>CM057820.1:77865133-78465133 GCA_030067965.1 Latrodectus elegans | reverse complement strand
AAATGTATACAAAAACAATATTATATATCATATAATGAACACATATGACTTTATTTATTGAATAAGTTTCAATTTCTATAAATCTTATACTTATTTACTATAAAATAAAATATACATTCATAGAGAAATAAGATTCTCTTTTAAGAATTATTTAGCTATGAGAAAAAAAAAGGACCCCTTCCTTCCTTCGAAAGGCACTTGAAAGTAATAAATTTCTGTTGCGGGAACAGAATCGCATTCCTAAAAGAAAAGAAAACAAAACATGCGCGTAGCTTCTCGGAGGCAGTGGTCTGGGTGACTAACTTATTTTCCAACAATTTTGCGAATTTCGTTTTTAAGGTAACCTGATTTCGCCTTTAATATTCAGTATAAATGATTAAATTATACGACTACTTAAACACATTATATATATATAAAATAATATTAAACACTTCACACATAGATACAAAACAGAAGCAAAATAATCATAAAATAGAAATGAATAACAAAAAGACATGTAAGCGGATCTGCTGCTCGAAATATATATATATTTTTTAAAAGCTTGGATAAGCCAAAGTTAATTTATATATGATTGTTTGGATAAACAATATGAATTTAGATTGTATGAGTTTGGATAAACTCATCAACTTCGACGATTCAACAAAATGTAAATCACAACAAAAATATACTTATCGTTTTGGATTCAGCCGCACGTCTTGGGCGTCAGATTTTCTATGTCATATGTGTGAAGAATAATTTAACACACGGCTAGCTTATTTCTATATTTATTTAACATTGAAAAAAACACAGGTAAATCACACACGCTACACAGAAAATGAAAACAGAAGAATATTAAAACAAGGAAAACTCCGACAATCATAATCGAGCAGCATTAGGCTCTAGGGTTAGAGCTCGTCTGGTACTCTCAGTTCGCTTATGATCGCTAGATGGCGTTGCTTTATAACAATCTGAATATTTTCTACAGCTGAAGTTTCGAAATTTAATCATTATTCTCAAACAGCTAAGCCCTGTAGACTTCAGGGACGTACAAAATGTTTAAAGAATCAGATTTTATATTAATTTGTCACAATATATTTCTCGAAACACTTTTACACACTGTTAAAAACAGGCAATTTTTATATTGTAAAGCAGAATTCATTTTATCATGTTCATTTTTTTAGGCAACAGTAAGAATTAATTTATAAAAAAATTTATAAGAAATTATAATATGTTTCAAATTTTTTGTGCAAAAGAAGAAGGTAAAATCATCATCCTTTACATTTCTATTAACAATGTATAATAAACATAGCCTAGATAAAATATTTCATATTTTATCCAAATTCCCATCAGTTTTTTCAATACAGAATTACACCCTTCCATTGTCTTAATGAAATTTTAGAATAACTGGAGCTTCAAATTGACGAGCTATCTGTAGCGAAAATCTTTATTGTTAAAGTATCCTTGTGGTGGCTATCGCAATCAACATTTCCGCTGACGTCTTTGAAACAATTCAATTCTTCAGCTTCCAATGCTTGCAATCTCTTTCGTCTTTGGAAATAACAATGATCTTTCTAATTACATCGTATATTGCTCTTATATACATCATTAAATTATAAAATCTGCTTAAATCTGACTGTAGTTCCACAAAATTCTGTTATGAAATTTACTCAATACTGGGTTTTGTATTTTATTTTTCTTCATCAAAATGTTAAGCGTCAATAAATGTATCATTTTAAGAATCACATAACTTGACTTGTAATCTGTTGTTAAGTTAAAATTAATTGTTAAAGTGAAAAATATTTTACTATTATATCCACTAGGTGAAATATCACATGATCAATACAATGTCACAAAATCTTCAAAACATTGGCTTTGAAATGGAGTTAAAACATAATACTTATATAGTTTGAGACTGAAATGCAGTTTTTTCTTCTAAGCGATTATTGAAATACATTTTTGAATTAAAAAAATGCTTACAGAGTAGAATTCTGTAATTTGGCTAGAAAATATCCCTTCTCTTTTTTAAATATATTAAAAATCTTTCTTTGTATGGTATTTTTGAGTGATCATTTTCTTTAACAAAAGAATGACATTTCTGTGCTACTCTTTAATATCCTTGGAATGACATTCCGAGTTTAATTTCTCTTCTCTTACTTCAATGTATCTAATTCCTATCTTTCATAGTTCTTTCAATGAATTTTATTTCTTAAAAGACGGTATAATATGAATAATTATATAACAGACGCTAATATTTTCTGCAATAATTCAACTAAGCACAACATATAGAAGATGACTTTTAAAGATATTTCTAAATTTGGGACATATTTAGTTATTATTTCCTAATGTTTTAATCAAAATTTATAATTGATATTAAAATCGAAGTTTATAATTTACATCAACATATTATTTTGTTGTTAATTATTTAGGTATTATTTCTGAAACCTAGAAATATATCTCTCAGTTTATCTTAATAGGTCATTAATTTTTTATCACTCGCTTGACATTGGAAGATCGAGGAAAGTTGAAATCCAAAACACCGCCCTTGATTAAGGGGTGAAGACACAGTGCACAAATAAACATACGGCCTTGAATTTATTGCTCCAAGGTTAAAAGTTATTGATGTACTAACAAGATACAGACAAGCGTAATTAAAAATAAATTCGCCACGTTACTTTCACTTAGCGCAATGCTTCTCCTAGTAAATGCAAGCAAAAGAAATGAATATAATAAAAAGCGGAAAGAAGAATGGTGAAAGAATACATTAAAACAAATAAAAGAACAATCAGGTTGCTTGAATTATTTATATGTTTGCTTGGAGGTATTCAAGTTGTTTATTTCGTTTAATCGTTTTAATTTTATTTATCGGGTGGAGTATTAACTCACTTGGCTGAAAATAAATAAACAAAATATCTTTCAATTTTTAGAAAACAGTTTATGGGATTGATACTAGTTATCAATACGATGTTTTTACGCCAGTCTTCAGGCATATATATAATTTCGAATGTACATATTCAGTATAATTAAATGTTTTCGATTTATAACGCATTCTTTAAAAGAGAAACGCTTACTTAATAATTATTTATGTCATATAATTTTTATTGATTCGTAGCTATTAGATTTAGCCTATAGGGTATTACTAAAATTACAAAAATTTCCCTAGGTTAAATGTTTCTTTTTATAATAGTAATTTTTTCTTCTCAACAGCTTGAGATATCTTTGTTTTCCAGATATTCTCCAAGAAAAATTTCTCATAAGAGTGGCCCAGTTATGAAAGGTTATAGGAAGAATATTTTCTTAAATATGGTAACAAAAATTAAAAATATCTAGTGATTAAGATTGATTAATTGATTGAGATTGCTAAGTTATATCAAATATTGGTGTTCAATATTAGGTATTTTTCACCTGCCAAGGAAGAAGCTTGTAAACAATGAATGATTTTAGTTTTTTTATTGCATTGATCTTTTTTACATTTCTGTATCTTTTCAAGGCGTTTTTCTTTAAAATAAAGATATTGCTCATTTAACTCAACTAGGAACAACTACAAAAGATGAATGCTTAATTTTATATTAATTTTTAATTTATTTAATTTATTTTGATTGATATTATAGCAACTTAAAAATATTTAGGCATGCAAATAAATATCTGATGTGCATATAAGTTTTTAAGGTAAGATGAAGTACTTACAGGTTTCGCTACATAAATTTATCATTAGTTATAAAAATATATGAATTTTTAATTTAAAAAATTGTGATAAGTATTATTAAAAATCATCTATATTAAGTTGGCTCTTGAAGCACCATTTGTGCACCATAAAAAAGATTGATTGATCTTCATAAACTCTCGGACTATATATCTGAAAAGAAGCGAAAAATATAAACATTTTAAAAGAATCCATAATATAACATGTATTGATGTTTATCCTAGATCAGATCAAAATGTATGAATTCTATACATCAATTTAGTAGTTTTTTTAAGCCAAATTTAGGAAGAAATGCGGATGATTTGTCGTAAGAAAAAGCTATATTTTCATTCATTCGCTTAAAGTGCCTTATAATTATATTCTTTGATTATGCATCACCCGATAGTAAACCATGCCAATTAATTAAGAAAGAGTAAAACAATCATTATAATACTTTTCGCAAAATGAAAAAAAAATAGTAAAACACAAATTTAAAAATTTTACCAATCTTTGGGCACCATCACTCAGCAGCATATTTAATAAAACATTGAATGAATTATTAAATATTTTTTTTAATATTCCTTCTGTAAGATGTATTTGGAGGTGCTTATGTTTTTAAAGCATCGTAATTATTAACAACATTCGTTCTGTGTTTCATGCGCATTACGACGGCACCAACACAAATATTAGGTAGCACCTAAGAAGAATTAACTTAAAAAAGGAACAGTAATTTCCATATATAATTAATATTATGAAAACATTATAAGCAGAAATCACCAACATTTTGTTTCACGAAATTGTTAATTTTGATATTCTTGAATACATATACTAACTATAATTTCACTTCTTTACGTAAAAGAAAATTTATCCAGAGTATTATGCAATAACGATTGTCCAAGAAAAAAAGCTATGCAAATAATATACTAATGTAATGTGTGTGCATAATATATTACACACATATTTTAAATAAATTATCTCTTTTTAGAAATAAATCCATCAATGTTTATCATTTAAATGTCAGCCTCTTTATTTTGCTTTAAAAATATTCTTTTATAAAACAATTATCTTCTTAAACTTTATTTTTAGCGCAAAATAATTTATATTTTTAAGCTAATTAAACATATGTGTGAAGAAATCAGATATTAATATGATAAACATAAATGTTCATATTAAATGAGTGACATATTATTAAATAGGTATTGATTAATGACTTCTATTCTTGTATTTTTTAAAAAGTTTACTAAAAACATCTTTGAAACTATTTATGTACTATTACTAATATTTCATGAATATTTACTATTTACTAATATTTCATGAATTATCCTACTTAAGCTTGATTTATCTTTTATTTATTAATAAGTCCCATCACTAATTAAGATCATTTCAAAAAATTTTTTCTGGAATATAATTTTTATTCAGTATGAATGAATTTTATTTAGTTACTGCTTTATTGAGAATATGATTCTTAAAATTTCAAATTTAGAGCAAATGTTAGCATTCAAAAATTGAAGTTCAAACATTCCAAATTTTTATTTTTTTCTATTATTTCAAAAAAATTGGCATATCATGAAATTCTATCAACAAATAAGTACGTGTGTATTAATCATTTATCATAAAGTTAATTTTACATAACAATGGCAATAATTTGTGGTTTTAAAATGAGTATAATTCTAATGTGTGCTATATCATTCTACTTATTAATTGTAAATTTTATTAAAAGTTAAAAGAATGAAAGTAATAAATAATACGCAAATTTTAAATCTTTATCTTGTAAAAACTGAGAATTATAATGCTTCGTAGACATTTGTATATTTTGTACGATACATTATCTTTACACCACTTTCCGTGGATGGTTCTTAAATAATTGCTTGATGAAACATGTTTTCATTACCTAGTGTTATGAAAAACATGTTTTCTATCAAAAATGAGATATATAAACGTAATTATAAAACTTTAATTTTATGGTCTATAGTACTAAATGTCCCAGCAGACTTTATAGCTTGAAGTTGAACAATGTTTGGTCACAGGCAGCAATTTAATAAGGTAGTTACGCTAATGATTCCTGCCTCCTAAAACCATTGCAAAATATTACAATAACGGCACAATGCTTTTTCTTATGTTGTGAACTATAAATAAGAACTTGCTGTGAACTCTCAATGACTGGAATAGAAATGACATTCTTTCTCCGTTGGCAGTCATATTCAATCTCTCTCTCTTTCTTACTGAAAATGCACTGCGTGTCTAATATACAAATGTGTTTTACCACGTTGCTTCGATGTACACTTTAGCGGATCCGAAGACTGTGACTGACTTAATCATGCAGGTATACTAGTTAGATTAGGATTCTAATTCAAGCGTAGATTTGCTTAAAAAATGCCCATTAGTTAAAAGTTTCCTCTTTTACGTCTTCCTTTATTTTATAACTTGTTGTTCGACAGATTATATTAAACTATTTGACAGAGTGCTTATCCATATGAATATTTTTGGTGATGGGTAATGTATTAATTACTACTGAAGCTTTTTCCTTTTCCATACTTTCCTTATTTATAGTTTGCTTGAATTTTATCCTTCTATTAATCACGATTTCTTCACAAACTAGGCACATTTCATTACGGTGTTACGCATTTAACAAGAATAACTGTTATTACGCGTGTGCATTTCATTTTCTTTTCCGTGTTAAGACTGTTAGTAAATGCACCAACCTAAATATCAAAAATTACTGTTTTCTTTCTTTCTTTCTTTTTCTTTTTTTTTTTTTTTTTGTTCCAGAAAAAAAAAAAGATCTGTTGATTAGATTTTGCACGTTAATAAATTTGGACTTCAATCTCCTTACTTGTATGGAACTTTAGAAAATATATCAATTCAAATGTCATACTAATCTGATATTTATGATTTGAAATTACACTATTAAACCTTTGCGTACATTATAGGATTTTTATAAAATGCCTTATTGAAAACTATATAAATTAATCACACTCTGATTGCTGAAACCACAAACCTTTGAAAAAATGTTTCTTTTTTTTATAGTAGAGATTTGCCCTTCCTTGGCAGCAGATAGCTTTGCTTTGTAGCTTTTCGGCTCAGTGACTTCCCATAAGGGTGGCCAAATTATATGTGCTAAAGAATGTATTTAAATTTTTCTTAACATGATGTCCAATCATTGATTGCTTAGTATACGATCAAATTCAATCAAATAGTAATAAATGATATTATGATATTTTAACCTATAAAGAAAGAAGTTTTTGTGAAAATTTGTAAAATAGTTTAACTTTTTTATTGCATTCATTTCCTGGGACATATTCTGTAGGTTTTCAAGATGTTTATGCATGAGAAAAAGATGTATCCCCTTTAGCACTATTATGAATAACTGTAACGAATTTAATTTGTTGTAGCTGATTTCATTAGAATTTAAGAAAATTTTTTCGTGTAAAAAATACTTCTTATGTGTAAAAGTCCTTAAAGCAGATGAAATTTAAGATATGAAGACGAAATATCAACCAACTTCTCTAAATAAAAATATCGGTAAATGAAAAAATATGGAATTTTTAACTTAGAAAATTGCAAACAATATCACTAAAATTATCTGCTATGAATTGGTTCTTAAAACACCATTTCAAGAAATGCATTTTAAGAAATAGTCTGCAGTAAATAAACTGTTAGAATGAATAGATCTTTTGAAATATGTATTTAGAAGAATAAGGAAAATACATAGATATTTTAAAATAATCCATCATGTAACATGTATCGATGTTTATCCTAAATCAGATCAAAATGTATGGATTCTATACATCGATTCCGCAAATTTTTTAAAGTTTATTTAGGAATTAAATATAATTCGGATGATTTGTCTAAAGAGAAAATGCAATATTTCATTCATTTACTGCAAAGTATATTATAATTGCTTTGTTTGATGATGCTTCTACTGAAATATTAATTTCCCATTAATATAAAAACTTGATGAGGTTTTTATCTTTGAATTTATTATTATGCTTTATCTATCTATCTATCTATCTATCTATCTATCTATATATATATATATATATATATATATATATATATATATATATATATATATATATATATATATATATATATATATATATATATATATATATTACTTTCCTAGAAATAACGTGAGTTTCATTTTTAAATTCTTATAATTTTTTTCAAATATGAAGGGATATATGTATCTCCCAATTATAAGATACAATAACTATAGGGCGAGAAGTCAAAAATAAAAGTAATATTTTTCAGAGAAATTGAATAAATTTAAATTGAAAGATTCAGTATCACCTTTTAAAAGATTTGGATAAATCCCTCAATTGTTTCGTGTTTTTAAGAAAATCGTGAAATATAGTAGTATTCGGGTATCATGCGTCAATTATCGATTTCAGTTTCTCATGTTTACAACATTGTAAGCAATGAAATTTGACGCATTAAACATAAAAACAAATCCAAAGGAAAATTCGTTGCATATTAATTTCAAGACAAACATCTAAGAAAATATTTGCAACAGAATGAATTTTGGATTTCATATATCCATATTGATCATATTATGGGCAAAATAAAACATCTATATCAATTATTCATGATGATCACACTACTTGAAATAAAACTTAAATCTTAAAATACTTTAATAAAAATAAAAGATAACTTGCATTGTTATTGCCACCATTGTGTAATCATTAAGCCAAGTAAGCTTTTGATGAAACGAATTATGGATTTCATACATCCGTTATGGTCATACAACTGAAGACACAATTTAAAGTATCAAACCCAATTAAAAATACAACAAAGTATATGCCAGATTATTAGCGCTATTGCAATCATTATATCAAAAAAGTTTGTTACAAAGTGTGCTCTTGATTTCAGATACCCAAATTGATTGTATTATTATAATATTTAAAGTTTTTAGTACAATAAGACACTAGAGAATCGTATCTATTATTTGCATTGTTAGTCCTTACAATCAGGGTAAATTCTGCAATAAAGTGTTACTCTTTTTAAAAAAATAAAGATGATCATACTATCAGGAATAAAATTTCATGTAGATGACGCAACAGCAAATAAAGAAGAATTCGTATTATGTTTTATCAATTACATTACAGTCATATGACTGTAATGTAATTGAATGTAACATAAGGGAAATTTTGAAGCAGAATGAGAGAATCAAACATTATAAAACCATTATGATCATAACATTAGGAAAAGATTTAGTATAATAAACAAAAAAAATCTATATGATTGATATACAGTGTATGAGTACAATCATAGCATCAATAAAGAGCTTGCTTCAAAGCAAGTTATCATCTCAGAGAGCATTTATAATTATAGCATTTGAAAAAATATCCTCAATGGAGCAACTGTTACTATTGAGAATTTTAAATATATATTAGTGAAAAATATAAATGCCACTGTTCTTGATAGAAAAATTCTTCACTGAAAAATTGAGTGATGATTTTAATTTTACATGTACTTATGAAAATATTTTATCATTTACCATAAAGTATTTACACCAAAAGAATTTTTGATAGTGACTGGTACATTTACCTGTTTAATCACAAAAACTCTTACCAACGTATATTGAATATCATATCAGTTTGCTGCACTTTGTACAAAAAAAACTTAATATTATTAAAAATATGGGCTTTAATAACAGACCTTAGTGTCAGTCCTCTTATATTGAATTTTCCATGCTAGCCGAATTGCTGTTTCTTAACCAAATTATATTTCAAATGCAACAATAATAAACTAGCCCCAAATTACTCAGGTTATCACAAGCAACAGGCTAAGATGGCTTGGCTATGTCTGGAGAAGCCTGGAAAACAACCCCACTAGAAAACCAACGATTAAGAACCCCGAATTATCATGTCACCGAGGAAGACCACCAACTAGATGGCTCGTTTTGACACTGAAAATGACCTCAAGATACTGAAAGTTAGGAACTGGCAAAGTGCTGCTCTGGACAGAGTGGACTGGAAAAGACGTGCTGAAGAGGCAGCTAAAACCTGTAATCGGTTGTTATGCTATTAAAGAAGAACAAGAACAAGAATAAAGCTAGTGAAAATGACGAAAGGAAGAAGCTTCACTGCTGCGAAGCAGAAATATATAAGAAATCGAAAAGAGCAATTTCATAAGATATAAAAGTGTTGTATATATATTTAAAAATGTTACTACTGTTTTTTAAAAAATTCTAATCCAATATTCCAATATTTTTTTTAAGCTAAAATATATTATGAACAATATCTCTTGAAAGTGAGACAGAAGTTTCTTAAAAGAAAAAAAAAGTGCCTACAAGCGGAAAATTTACATACATATATATATATATATATACCTTTTTTAACAAGGTTAGTAGAACAAAAATCTTTGAAATTTCAAATTTTTCCTGAAATATATTAGATGAGCTTGATTAATCATTTTTATTTATAATCTTCCAGAACAAACTAAGATAATTTTGAATATTTTTAATGAAAATTATTTTTTACTTAATATTATAATGTTTTATTGAGAATATAATTTAGTTAATATTTTTTTCAAATTCAGAATGAAAATTAGTTTAAAAAAATTAAAATACAAAACTCCCAAATATTTTTTTTAATTTTTCTATAATTTTAAATATAAATGATGCATTAGGAAAATCTATAAACGAATGAGAACATATGTATTTATCACAAAGCTATTTGGCTCTAATAACATAATAATTCGTGGTTTTAAAAAGAATTTATAATTATACTCCTATACTAAGGACGTATTGTAGAATATGCTCAAAAAAATGCATTGCGCAAATTTTAAGCCTGTATCTTAAAAACTAAAAAATATAATGCTTCGGAGAAGTTTGTATAGTTTATGAGATACGTTATCTTAGCACCTCTTTCAGTGTGTGATTGTTAAATATCGCTTAAATGAAACTCGTTTACAGTACATAATATTTTAAAATAATTGTTTTCGACCAAAAGATGTTACATCTACTTTTTTTTTATTTATTAAACGTTAATCGGTTAGTCCATAGTACTAAATGTCGCATCGGGCTTCATAACTTGAAGTTTATATACTATTTCAGTAATCATGCTTTGGATAGAGGCAGCTATATAACCAGCACTTTAATATAAAAAATCAGTATATAATACAGGTAATTACGCTTGTGATTCGGCCACTTAAGACCATTCCAGAATATTACTACAGCGGCGCAATACTTATTCATATGTTGTGAACTGTGAATTCTCAGTGATCGGAATAGAAATGACATCTTTTCTTTGTTGGCAGTCTTATTTCATGTCTCTTGCTTACTGAAAATGTACTGCGTATGCTATATATGTGTAATATGAATGTGTTTTACCGTGTTACATAGATGTTTACTTTAGAGGAGCCGAAGTCTGTAATTGATTTTATCATGCGTGTTATAATTTTATTGCGCAATTAGGATAATAATACTCTTAAATCATGCTCACAGTTGTTTAAAAGATGCGCATTAATCGCCGGTTCCTTTTCCATATCTTCCTGTAGCTCAAGAAATTGTTATTAGAATAATTGATAACACACCTATCCATTTCTTTATCCGCATAGTAGATTGTGTGTTGTTGCGTGATTAAGTATTGTAAATTACTATTTAAGTAATTTCCTTTTCCAGATCTTTCTTTACTCAACATTTTGTTTGCGTTCTATCCTTTTATTAATCACTTGTTCTTTAGAATCTAAGCATAATTTATTACGGTATTGACATTCCCATTTTGTGAGAAAATATTTTTCTAAAAATATGCTTTATTTTTATATATTTATTTATTCATTTTTCAAGCTACGCCAGTTAGTTAATTCAGCATCCTAAAAATCAAAAATTTGTGAATTTTATTTTGTCCCAGAAAAAAAATTTAAAAAATAAAAACATCTGTTGGTTTACGCGTTAATTTATTGGGACTTCAATACTCTTTACTGATGCGAAAGTTTAGAAAAGTTATCAATTCGAATGCCATTCTAATCTTGCAATTATGATTTAAAATTACAAGATTTTTTACCTTTTGCGTACATTTTAGGTTATTTAGAAAATACATTATTGAAAATTATAAATATTAATTACATTTTTAAAAAAAATTATAAAAGAATAAAAAAACATAATATTTTGATTCTATTCCATAAATTTTGGGTACTCCATATTAAATAATCGATGAAAATTCCCTACAAAGGAATAATAAAGTAAACTCATAAATGGTTTTTGAAGAAATATATATATAAAATAGTAAATGAAAGAGAAATATATTCCTATTAAATTTTTCGTGTGCAATAAAAATTAATTATCTAAACGCTATAGAATTAAATTGTGCTCAAATAAATTAATAGTAAAGAAAAATTTATTTTAATGAATTCTTTAAATCTGATTTTTCATATCAAAATACCCTGTATTTTGACTGTTGTAAATACCCTTATTTCTAGACTACATTATTTCACATTATATCAGTTATAATGAACATTTTAAGAAATTAAGTCTGCATATTGCTAGTTATTTTAGGTAGTTTTAATTATTATGTTACAAGGAGAAATGTTAATTGTTTCCATTTTTCTATTAATAATCCTTTCAATAACTTTTTTCAACATTGATCGCATTATTTGTTCAACTTTTAAATATAAGAATATTATTTATATTTATTTTCATTAAAATAACCTTCATATTCAAAAAATAATAACAGTAAAATGCATGATTACATTAAAAAAAAAAAGTGGATATAAAAGCCTTTAAAAATTTCTCAGCACGCTTACCATTATTTTGAAGCTGACATTAACATAAAAACTTATGAATACAACAGATTCCTCATAAATATTGGGAATATTGCTTATTTACATGAAAGTTATTTTACTTTTCCCTGTGTTATACAATCAGAAAGTTTCGAGAACAAATATAAACTGGATACCCTTACTTGAAAGGCACTTAAAAAGAAAAAGCAATTTTTGCAAAACACAATGAATGGAAAACCATTTTCCTTTCTTTCCATTCATTATCTTGTTAACATCTAGGTACTTCACATTTCCGCAATCGCCAAGTGTAATTTGATCAGCTTCCAAAAAACACGACTCCCTCTCAAGATGGTCAGTAGGATGGTGCGATTCGAACAAATGTTTCAGTTTCACCTGACCCGAGAGTATAAAAAAGAAAAACAAAATTGCTATAAACGACACGTGTTTGCTTGAATCACTTTCAATGTCTTTAGGTCACGCGTTCACAAGGGAAACCTCGAATGTTGTGTTTGTACATCCTACTTTTCGGTTACTTCATTTTCACTAAGATTACGTCATTTAAGAAAATCGGTTATCTAACAGGTGAGTACCTCGTGGGGAAAAATATTTCTTAATTACCACACAGGCTGACCATTTTAAAGAATTCGAAGGTTACATCTCAATGCTTATGTTAGAGTTTTTTCTGAAGAAAACTTGGTCAGTTACAAAGTAGAAACCTGCTCGAGTAAAGTTCATGGACAAACTTTTGGGAACACGGTGCAAAAGGGTAACAGATGGCTTGAAGCTTATAAAGAAAACACCCTACAAGTTGTTTTTAGAAAAAAAAAAAAAAAAAACAAATTCATAAATAAATGATGTACACGTCAATTTGTTGAAAAGTAAAAATTTTAATATATTAAATTAAACTTTTAAAAGCAATAATTATAAAATCCAAATGAATAATTTAGAATAATTACAACCTCTAGAAATGGTTATCATAATTGTTATCAGAGTTTGTGTATGTGCGCGCATTTTTTGATATAACTTTAACTAAGTCGAAAAGCAATTTTTTTCTAATTGACTTATTTTTAAATTATGTGTTCTTCAGAAGTAATTACAAAGCAGCAGACTATGGAATCTATAAAAAGTATTAGATTATTACATCCTATAATAATATTGGAAATTAAAATAATTTAACACAAACACAGGATTTTACAAATGGAATATATTTTTACTTTACAAATTTTATGTTACTTTCATCAACATTTTTATGTATTTTGCATAATATATGTTGAAAGTACAATTATACTGAAAAGTAAAAAAAAATAATAATAAAATAAAAAATAAAATTATTTTTGATTAGAATAAAAAGTGCACGCACCTAATGTAATCAATTAGCACATAGTTACAATTTCTCAGAGAACACAAGTTATATTTAAAATGTAATAATATTTATCTTATTATTCAAAAATATCACATTTTAATAAACTTGAGAACTAAATACTCTCTTTACTTTTACTTTAATCCATAATTAAGTTAGTATTATCTTTATAAGATAATTTCTAATATAAACATTCGTTTTTTTATATTTATAAATGAATTGTTATTTTGCATGGATTATAGGAATTTATACATTTGCCAAGAAGTAAAGTATATTTTCTTGTATTGAAATTCATAATTTATGTTTGTGATAGAAATATTTCTTCCTAAGCATTTAATCTATTTTTTCCAACTCATTTACATAGATTTAATTTTCCTGATTTATATTAGAATTTTGTTTTGAAATATTAAATCAATTTCCATTTTAAAATTAATCTCAACAACATTTGATAAGTAATGTGTAAGAATTTTAATCTTTTATCAGATTGATAAAGATGACGAATTACACAAATTCCGAGATTTTTGGACACTAGTTTTTATTTTGAGTTACTTCTATCAACTCAATTATCCCCACACAAGCGATGTAAAAATGTAATAAGGAACTTGTGCTTTTCTTAGGGAATTACCATAAGGATTATTTTATTTAAGTTTGGTGGGATAAAATATATATTGACATTGTAGCTATGATTTTTATCGTTAAATGAGTAAAAAAAAAAAGCCTTAAACTCTACAATTACTAACAATTTTTGGCTCAAGCACAATTTTTTGTGCAAAAAAATGAGTTAAATTATAATCATTAGATCATTTTGTGTACTTTTTTCTTCTCCAAATTAAACAGAACAGTTCTGATCTAAAATTTTAAAGAACTAAGATATGATAATTTAATTAAATGGAATGTAATATAAAATTGTAAATTTCTCTTAATGCTTATATGTACATAAATACTAAATCAGAGAATTCATTTATTAATTTTTCTTTACAAGTTTAAAGGGACAAATTCACATGGACATGTCCACCTTAATATGTTCATATGAATACGGACATGTCCACCTTAACATGTTCATATGGTTTAAGCTCATTTGGTGATTCTTGATCAGTGTTAATAAAGGAACTTAATCTATATATAAACTATCAAGTTTATGTCTAGATTGGAGTTCTTAAGTTAATCTTCATGGACTTGTACAGTTGTGCTATGAAACTTATTTAGGAAGATTACGAAAAGAGTGGCACAAATCATCATCATTTATCTTGGAACATGTTTAATATGACTTGTGTAAACTATTGTTTTATGGAAAATAAGAGTTTTCAAACAAAATTTAGTTCTCTGAAATGCTTATGGGGATTATTGCACTTCTCAGATTACTCACTTTTATTAAAATATTTATTATAATAGAAGAATTCTAAAAATCATTTCGAATGAGTCGGCAAATATAATGTAAAAGAAACTGTTGTTGCATGCCTCCAAGGTCAGCAGCGCTAGACCAGATCCATGAGAATGTACACCTTTAAAAAGTTCAGTACCATAAGTGGATTCTCCATCAGATCTCTCCCGGAGAGACCAAGGCATTGACGAATATGTTCAGGAGAGGGCTGTTCATTTAAGCACTTGATGTAAATTTCGAATTTCTTCATACCCTCGACGAATTTCAAGTTACTAAGATGGCTACTTCTGAAACGGGCAATAGCTGTTATTTTTTGTCTATTAAGACCAGTAGCCAAGGAAGCACCTGGTCTCGCGCAGAGGTATTAATGATGCTCAGGAGGGACAATCCAAGTGGTTTTATTCTACTGTTTAATCTTTGAATGGATCTCCTGAAATGTGAGCGGTGCAGACGGCACACCGTCCTGAGACACTATCTTTGGCGAAAATGTCCGCAATCTCATTCCTCTCTAGAAAAAGAAGCTTTTTTTATTGATAGTGTATTTGAAGAATGTATTCTAAAATATAGTTTGTTATGAAATTGATTTCTTAAGAATATCGTTAAAAGGTCCATTGAATGGGATTATAATTTTGATTTGATTAATCTAAATTTTTTCTCTGTGAATAACTTTCTTCTACTCAAGAATACTGTTGGTGGACCAAGTACAATCCTGCGTCTCTTAGCAACAAACTATGCGGAAAATAGTTTACTTATCAAAATAAAAACACTATTGTTAACACTTTTAATTTTGCTTATGAAGAAATAATCTATATTCACATAAAAGTAGTTTGTAACAAAAATAACATGGAAAAAATTGAGCGATTAATGATTAAAATTTATTGACAATAACTGTATTCCAACTATCGTTCCAAAGTAATCTCATTTAAATTTAATTAATTCCAAAGATTTTAATTGTACTGTTAATGTTAGTAAGAATAATAAATGATGTTACGTTTATTTGATATTGCATCATAGAAAAAATACGTTTTAGATTATATGACTATTGACAAGTATTCGGAATAAAAACAATTCTTTCTCAGATGAAAAATTTTGTTTATTTTAAGTTTTATGAAAGGAAAAAACAAAAGAGGAGAAGGTTTTTAAGTCACATGTGTACAGGTATTGAAATAAAATTCTAGTTTACTGCTTTTTTTTATTTTTTTTTATCTGGATACAAAATATTTACCATTTCTTTATATACTACTGCATTACCTTCTATTGTGCTAATATTTCTACAAATATATTCAATGACATCTATGAATTTATACATGTTTAACATTAAATATTTAAGTTGTTTTTAATTCAATGGAATTAATGATAATATTTTAACTTAATGGTGGTATCAGTAATATAGTTAATAAAAGAACTCCATTCGGTCAAGACTGTTGTAATTTGAAATAAGAAACTCTTAAGAAATTATTTTAAGTTTTGTGAAATAATCTTAATTAGACTCTTTATGACAGATGCTAATAAAAAGTTTGTCACAATCTTGAGTTGATTAAAAATACATATTAATGTATTTTTAATGAATTCTTGTGAGAATTATATAAGTTGAAGTTAAGAATATAAGTTTAATCACAGAGGTAATTAATTGCTTGTATATGTATCTATACACTTTGTTTTACCTTGCAAACTTTTCATTTACTATTACTATTACGATTACGTTTCTTCAATAAATTATACTGTTGATACTAAGAAATATTAACTAAAACGTAATATATATTATATGCAGTAAATTTTTTTAATATTCCCAGTTTATATTCTTTTTATTCGTGGAAGCTACTTATCCTTTGAAAGTTTTGAAGTAAAAAATTTAACATTAATTATAAAATTCTTTGTATTTCCTATTTCATATACCTTCAGGTTAATTTTTTTTAATATTTTTAATTCATATTGCTAATAACATGGTATATTTGGAAAGTAAATCTCTTATTATAAATTGTTGGTTAAGTTTATGTCGACATCGATATTCGCAGGTACAGATTTTCTTTATAAGGATTATCGACAAGAATTTGGCAACATTCCAACTAGCTTACCTTTTTTTTCTTTTCGAACAGAATTGTAAGTCTTCGTCGAGAGATACTTTTAAATTGTATAATTTGTCAGAAGGGATCAGGAAAATAAAAATTATATATAATCCTCTATATCCCTGCCAACTATAAATAGAAGAGACTACGGTATTAATAATTGGAAACATCAGTTTTTGTCTATAAATACAATTTCCATAATATAGCATTTTCTGTGACTATCAGCACTGAAAAAAATAAATGTTTCCTGCATTAATTATAATGAAAAATTGTTTCATAGATATATTCATATCTTCATTTAAAGACTAATTAACCCTGAAAAATAACCATAGAACTTATTTAAGTCTTAATTTCAAAATGCATTAGAACAGTAATATATTAAAGTTTTATACAATTTTGTTAGATATATCATTTTATTCTATGAAATTATTCCCCTAGGAAATAATTTGCCACTCCAACGACCTTTCAAAAAGTCTCGGTTACTATAAAACTGTAAAGTTCGGTTTATTATGCTTGTTTCTATATGTTACAAATATATGTAATATATCAAATGTGTAAGTCATGTTTGTCATTGTTGATGTTTGTCTCAAAGAAGGCTATATTCCAGGAATAATTGAAATTGTGTAAAAATTAATAATAATTATCAATCTCTGTTTTTTTTTTTTTTTTTTTTTTTTAATGTACGATAAAATTAAGTATTCATTTATTCTATGCCAAAATTCAATACATTTTACAATACCCAAATAGAAAATAGAAATATTAAGTTTTAATTAACAAATAATTATTATATTAGGGAATAAGAGCTCATGGCGTCTTTACCAAAGACATTTATTTAAACAGAAAACAATAATTATATCAATAAGTTAATCAATTATATATTCGCCGTTGCTGTTTACAACCTCTTCCTACCTCTCTACCAATTTGACGATGCCGTTCCGCCAAAAATCGGCCTGGTCTGGTGTAAAAGAAGTTGTTAAGCCAGTTTTTAAGGACCTCTTTGTTATCGAAGGTAACGCCCTTCAAATTGTTTGACAAGGAGCGAAAAAGATGGTAATCAGTCGGTGCAAGGTCCGGAGAATACAGCGGATGCTGAAGACCTACCGTTCGAGCTCTTGGGGTGAGACTTTGATGACTCGTGTAACATGGGGCCTAGCGTTGTCGTGAAGGAGTATAATTTGACCATGTCGATCAGGTCTTTTCAGTCGTATAGCCTCGTTCACCCGATGTAGCTAGGTAATGTAGACCTCCGTGTTGATTGTGGCATTCTTTTCGAGCATTTCCCAGTACACCAAGAGGTCCTTAAAAACTGGCTCAGCAACTATTTTCACACCAGACTATTTTTGGCGGAACGGCCTCAACGAATTGGTTTAAAGGTGGGAAGAGGTTGTAAACAGTAACGGCGAATATATAATTTATTAACTTAATTGATATAATTATTGTTTTTTGCTTAAATAAAAGTCTTTGGTAAAAACGCTACGACCAACCTAATATTTTATCATAAAATAATTATTGTAACAGAAAAATTATTATATATTCCTATAAAATATTTCAATAAGAAATCTACCATTGAATCATTATAAATTAGAATACTAATTCATATTGAAAATAAAATGACCATTAATTATTTGATAGCAGAGTTAAGTAATAAATTTTTCTAGAGAAGAAATAATTTGTCTGTAAAATATATTTAAAAAAATATCAATCAACTAAAATACATTCAATTTAATGAGTTAAATGCTAAAATAAATTCAGCTTACTCATAACATTAAATTAAAAATATCACAACTATCATTAGATTAGTTTAAAATAAACCACATTCTAACATTAATGCATGCAACGTGATTGCGAGTGTTTCTATATATAATTGAAGTCAATTTTTTAATCTTATTAAACTGCACTCAGATTTTGAATTACATTATTATAGCCGTAAGTAAAACTGATATTTAAAAATTTTATGTCAAAGAAATTTACCACCAACTGCTATCCATTAAACTAAATTTTATCTTACAAATAATTTAGAGTTCTAGAAAAAATTTCAAGAAAATTTTCTAATAATTAAAAAAAAATCTTTTTTTTTTTATTATAAGTACATTTTTCCTAATTAGAAAAAAATTTCTCTATAGATTAAATGCTAATTCTACTTAAGTTTTGTCCCAAAATTGGCTACGGTGATCCAAATACATAGTACCTGATCCACAATTAAGTGTCGAGTTCACCATTTGATCTATCACCTCCACGCTATACAATAGATCAAGGGAATATAGGGACAATATAGATCCATTGGAACTTTTAATGCGCCTAAGACCGCTCAGTATAATGGTCTTCAGCTAGGTCAGTAATCGAAAGCAAAAAATTTCAGACAATGGCTGTATCCACACAAAATGGATGCCATCCTTTCGAAATATAATTTTTATTTATGTTTAATTATTGTATTTGTATCTGTTTACCAAAAAAGCTTAGCATGGCTTACCACAATAAAACAAAGAATCGATACCTAATTTGATGCCATTCCCTCAACATTTCAACAACGCAACAAGAAAATTGTTAAATTCTACGAAAGTTAACCATAAATACCATTATATTCCCCCAATGACCTCTTAGATAAATAAGAATGTTACCTTTATATAAGAAATTATGTAACAGAATCCTTCCTTAATTAGTCTCATGAAAAGTCACATAAAAAAATAATAATAGAAAGACTGGACATCAGAAACAAAATTCTGGCCACAAAGCGAAATCTTTCATCGAATGCCTTGCTTAGTCAATAGTATGATTAATTTACAAAAGACCTGAAATTTTAAATCAGTAATTAAAAAAAAATTACTTCTGTTTTCTGTGGTGTTCAGTATATTATTTTCAAAAAATTAATACATTTTTTTTAAACAATTGAATAATTTTAGTTCTATTTTGCTGCAACAATCATAATGAGAAATGTAAAATAAGACAGTTTTCTTATTCCAATTAATGTGTCTTCACAATTTAATAATTCTACTGAAAAAAAATTAATTTCTAGAAATGTTTCCTTTTTGACAATGTGATTTTCATCATTAGAAATGAATTGAATATATAAAACATATATTAAACTAAATTAATATAAATAAGAATTTTTTTCTTAATGTATCTTATTATTTTCACTTTGAAATTCAACTAAAAGTCTTAAGAATTTATATGGTACATATGTAAAAATAATTTAATAAAATTAAAGTGTTCAAAGTTTTACACACAATGCCTTTCATATTAAACATAAACTAATTTTAAAAACTACCCTCTCTCTTTTACGTTTTAAAAATATTTCTTCCTCTATATTTCATTTAATTTATTTTTTGAATAATTAAATGGTCATTTATTTCTACAAATACAAATTCTTAAAGTTCTTAGACCCAAATTTATTTAAATATTATACATTTCACATTACTTGAATTATTTTAAAACATAAAAATTTGATGAATTTTTTTTATGTTAACTTAAATGCTACTAATTAAAAAAAATTTTTTATTTAACTTTCACAAAACTTTTTAATAAAGAAACAATGTTCTAAGGGAAGAAAAAAATAGCTTGCAACATTTCTTCTTCCTTTCGTTAATCAATTGAAAATGTGCAGTCCCCACACCTACGCTTTCGTTGTGAAATTAACTCTTCCGATGGGTCCAGAAAACAAAGCAAATCTCTGTCCAATCACGTGATTGTCACGACTCTGTCATCCGTAAAGTTAAACTAAATGAAAATCGAAACGAAAATAAAATCATAAATAAAATGACAGAATTAAAAAATCAGTTCCAATATAAATGGAAAAATGACACATTATTAGACTTTCATCGTACTATTTTCAAAAATTATTTTTATTGTTCCAAGACTAAATATTGAAATAATTTCATATTTATTAGAAACTGTGTTTTATTTTTTATAATCCGAAGTCTAAGCTACAGCTCATCATCACGCCATAGCAGACGATATTCGCCTGGCTGCCTAGGATCACGCCACATGTGTGGTTCTATGACAATTATTTCGACCAATGACAGGAGAGCCCGTGCAAGTGACGTCATGAGAGCGCGGATAGAGTACTTCAACGGAGAGCGTGGATTTCGAGTTCTTATTTTAGAAAAGCCGGTTGAGCTTTGAGCTCTTTACGTAAAGAAGAATTGGACTTTCCGACTCAACTCTTCATAATATTTTTATCGCATATTTTGAAGCTCTATTCTTTTTGTTGATGTATTTGTTTCTAAATTTAGAAAGATTTTAGACTTTACTCCGGATCTTCTTATTCAGTCAGAAAATTTCACTTATATGATAAATCAACTCGCGTGTTTTCTATTTTAATTTTTTTTTTTTTATACTTCGATCCTTAATTTCCGATTTTTTTAAATTCTAATGGACTTTGGCCATCTATTTGACTATATATAACGAAATAAATTATTTAGCCACCAAGATTTATTAGATTTGTTGTCTGCTGAAAGAAATATTAACTTATTTGGAAGAATACTTTGGAACATTCAATCGGATGAATTATTCTTTGAAGAGCAAGTAATCAATCCATTGCAAATATTATTTTCATTTAGTAAGTAAATATTTTCTTTTTTTTTCACTGTAAAGTAATATTTATTCCTTTGAAATAAGAACTTCTAATGCAATAAAATTTTTGTTTATTCATTTAAATTTTATGAAATCCGTTTAATTTGAAATCATTCGGCAATTTTTCTTATTTTTAGTTGTTGTGGACGAGTGTATATTACTTCGTTATATTTCAAACTGTATTTTTGTGATATAGTATATATTCCCTGTTTGGCTTAAAACGCATTATGAGCATTTATCTAATTTTTAAATTAAGTATTTTTATTCATTTGTATAACTTTCCTTTTCAATAATAATCTAGTTGTTTATACTAAGCATTCTGTCTATAGAACAACTTGGAAAACTATCATTACTGTAAAAATAAAAATCGAATTTGAATATATAAATTTTTATCTCATATTAATGAGCAATTTTAAATTCTCAAAATATATTAAACTTTGTTATTATTTTAGAGCATGATAATATATTTAAAAAAAATAGCGTAAGATTCAGAGTATTGACTGAAGATTCTAGCTACTGATTTATTCCGAAAGAAATATTCTAAAAATGTTGGTGTGAAAATTCGATTGAATTATGATGTTTTTATTTATCTCTATATACACACATGAGTTTTGGCATTTTATTTTTCAAATAAATTTTTAAATTATTTGCTAAAAATATCAATTTTTATAGAGATAATTTTTATAGTTGATAAATTTATTATACTTCTAAAATTTTGCTCTCAGAATTTGCTACTTAAAATTATTATTTTCAATATTTTATTTTCTAAATTGATTTGGTTTGAAATATTATAGTTTTCGAAACAGATGTCAGATAAATAAATATATATCCATTTATTTTATTTATTTATTTATTTATTTTTATATTTCTGATGTAAACTTTTTATTTAATGATATTTTAGGTTGTAAATTTTAATTCTTAACATAACTCTTTATAAATTAACCTAACTCTTCACTTACTCTTTAAAAAATAAAATGTGGAAAGCAAAATGTTATACCGAAAGTAAAAACAAAAATGCGAACAACAGTATCTCATTTTAGATTAACTGGTTTCTTAGATGAGTAGAAAAAATATAAAGTGCAAAAGTGTGTCAAAAAAATACCTGTAAGGTTATAGTGCCATCTGTAGTCTTAAAATGCAACTACTTACTCGTTTTGAAAATATTTAAATGATAAATTATTTAAAAAGTCTGCTTTTACTTTGCTTCCCTAAAAAAAAAAGAAAAAAAAATTAAAAAATACTTAATTATGTTTTAATTTGTTTAGTCTAAACAGTTTATTATTTAATTTGAAGTGCTTATGTATCTTTTATCTGACTAAATAACCAGTTTTACTTGTATATAAAAGTAAGATTTCTTAATTATAAGCATTTTAGAAAATGATTTATATTGTATGATAAATATATATAATAAATATCTTCTGTTCTTTATTTCTAAAGATCCTTTTAAAGAGAAATAGTTATTCATTAATAGAAAATTTCTAAATTTAAAAATTCTAAATAAAAAATTTAAATTGAATAGGAAAATTTTAAATGTTATTTTTCAATGTTTACATTTATGTTGAAGTACACTTAAAAGTATCTAATTACTATTTTTGCGGCTGTAAGCATTCATGAAATTGATTAATAGGCAATAAAAGTTATTAGCCTTTAATTTAAATTAAGAAAAATCAATATAGAAAAATTTTATAATAATTGCATCATACCTGGTAAAAGCAGAGTCAAATATGACTTTAATTATATGAACTAAATTTTATAAAAAAATATCAATTAGAAATAATTTCTGGAAATTTTCCGAAATTAAACAAATCTGGACTTTGTTGCATACACATTTCGAATTGAATACTACCAAAATTCCTCGTAATTAGCTAATTGCAAAACAATCATCACTGGAAACTTAAGTGCTTGTAATAAATTTAGAATTCTCATTAACTAATGTAGTAGAAACGCTTGAGTAAAATTCTATCAACCATGGAAAAAAATGGTACCAATTAATATGATTTTTCTAATACCAGAGCAAATTAATTAACGATCATACATCCTTCATGCCTAAAAAATCATTTTCTTTGCAATCAATATCTTTGGATAAATGTCATGAAAAAATAAAATACCAAACGAATCTATTTTTCTAATTGGATAATATAGATCCTAAAAAATTGGACTATTTGAGATACTTATAATTGTTGATCACAGTGAAAACTATAAAAAATGTTCACAGATTATTCGAAAACCCTATAAATTAGATTAGTTGTAGAAATTCATGTATTATGCTGTTTAAAATGCTCTACAGTAGTTTTATTAAATAAGCACTTTTATCTTTCTAATTAATAACCAGTTGTATGTATCCACAAAAATATTATTTATTATTCCTGTAATTTTCTTAACATTTGCTATCATTACCTTGATGTGACAACTTCTGAATAGTGTTTCCATTGTATTCTGAATAATTTTTTCATGCACAGTGGATGAAAATAACTCCATTCTTTAGAGCAAGTACTAAATAAGATAAGGAAGTTGATTTATTTTATTTCATTCTCAAAACTGAATAAATGAATATATGCAACTGCCTGATTGATTCTTTTAACCCTGAAGGTTTTATATTTATGAAACAATCATTACCAAATTTTAATTTTATGGACTTACATTGTCATTGTTAGAACTATAACTAAAGTTTAAGTATATAAGAATATTATTTTTGTTGATAACTGATGTGATGTTTCAACTTTCTCTGTTAAATATGTATTCATGTATTTACATTCTCGTTTATATGTATTACTCTTTTATCATTTAGCATTAATTTTTGAGAGTCAAAGGATATCGATTTCTTACATTAAATAATAAATGGTTAAAAATAAATCAAAATTCAATTTTTCTGCGAAATTTAATGGGCAATTCTTATTCGACTTCAGAAAAATTTATCAAAATCTTAGAGTTATGATTCACATAATTTTCTAACTTCGTAATTGAACATTTAATGAATTACATTAATTTTAAGGCGATTATATTTAAAAATATATAAAATATATTTCGTGGAAAATATATTATAAGTGATTTTATGAATGAGAAAGGAAAAAATAGTGATTTCGAATCAGATAAAGATTAAAAAGTAGAAATTTTATTTATCGCAAAACATATTAACTACTTCGTATCCTAGATTTCATATAAAAATTTGATGAAAAATCTTGTTTTCATAAGCTTAAACAATGCCAAAGATATCTTTAATAGGCCAAGGCACGTTCACACACATTTACAATATATTGTTTTTAATTTAAGAATTTTCAAAAATAGTGTAACAACCAAATGTATTTCTAATGAAATATTGTACTTATTCTTAAAATGTGATTTTTATTTATTTATTTTTTTTCGGAAAATATTTGTTTAGTTATTGTGAGCTTTAAAAAATTATTTCTTAATTTGAGTAATATGAGTGATATTTATAATGATAAGTAATATGAATTCTCGTCATAATATTTTTTAAACATTGTATCACATAAAAGTGTATTCAAATTATAAAGCCACGTGATTAATCATATTAAACATTAACATTTTTCGTTTATCTTTAAAAAAATATCTTTTTTTTTTCTATTTATTACTCTTGAACAAATTTTTCATTTGTTATTCCAGCCATAAAATATGACGTTTAGGCGGGACAAATGTTATTAATCAACTAAAATATGTGCAAGTTCCTGATTTCGGGTCAATGCAGAAAACGTGTACAAAATCCAGAATTATGTAAAATTGTTAAGAAAAAGTCTCTTGTTCATTGATAACTTATATCGCTCTTTTAAAAGCCTGAGTAACAGAGTCCCATATATATATATATATATATATATATATATATATATATATATATATATATATATATATATATATATATATAAATATAACGGTTAGTTAGTTCATTAATTATTCGGATACTTTTTCATATGGTCTACTTTCATCATGTCTCAAATCATGTTTCAAATTGTTATTGGTGATAGTATTTGAGAACCTTATTTACTTTACTGTTATTTGATAACATAATATTCTCCATATTAATCATGTAGGATAATGATGAAAGATTGATCCTCCACACATTTATTTTAACTATCTGAAATGAAAAAAAGCAATGTTAAAAAAACATTTTTTTTTTCTTATTTTCCAAGATAAAGTCGTATGTTTGAATAAAAGGGCCATTTTTGTTGATAAATAATAGAAATGAATCTAGATGTGTTTGATTCAGTCTGAAAAATATTATTATTGGTAAAATGCTATTATAAGAATATTAAATCTTTCTGATTCTGTGTAAAAAAAATGAAAAATGAGACATGGTTCAAAATTGAATATATTTGGTAGTAAATATGTCATTAAATACAGTTTATAAAAATGTTTGAAAAAAGTAATCGAAAATTGTATACTGATTTTTTATGTTAACACTATAAGAAATATATTTTGGAGATTCTAGAAATTAGTTTGCATTCGTTTAGCATGTGACATTTACTTCCTGGCGTATGCGATAAGAAATATACTGTATTGTATATGCAAAAATTGACCTTTTTTTTTTTTTTTTTTTTTTTTTCCAATTATTTGCAGAGAGTAAAAACTAACAAATTATCGTAATGAAAGTTGCTCGTGTCTCACAATTTTACAAAATAACATTATCAAACAATATAATTTTAATAATGGATGCAATATTTTACATTACCTCCTATTAAAAGGGAAAAAATTTATTTAAAAGAATTGTTTAAATTTCCGCAATTGAAATACTTAACCGCTAAGAAACATAACTTCCTTTTGTAACATTATGATTAATATAACTATACTTTCAATATCATATTCTTGAATGAATAACTAAGTAAAGATTTTATTCACTTTTCAAACGTGCGGATGGAAGAGTTCTTCATTGTCAAGGTCATTTGCGAATGTCAAATATCCTCGTTCAAAATCGCTCTTTTATTAATCTCACTTTTCCTATCTGGATGTGTTTGTTATTATATGAGAGAATTATATTTTCAATTAAAGATATTTTCCTCATACAAAAATAATTTTATGACATCTTTTTAAGGAAATAGGTCAAACTTATCTCTTAATTGGGTAATTTACATCATTCTTTTCATTGTTAAAAAAGTAAATTTAGCTTTTATATGAATGACTGTGTAAAATATATTTATTAATTTTATCTCGAATTTTTGATAATAATATAAAAACAAACATATATATATACTTAAATATTTGATATGTTTGCATTTATATTATTATAAAAACATTTTTAAATTTTAAATGTGTCTATGGATTTTACATTTCGTACTATAATGTGTAAAATTGTTCGATATTGTTTCCATGCATTTACCAATAACATAGATAATGATTAAGGCAAAAAAGGAGAATTATATTTAATATAACCAATTTATTAAAAAAAAAAAAAGATTAAAGAATTAATTGAACTCAAAATTTTCCTGGAATACAAAAAGCGAGAAAAGTAATATATGAAATGGCTAATAATCATAAATATCTCGCAGTAGTCTGTGATATAATGATATACTCTTCTAAGTAGAAAGTCTTTGGTTCGAATCCAACCTCTATTGAATAAAATACATAGACATGTTGCATTTTTATTTATTTCATGCACATAAGGTGTCGATGAAGATTTCTCATACATCATCAAGTAAGATATGCTATCTAAGAACAATGTGCAAGCATGATGAATATAAATGCCTTACAAGAGCTTTCAGCTGATAGGATATCTATTTTTATAAACAGAATAAAAGAAAGTTTTGATATTGTAAAAATCTAATTAGAAATTATGATGTTTTTTAATGGAATTATTATAATTTAATTTCATTGTGAAGCTCTTTAGCATTGCTTACACGGCTAATTAATCTCGATATATAAATTTAAGAAACTGTAGGCTGAGATGCATTAAACTCCGGTTTCTTTTATGCGTGTCTATTTTTTACATTTATTGAGAAAATCAGTTTAAATCTCAACTATAAATTTGCAATAATAAGCCAAAAAATTACTTCCTATTCATTTATTTCATAAATTTTCTCCATTTATTTCATAATATTGCTTACTACACATGAAGTTCCGATATTATGTCAGAGAGAGCTATTGATAATACTAACAATTAATTCCCACTCTCAAATGATTGACAATTAATGTAATAAATGTTTAGATTTATCACTTTTTATTTTTATTTCATGTTTGTTGTTTCTTGCTATTTGCCTCTTTTTCTTGGAGGCGGTAGACAGTTGCGTCTATTAGTATATGACAGCCAGCCATTTTAAAATGCTCACTAGTCTCCCAAAATCGACGTCATTACATCGATCGGCAGTGACGTCACATTATCCTGTGATGTCACACCCTAACTTCAACGGAAATGGGCTCCAGAATATTTTTCTCCGGGAGCGGATGGCAACGGCAATAGAAGCTTCGAGACTCCAGATTTTCTCAAAGGACGAGATAATTTCTAGGAGAAGGAAACCGAAATTATTGCGCAATCTTTCTTTGCTTTTCTTGTAATGCCATAATCTATGTAATATGTCAAAATATATACCTTGACGTACATTTTAATCATTATGTTTTAAAAATGTGTCATTGTTCGCAACATATGGAACATATTTCCATTCCAATAATGCGTCCCTTGTAGAAGAACTTGTGTAAGTGACAAGACCTTTACCAATCCAAGTTCAAACATTGCGACACCATTTTCTTCCTTAGTAACACCTGTAGTGGTCATTACCCTGTGACGTCACATTTGGAAGATTAAAGAATCCTGTATTGGATGTCTTCTAATGGTTAAATAAATCCTCAAGTGGTAAAGGGGAGATATTTGTTTTTTATAAGGTTCTGGGAAAAGAAAATTTCTCGCCCATTTTGTCAGGTAATTTTTCATAGATTAGCAAATTAATCGTTTATACTATTTTATTATCTACTCCTATTTTAGATTAATTAATTTGTTTATTATCAAAATAATGGTGTGTAAATATGATATGATTTTATTTTATAACATTTATTTATTTATTTTTTTTTCATTTGCATACTTTGGACAGTTAAACAGATAATTAAAATTTGCAGCATTATAATTAGTTATTCAAAATAAAAATATCATTTAGCATTAATATTATATAAACATCGTTTATGGTATTATGAATGTCATTTTAACATAAATATATTTGTACTATAAAAAAGTCATTGTCTTTGGTATTTTTAAAAGTTATAAATTGAATAGCATTTTAAATAACTATTATTATTAAGTAAACTTTTGAAAATTGTGTGCAAAAAGTTGCTATTTAACAATAAATATTAAGATTTATTTTAAAATTTTTGTCATATACTTACAATATTTTGAGTCACCCTGTTGCCAAAGTTCTAAAATTTTTGTAACTTATTTGATTCAAATATGTTTTCAGAAATCAAATATTTAATATGCATGCTGCCGTTCATTATTTATGCACAACACAATTTACATGAATTATGAATATCTATAATTCTACCATAAACACTATAATAAATAAAAAATATATTTCAGTCATCCAATTAATTCATCTATATATACCAAGTAAATAAATTTCAGCCAATTAGGAAATATCCGATGTATGAAAAAGATTTTCTTTGATGATGATTTTTACTGTTAATTGTGTCTTTTGCTTCCAATAAATGTAATTATGTAATAATATTTATTTTGTAATAATAATGTAATAATAATTATGTTAAAATGTAATAATTCTAATAATAAATATTTAGCAGATCATTTTATAATTACGAAGTGTTTTAATAAATAATTACAATAATTGAAACTATGTCCAAGCATATAATATGAATCTAAATATGTATTATGCAATAAGACAACATGAGTTTTTGCCGTTGGCTTAGGGTTCAAAAGTTAATTCCCAAAACTTTAATAATTTTGAGCTTTGAAGAAGATACTCTATGTAAATAAGAGATATTAAATTCTACTTATTTAAAATAAAAATATTATTCTGTGCTGTAGAATAAGTTACTTTAAAGTTTTCTGAAAGATTTTTTAAATAAAGCTTTGTTTTAGGAAAATAATCTTTGTGATGATATTTTAAGCTAAACACATAATTTATATATTAGAAAATTTCTCAAAATCAAATGTTTCAAAATATTTCAGTAATTTAGCTTGCTATGGACTTGGATGTCTCCTTTTTATATCTTTTTAATTTGCAAAGAATGGTATTTTTCTAAGGATATTTTAAAAAATACTATCTCGTTTGTGTAAAATAAACCCCACAAAACATTTATGTTCATTAATAAGTTTTTAACACGTGAGCAATGCTATGAATTTACTTGTCAACTTTTGATAACATTTTTATAGTTATTGTTGCATCTGCTTATATTGACACGTACTTTAAAAACATTTCCTTATTATTATTTTTTTTTTTTTTTGTCAAAAATTACTTGTGGTAGAAAATGTTTTGAGTGATTACCTTTTCATTTATATTATTAATACATATATGTACAAGATTTTTGGAAAATAATTTACTCTCTAAAAATGCTTGTCTTTGAATAGATTTCTATAGTTAATTTTTAAAGCATTTGCCATTAAGAGTATTTATAATAATATATTGTTTATTCTACGCATATCTTTACTATAAAGTTGCTGATTATTTGTTATGACATTTTATTCACATTTATTTCACACACACACACATGTCATTATTTCACAATCTTATATAAAGAGTAAATTCCTAAGGAAAAGCATAATGATGTTGTATAATTTTTTGACTGATTTTTGTCTCAAGGAAATTGCTTTACAGTGCGTGACAGTTTAGATACAAAATAGGGGAAATTCATGTACATTTCCTATCATATGAATAATTAGTTATCATTTATTCTTTCCGTGTGTCATTCTAATGCATCATCATTCATTACTTATTTTAACCATTGAATATTTCCAAATGTGTAATTAACGTTGGGAAATTTCATATTATTTTGAGTTGGTTCATGTTACAATTCAGAATAGCTTTCGTATGATTACTAGGAATAAAGGTATAGTTTCCGTCTTTTTTCTCTTAATAAAAACAATTTAGAACTCAATGCTTTGTTGTTTATTGTTAGTAGAATTTTGAATTTTTAGGAAATCATTTTTATTCTCTAATCTCACTTTAGTAAATTCTAAAAATCTCCCTAAACTATGTCACAAACTAATAGTTCAGTAGAACTAATGAACTGTAACGTGAAAAAAAAATCTAAACATCTGTGTATTCATACTATCACAATAAATTATAAAAATTTCTTTAATATTCTTCAATAATTATGTTGTAATATTTTTAATTTTAATTTATAAGTTTATATATTCTTTTAGATTTTGCTAAGAACTTTGTTAAATTTTTCTTTGTTTATATATTTACTCATATTATACCTTTATCAATGTGGATTGATTTAACCTGCCTTTCTTTAATGTTTCCATGATATCAGTTGCTGCTTTGCACTTTTTTTAGTGGGGAGGGAGATACATCTAAATAGTTTGTATTAATAGGATAATGGTGGTTTTTGTATTGTAAATGAATAAACTTTAAAATTTTATTATTGTAGATTTGCATCATATATATTTTAATATGCTGTACCCCTATTCCGTGTATTGTATAGAGTAATGAAAATCTTGTTTTTTTCTCTTTTGATGCATTGTTTCCTTGCTTTAGCAATATGTAGCAATATTTTAGAATACAGTCTTTCTTTTTCACAGAGATCCTTGTGCATACTTCGTCATAAAAATGCCTCCACTGTCTTGCACTAGCGTGACTGTCACGCAGACTGAGCCACAGTCCATTGAGGATGACAAGATGGAGATGTCAACTGTAACAGAACAATTAATGACTGATGTTCGTGATGAGTGCGACAAAGTGGAAGATACTGAAGAGCAGAATGGAAAAGCTGGATCACAAGATATTCGTAAAGAGTCACCTCCTTTGCAGATCGTGTGGAGAAATGTTATACTTTTTGCTTACCTTCATGTGGCAGCTGTGTACGGTGTTTACCTCATGTTTACTTCAGCCATGTGGCAAACTAATGTTTTTGGTGAGGACCACTGCAAAATATGCTTAATTCATTTTTTAAACTATCATATTTTATTTTAGTTTTTGTGTCTTATTATTTTAAATAGGCATCTTAAAATTCAATATTTCTTATTGAGGTATTTTAAAAAATATTTTTAATATTAATTTTAATAGTTATAGTATAGTTTTCTTGGATTGTTTAGCTTTAATTAAATTGTTTTATATTTAAATTTTTGCTTAGAATTGTTCATTTCATTATATTCAATTGTCAACTTCAGTGTAGGTTCCTATCCTCGTAATAAAAATAAATTTTGATTAAATCTAATTTAAATAATTTATGAACTTTTATTATTCAATTTTATAATTGTTAAATATATAAAATATTTTTTTATTTGATTGAAGAAGAAAAACAGAATAATTAAAATAAACTAAACCAGTATTTCTGTAGTGAACAATATTATGCTTTTGAGATTACCAAATTCTTTTTCAATATGATGACGCTTTAAAGATTAGTTTTAGGTGACTGAATATATAAAGCACACACAACTACTGACTGTAATATATAAATCAACTACTGACTATATATAAAGCAATGTTTTAAAAGATGTATAAAAATAGTCTCTAAGCTTATGTATGAATAATTGTTTAGTCTGTATATATAAATGAAAGTAAAATGAACTTTAAATTTTTTATTAAGCATTGGAGACATTGTAACGGATTAAATTTGCTATAAGGAGTTGTAGTGCACAACGCTTATATAATTTATCTTTCGAAAGAGGACTTCTCATAAATAATAATCCATGCTCACATATTGCAAAGGTGAAAACCCGGAAAACGTCCGATTGCTTACCACCAGAGAATATACATTTAGAAAATGCGTTCATTGAACTATATTACAATATTTAAAAGATACATTTCTAGTTTCGTGGAAAGTTATGAAATAATTTATTGCGATGGAACAAGTGATAATTCATTCATTATTAATGAAGTATTTTCCTAATAAAAGCATCTTTTATAGTTTTCTTAATCTTTTATTTGTATTTTTTCACTTATATTTAAGATATTCTTTTAAATTAATCACAAGATTGTCATAAAACGAATTATTTTTATTGCATGTTGTAAGGATTTCATATTTTCCCTCATTTAGTTTTATTATTCACTGCTTTACATTTTTCATTATCCATTTTATATTCCTAAATGTATGTTATATATTTTCTATTTATTTTTATCTTTCTCAAAATTTGTTTTTAATTTCAGCATTTGCTTTATACATAATGTCTGGTTTGGGAGTCACAGCTGGTGCTCATAGATTGTGGGCGCATCGTTCTTATAAAGCAAGACTTCCTCTTAGAATTTTGCTAGCCTTCGTCTATACGATTGCATTTGAGGTAAACTTTCTTTATTAATAATCTTTACCATTTATATGCATATGCAAATTAAACAATATTTAAAGACACTTTATAAATTTTTTGTTTTACATTAGGTTTGAATTAACTGAATAATGATTCATTTTATTAAATCGATAGGTGTATAATTTTAAATTCATCTAATAATGAGGCACTCAATAATAAATAAAAAATTTGACTTTTATTATTATTTCTTATAAGTTAGAAAAATATAACATCATTTGTATGTTTGATACATGGAAATACATTAGTAATGTTTTAAATTATAATGAAATGCTGAAAATGTGTGTGTTAATGTATTTATGTTGATTAAATGTAGAGGTGCAACTTAAGGATCACCATTTTGTGACAATTATCATGATTTTTGAAATAAAATTTTCTCAATTAAGGGGACCGTCATATAGATCGAAATTGCATCAAAGTTATACAACATATCCTTAAAATCACATATTTATAATTTTTATGGAAAAAATTGGTGCCAAAAATCACTGATAGATCGTGTTCTAACATAAATGAAAAGTTTATTATTCCGTAATGAATAGCCTAAGATACAAAGAATGTTGTTTGGCATTTTAATATCCACCGCTTTAATCACCTTCCATAGAAGTTTTTTTCATATATGCTATATCATGTGTCGTCGCTCGTGTGTTGCAAGGGAAGAAACCTTAAAAAATTTTAAGTATTCACTTCGACAGATTACATGCAGAAGCGAAGCCTCCATTTCTCGTTGTTCAACAGTACTTGAGATAGAACCCAAGACTTTTTGCTCCAAATAGTGCTGTCAGCAAGAGCTAATATGCCACGGGGTGCCTAATGAAAAATGTTTTTAAAAAATGTGGTTCGTTATAATGTATTCAATTCACGAGTATAATAAAGGTTGAAGAATAACACTGAGGAAGGTTTTTATTTTTGCTGATACAAAATACTGTCAAGATTAACATTTATTATAACTTTTGATATCTTTTGACATTATTGTTTTTTTGTTGAAATTTTATAATTAAAATATGTTATCTTCCTCCTTTTTTACAAATTTATATAATAAATTGTATTCTTAGACCCCTTTTATAAAATAACTTTAGACTACTTGCATATATGTATATCCAAATATTTAATTTGTTCTGAAACTAAAATATTTCAGTGCTTAAATAAAAAATATTACATGTTTATTTTAATAAAATTTTTCATTAGCTTTTAATTTATGCCACACAAATGAAGATATCATAAACACTAATATTTCCTTTACTTCTGCAGAATGATATATATGAATGGGCACGAGACCACAGAGTTCACCATAAATATTCGGAAACTGATGCCGATCCTCACAATGCTAAGAGAGGTTTTTTCTTTGCTCACATTGGCTGGCTTTTGTGCCGAAAACATCCAGATGTCATTCAGAAGGGCAAAGCTATTGATCTCAGCGACCTAATGGCTGATCCCGTGGTCCGATTCCACAGAAAGTGAGTTAAAATGCAACTAAATTAGCAAATAAAAAGTCTTCAATTCAAAATTGATTCAGATACGATTATGTAAAATAACTTTTCCATGAAAAATATTTTTTCCTCGACTAAAGTAATGGTTATACGAACAAGACTAAATTCAGTGGCATTAAAGTTTTAAATGAAATTGAATAAAGTTTTTGTAAAATAAATTAGCATTTACTCAATAATAGTGTTCTTTTATATTAAATAAAAAAATCTATGACTGTTGTTAGTCTTATCAAATCATAGTGTTACACAGTTAAAAAAGTGAGTAGATTAAAATAATTTAAAAAATTCTTTTCTAATATTTTTTTCACAGAGTTATTACCCAGATTGCTTATGGGCTTCAATCACCATTAGATATATTTTTCACATAATTATTACCTATCTTTATATGCATTGATATTCTGAAAATCAGAGACAAAATCAAATAATCATGTCAATTTCTTATATTTTATTCAAAAATAAGGTGATAAATGTAAATTTCGAATATGTTAAGTAATAGAATTTAATAACTATGCAACATACAAAGTGCTGTACTTAGAATACATTATAGATGGAGATAACAAAAATACATTTTCTGTAAATACTTAGCTATTACGGAATAATTAACTATATACAAAGACGAATGTGCTTTTCGTTAGTTAAATCGGCATATTCACTTTTTTAATTTCGTGTCATTGCTGTTTTCTAAAACATAACTTCTTTCTCTGCTAGTTTTTTTCGTGCTATCTTAAACTTTAAAATAAAATGCCAGCAACTATTTGAGTTGTTGTTTTATGAAGAAAGAAGTTTTTATGAAAGTGTGTTTTCGATCATTTTTATTTTTATATGCAAAACTAAGAATCGTTATTTTGTACTATATATATCGATTTTAGTAAGTTTTGTGTAGTTAAAGCTGTTTTTGTGATGCGATATTAAAAAATTTTTTATATTATATTCGTAAGTTTTTATAAACCTTCTTTCTACATGTATAATTATATATAATAAGATCCATGTATTCTTATAAATTTTTCTCACTATTCTTATACATCCATCTATTTTTAAGCAAATGGAAACAAGATTCGTCAAATGAGGCAAATATTTTTTTTTTTCATTTTCCAACAGTCCAATGGCGGTCTGCCGAATCCCGTTTAGGCGTAATGCTTCATGTCTCGCCACTTGTTTCAATTTTATTCCTGATCATACTGATATATATATATATATATATATATATATGATATTTGATGTTTTACTGGATTAATTTATTTATATATATAAAAGCTTGAAATCTTAAGAATTTCTAGCTTCTCGTATATATATATATATATATATATATATTATATATATATATATATATATATATATATATTATTTAACTGTTTTAATCTCTTTCATTAATGCAATTTTTTAGAAATTTTGATACTTTTTTTAAACTTGTATATTTTATTTCATGTTGTGCCTCAACACACACTACAATTTCCATTTCTTTTTTCAGATATTACTTGTGGTTGGTGGTGGCTTGCTGTTTTGTGTTGCCTACTATTGTCCCGGTGTACATGTGGGGTGAAACATTCAGCAACGCTTTCTTCGTAGCTACTCTGTTTCGCTTCTGCTTCACCCTCAACCAGACGTGGCTGGTGAACAGTGCCGCTCACTTATGGGGTAGTCGACCTTACGATATCCACATCAATCCCAGAGAAAACACGCTAGTGGCTCTAGGTGCAGTGGGTGAAGGATTTCACAATTACCATCACACATTCCCCTATGATTATGCTACCAGTGAATACGGCATCAAGTATAATCTCACGACAGCGTTCATAGACACTATGTCTTGGCTTGGTTTGGCTTATGACCGCAAGACGGCTTCCAAACAAGTCATCAAAGCTAGAAAACAGCGTACTGGACCGGGTTACGTGCTGAAATCGGATAGTGACGCCAAGGTCGTCAAAGCAGAATAATGATTTCCAAAAATCTGATTTAATAAGAGATGATATCATAAACGTGATTCCTGATCGAGAACTGTTTAAGTAAGGAGTGGAAAGAAATGAACTGTATTATTTCGTCTAACTTCTATAAATTTGTTTTCTGAGACCTATTGTGTGTGTTAAATGTTATTTGTATGTACATATAATATATTCTTGTGTTATGTTATTGGTAAAACTTTGAATGAAAAATATAACACATTATTAATAATGTAGTTGTTTTTGTTTTAAGCGTAGAGGAGTATAAAAAATGCCATATGTTTATATACCTGGTTATGTATTATGAAATTAGTATCTGTGTTGTAATAAATTGAGCAGTTAGTGTAATAAATCACGCATATATATGTATGTAAGTTAATTTTAATTCTAGTAGCTCTAACTTTAAAAAGCAACTGTAATGATCTAATTTTCGTAGGATTATTTCAGAAGATTTTTAGCTCTGCGATGCTGTGATCTTTTTTTATTTTCTTCCTCTCATAATATTTGAATTATATTGTCTTCAATTTTAGGACCTAAGTATTCTACTGAAAATATTTAATATTGTGAATGAATGTATAATTTTATCATAAAGGTAAAAAAAATAAAAATCATGTAATAAATTTTATATAGATATGTATATTTTACTGAATATACATAGGAAGAAGTTAATAATACACACAATAGAACAAGGTATAGAAATATTTGTTTGGTTACAGAATTTTAATAAATTTTTATACTTATACAAAAATATAGGCTTTAATTTATCATATATTTAAACTGATTGTAAATATTTTTCAAATTATACGAAATATTATATTCATGATATTTTAAAACAGTTGAAATTGAAAATTCTTAACTTTTCTAACTAAACTGTTTAAATTTTTGATCAAATTAATAATAGTTTTAGATTGTATTGAGGAATAATATTTTCTTTTGGTTACAAACAGAAATTTCTCGAATAGCCCATTATAACTTTATTTTCTAATTTAAAATATCATTTTTTCAGAAATATTTCTTTTTATTGTTGTTATATTATCACAATTTGCTTAAAACCAGTAAGACATTTCAAAGTCTGTTAAGAAATTCAAAAAAGAAAAAAGTGAAATTACAAATGGATGCTTATTTGTGAGCTTATATAGTTAGAACTTGAAATTAAAGTAAAAGTTAAAACTAATTAGTTCTATTTTAAAGCTTCATACTGTAAATTTTTTATAAAATAGCATTTCTTTCAAATAAACTGTGAATACACGATTAAAACATATAAAAATGCAACATATTATTTTAATATTTTAGTTACAGTTAGATAATAAAAGAAAAATATAAGAATTTTAAAAAACAAGTTATCTTTCTAATTTATCAAACTTTTATAAACCTACAACTGTCCTGTTTATAAAAAAAATTTATTAGAATATTGTGTACTTTTAAAAAATAAACTTTTTTCAAAAAGAACAGTATTTTCATAAAAATTTATATGTAATACAGTTAATAGCTCATGAATTATTAAAACTATATTCTTTAAAGTTTTAATTAAGCAAAATATTTATTCCTATCAAAAAATTGTAATATATCTTGTTTTTAAACCTTTCAATCATTGATATATGTTAAATAATTAAGATCTTTTTTAATTGAAATTGCTTTTTCGTGCGAAAATTGTTTTAAAATTTTGTAAAAGAGAAAACTTAAATATCATCAAAATTTCAGATTGCATTAATATTTAATAGAAATTGCTTTAAGATAATTTCTAAATTTTTCTTTGATCAAGGACTGGAAACATGTTCAAAATAGTTTCTATAGGACTACTTAGTTTGCGATTGATTGTTTTATATAAAATGTTGTCTTCATTTTCATTTGCTCTTCACTAGGCTTAGAATTCATTAGAATTTAATTGGAATGAAATAAGAAATATGCATTTTAGAGATTAAAATTTCTTAGAATCATTGTATAGCTAAGAATTTTGTTGTGAGCTAAGCATATTTGTATTGTTTAGCAACATTTGCTAAGTATTTTCACTGTATATTATTTATAATTCCTTCATTGTGATGTTTACCTTGAAAGAAGCATTAGGTGGTAATAAAATTTTACATTCAAAAGATCATACTTAGAAGCTATATTGTTAAAATTTATACTAGTTTTTTTAAGAAAACTTCATAGATCTTGTGTGTGAAAAAAATTCTTTCAAAACCAAGAATGTAAAAACTTTTCTCATTATAATTGAAATCATCCCTTTGGAAAATAATATTATTCTTAAAATAAAGTATATTTCAAGGATATCAAGATGTATTTATTTTTATTCCAATTATGTCATAAAAATGGATTGTCTTCAAGAGGCACAATGAAATTTACAATAATGTTAATTATAATTGTAATCTTTATTTTATCTGTTGTACAAGAAATGCATTAGATGTTATAAAGTGTTTAAGAAAAATATTGTTTACGTCGATATTGTATGGATTTTTGATGAATAAAACTTTCTTTGAAATATTACATTAGGTGTAAGCATTTATATTTTTTTGCATCTACTATGTAAAGAAATTACCTATATACAGAATAAGCCCATAAGAATACCATGTTTATTTTTCTTAAATATTAAAGAAATATATGTCGATTAATGAGGGCAAATTATTTGAATTTGATTATATAGCTACACATTATTATAATTATTCTATTGTAGTACAAACTATAATAATATATTTTGTCTTATTTGAAATTCCTTGATTTTTATGTAAAGTCGCAAAATATTGTTAATCATCGTTTAATTGGGAAATCAATTAATCGATTAATATTCTGTAATATTAACATACATGTGAGTGAAATATTTCTTTGGTTTATTTATACCCCTTTAAGTACTGAAAATATTTTACAAAATTTGATGATTTGGATTCATTTACGAATGAAATTAATATCAGTTTTTCAGTTGAGAAAAAAAGGTATCAATTTTGATATGCATTCACTCTGCTGTGTGATGTTTTAAATCGAACATATAGTTATAACTTTTTACAAATTATTCCAAATTTTTTACTGCACAAATTTTAAACGTTTTTGAAACTTTTATTCGTATATTATTCCCTACAAGATGGATGTATACCTTATAAATACATTTCAGAATCACATAAAAATTATATAAAATTAATTTCTCTAAATCACTGCAGTTTCTTAAATAATCATTGATAATATACAGAATAGCGAAAATTAAGGATAACAAACCACTTTGATTTTAGCCATTATGATTATAATGTTATGTCATTTTTCATATATAATTTGCAAAACATCTGAACTTATTTTTTAATAATTTTATGTTGAGCTGGTGGAGTTGCCATTTATATTCACTTTTCCACTTATGACTGAAATATGATTATCAAATGGAAACCACTAAGTCATGAAAGTAGTTACATAATTATTTTATGTGACATTTAAAACATTTATTTCCCCTAAAACTGATCAACAATTTTAAATAACAAAATTTACGGTTTATATTCTAGTTTTTATAAATACATGAATTTCGATGCTGTAAACTATTATTGAAATAAGCAAAATTATTATTTTAGTTGTCGTTTTTCTTCGGAATAAAAAAAATAGAATCTTAGACAGTACTTTTCCGCTGAAAGGCTCTGTTTTACCTAGTGATCATATCACATTGTGTAATTAAAATGAAATCAATTTATTTCTTTGATATATTTATTGACCGTGGTAGCCTAGTTCGTTCAGCAGTTACCATGGGTGCAATGGTATGGAGAAAATTTCCTTCCCCTACATATTAAAATCACAATTGAGGTAATGGATCTTCTAGTGGTGCCTTCTATCTAATCTTTAAATATATGCTATTTAGAGATTCATAAATATTTTATCAAATGAATCGTTCAAGTTTAATTAGTTAAAAAAAATTTTACCAAATCAATAGATAGCCTAAGTTTTCTAAATGCAGTTAATTTATTAGCTTTATGTGACTTATTATACAATAAAATATTGTATAGAATGCTCCACTTATTGAACCAGTCGCATTTTTTGTCTTGATTTGAGCACATCCATATTCCACTATTTCTAATATTTTACATTTGATTCCCAAGGATGTCAATGAATATATAAATAGCTTAGTGAATTCAGTTTCTCAAGAAATGATGTATTTTAAAAGTTGTTTAGTCTACTGTGATTTACATTATTATACTATTAAAATGTTAAGCTAATATCAATACTTTCGCTTATATAATTTTTTATTTTAAAAGGTAAATGTTGATAATAATTTTGAATATTATTAATTAGAAATTACAAACTCCTATTATAACTTATTAATATTACTGGTTCTGAAAATAGAATCTTGATTTGAGCACATCCATATTCCACTATTTCTAATATTTTACATTTGATTCCCAAGGATGTCAATGAATATATAAATAGCTTAGTGAATTCAGTTTCTCAAGAAATGATGTATTTTAAAAGTTGTTTAGTCTACTGTGATTTACATTATTATACTATTAAAATGTTAAGCTAATATCAATACTTTCGCTTATATAATTTTTTATTTTAAAAGGTAAATGTTGATAATAATTTTGAATATTATTAATTAGAAATTACAAACTCCTATTATAACTTATTAATATTACTGGTTCTGAAAATGTAAATTTGAGAATTTCTTGTAATAATTAGAATTGCATCGAAGAATATACAAATTTAAATGTAAATTTCATCATATAAATAATTGAATGAACATTCTAACCTATGTAGGAAAAAAGTATATGTAAGGGTGCAATAACAAATGATCATGCTGATGTTTCTTTAAATAACTTAGATTTCATTATTAAAAAGTAAATGGGTTAATTAAAAATTTTTTTGCAATATAAACAATTGTATGGAAAAGAAGATAATATATTAAGCTAATAAGTGATTTTAAAATAGTTGCAAATTTATATTTACTAAAAAATGATAATTAAAAATGATCTAAACTTGCCTTAATATTGAAACATTTTTGCATACAAAATAATCCAGTCGAGTATTTTCATAGGCAGTAATATACAAGAAGCAGTAAATCATCACTCAGCAAATTTATTACGACAAGTGAAATATGATAATCTTGAAATGTTTTTCATCACTGATTTTCTACAAATAGTAAGACATCAAAACTTCTTCCAGATAATTAGTAAAATATACATAAATAAAACGATGAAGAAATATATATATATATATATATATATATATATATATATATATATATATATATATATATATATATATATATATATATATATATATATATATATATATATATATATATATATATATATATATATATATATATATATATATATAACAGCAGATTACATTAATTATCTTAAAGAAATGTACTGATTTATTTAATCTAAAGAAAATCTCAAGAAGGCAATTTTAATATTTTTTGTGTTAGTTTGTAGTCCTGAAGTTTTATTTCGCACAAGTGATAAACTTGATAAATAGCTATCACCAAATTGATTCTTAGTTCTGAAAACAGTAATACAGTAATGAAAATTGTGCTCACGATCCACATTTATTAAATACAAGAATACTGGTCATCCAGTTATTATATTGGCATTTTAGTTGTCAGAGGAAAGCCAAAAAATGAAAACAAAATTTCCTCCCTAAAAATAATATTGATATAATTTTGAAAATTACAACATTAGAAAATAGTCAAAATGTTTTATCGTTAAGAGGCTTTTTCAAATCTTATTTCAAATGATCTCTCATTTTAAAGAAGTATGCAACACTTATAACTATATTCCATCGGATTTGCTGAGATGACAGATGAATAGTGTACTCTCTGATCTTCACAATTCATGTTAAATTCTCTCCATTGCCGGGAGTGTTTGTAATTGTTTGGGGTCCACTTAAAGCTTGTAGGTTCCGATTGAATCATTACTGTGCCAAAATCACATCAGCGAGACAATCAAATTAAATTCATTACTGATTCAATAAAATGCACACGTTCTCCAACTAACAGTCTACTACTATAATTTGAAGACCTTTAAACAACGAAATCCATCAATTGCGGCTGTGAAAAATTATTTAAACATGCAGTAAAGTTTTATTATAAGCTTTTCATAAAGGTATCACGTAATAAAACAAAACTTCAAATTCCTAAGTAGTTTTCCATACAACTGAATCGAAGTGTTAAGCCATGATGAAAAAGTAATAAAAAAATGAAAACATAGAATCTTCATTATGTTTATTCAAAAGATCACAAAGTATTAAGAATAAGCTTTTGGACACAAATCTTAAATCTCCTCGACGACAGTGATAAACTCCTTTCAACATGCCCTAAGGTAAATATTCTGTTAATCTTAAAAAAATATTGGATTATAAAGTTTATGATATCAAAAACACACACACATTTCCGAATAATTTTTCTGCCCCATTGGATGAAGAAATTAGGGAATTTTCTCAATAATAATGGCTTTTATGTGTTATTTAATTAAAGGTTAGATTTTTCTTTCTATTTAAGTTAAAAATGTTAAAAAAAATCTTTTTCTTTTACCTATTTCAAAAGGAGTATTTTTTAAAATTAAATTCATAAAAATTATAATAATGTAGTCTCAAATAAAAAATTTCCGTTGCTTGTATGCAATGAAATTATTTAAAAATTATTTAATCTTAGGAATATATAGGTAAGATTATTTTCCTACTCAATGTTTTAAATGATATTATTAAAAATTTATGTAGCTTCAAAAGGCATTTTAGCCATCTATGAATTTTCTAATGCTATTATTATTTTTTTTTAGCAGAATTTGTCATATTTTTTTCTTAAATTACTAATTCCCAAGGCAATAAATTATGCTACGTATGTGCAAACAAAAATGCCTGCAACTACGTTAAATTTCAGAGCGTTTCTTTCGTTCTTAGTTTTGAAACATTGTGTCATTAATTAAAGTTATTAAAACGTCATTAATAACTTTAATACCTGAAGTGGAACCATGTTCGTCTTTCAACTGTCGTTTTATGTATAAGAGAGCTTATTAGACTTGAACTTACAGTTTACAGTGGATTCCAAATCAATACAAATATCCATGCTTGGAAATGAAATCGAACTTATAAACTGAAATTCAGAACACTTACCATTCATCTACTAATTCGACACGAAGTTGTAAAAAACATTAAACCGTGTAAAATGAATCATTAATTTTATTTCTTCACGTTGGATCCAAATTTTTATAGTATAATTATTGATCTATAAAAATATGGTTTCAACTATATGCTTAAAACTTTAAATATAATATTGTTGAAAAATGAAAGTCTGTATAATATAATTATGATTTAATTTACATGTTGCATTTTAATGAATAAAATTATCCTAACTTGTTATTTTAATATGTATATGTATTAAGAAACTGGCTATTCCAAACTTTGTATTGCTTTAATATTTGATAATGTGTACTCTTTCTATCATGCATTTGTTTTGTTCTTCAATAAATCCTAATTATCTTAATGCATAAGATCTGATTAATTTTTAAACAAGAATTTTGTTCTATTGCTTGACTTGGCGAACGGCTTAAAAAACGTTCTCTCAATATTTTATAAGGGGCAATTTAACAAGCTGGAGAAGATTATTCTACACTGCCGACATTGAAAATACAACACCAAAAAGGAGTTGCTAGAAAGTGCAAAAAAGAGAAACAGCGACCAAAAGTAAATAATCTGTATTGTGAAATGATATACATAATACAGAAAGAGAACAGGGTCAGATCATCCGGATGTAGAACTACCGTGGGCAGTAATACAGGAATGAACATGTCTAGGCACAAAGTTAATGAGACTACGGATGGCATCCCGAGGAAGGGCTATTCATATTCTGTCAAACATTTGCCACAGTGTATCTTCTGTAGGAGGTAGTGGCAAGGTCTGCAAATGGCGTCCAATCATATCTCAAACATGTTCAATTGTGAAGAGATCTGGTCAACATGGTGGCCAAGGAAGCAGCTGTACATCTTATAGGACATATTGACTGAAGTTAGCAATAAGCAGCCGAAAGTTATCCAGCTGATAAAGGGCATTGGTCACTCTCTGAAGGCAGGGGAGTGCTACCGGCCGCAGCACATCATCCACGTAACTTTGGGCTGTCATAGTGCCGTGATTACGAATTAGAGGTGACCAGAAATCATATGCAATGATGCCCCAAACCATGATGCCGCGTTGTCGCGTGGTGGGGTGTTTCTCAATTGCTGCAGGATTGGACCTGTCTCCACGTTGATGTCACACTAGTACGTGCTGATTATCACTGAAGAAATAGAAGCTTGACTCATTTGAGAAGACGATCTTCTGCTACTCCGACGTTCATATCACTTTAATCCGGCACCTTTCCAGACGTTGGAGTCTATGCTGTGGGGCCAATGGCAGTTTTTTTAACGAACGCCATAAGCGAGGGCATTAGCAACCATTCGATGACAAATTGCTCTGCTCGATTTGGGAGCATCCAGGCTGTTTCGCATATCCTGCTTAATTTCGGTAGACGTGCTTTGTTTGTACACCCTCGCCTAAGTCGGACACTTTAATACACTTGTGCTGACATCTCTCTGGCCACACCAGTACACCGCAAAAGTTTCACAGTTCCTTGATCCAACCATCTCCTCCACAACCGGTGCACTGTGGACACGTCTGGGTGTCTGTCAGCTGCGATTTGCCATAAGGACCAACCACCCCTACTCAGTCCGATCACCCTGCCCCTCGTAAACTCGTCTGTATGCTGGAACTGTCTCCGTCGACTGTAGCCTAGTAATCCCTGCAATTACAGGCATCCTTTGTGACACGAACATGCTTTCAATGATTATTTTCCTATCAGTAATAACAGTGTGAATATTGCTCACTCTGCCGGCTTCTCACCTTATATTTTGTCCTACGTGCGCTAGATAGTTGTGCATTTCACATCTTGTTTTTAATATGACACATATTTATGTATTTAAATACTCTTAATCATGACAGTTTTATGATTTTTTTTTTGACTTGAAACTTCATTACATAATTTGAGAGCATATTGACAAACAAATAATTTATAGATTTTAAATACGAAATTATTTCTCACTTATCGCTTAATATTTTAAATTGACAACCATTTTTAAGAAATAAAAGCTATATTTAAATAACAACTTTTGCCATTTTTCACGATTTTATCTAAATAATTTTTTTTTTTAATACATAAACATGTGTTTAAAAAATTTTTGTGTCATAAATGCTATTACCGCGTTTGGAACAAACGAGATTTCTCTTTCACAATTAAATTGAATTTAAATTTTTCGAATGTTCTCAATTCTACTGGTAACTTGTCAATTGATAACTAGTAATTTTTTAAAACTTGGTATTAGGTACTAAATTCAGCTTTGATTTCGGAGTTATTTAGAGAAGATTAACTTGCCATTACAAAATGCTTAGTATGAGGTTCTTTGCTATAGTTATTGTCAGAAATATATCGAGTACACACATTATTCAATCCTATGACAGCAAGATGTTTTTGTGCTTGTTTTAAATACGTTTAAATAAACATTAAGGATGACAAAATATTACTGAAAATTAACATTGGGACTACTTTTACCAAATTTTGATACATTTTAACGTTGATTTAAATGCTCAAGAAACAAAATGATTTCTTGTTTTTGTGAGATTAATTGAAAATTAAATTAACTATTCTATAATACTAACAAAAATTGCTGAAAATGATGAAAGTTGGATTGAATGTTTAATCTTTCAGTAAATCGTGATCACTTGTTCCCTCTGAAAATCGACATCTATTTATGACAAACCGTTTTGAATAGTTAGTGTTCTAACCTTCACTTCAACAAGTCATGGGTTTGATTATTCACTTTAAATTATTGCAAAAGGTTGAAACAACATTTGCCTTGCAAATGTGATCGTAAAGCAAATCACAAAGCAGTTATTTTTAAAAAAAATCTTTCTCAAAAAAATAACATAAATTTTAAAAAATTCCCTCAATTATATTTTTATAAGAAAGAAAAATGTAAATGATAGAATTCCATAATGTTTCTTGAATTCCATAATATTTCACTAATTTGAGAATCTCACATGCAATTTTTTTTTGCTATACTTGAAATGAACAAGATATGGTAAGCACTTTAAAGTTCATAAGCATTCTTACAGAAAATTTGAAATGTTTTATTCGATATTATATCTTCGCATTAAATGTGCTAGGCAATAATATGTGCCATATATTTTCGAGTGGATTGTAAAAAGCCTTAATAAAAATACAAAGGCAATTTTTTACTAAAAACAATAGATTACAAAACCTTACAACTGTGCATTTTCTATACTTTACTATTAACACTTTTATTTTAACTTAATATATAGAAACGAAAATAGAGTACAGCCATTATTCTTTTTAACTAACTATTAATAGAATTTTCCCAATAGCACTTGTAGCTTTTAATAATAAAAAAACATATTATTTTCATATTCATGTATTCTTAGAAATTAAAAATGAATCATTTCTGTGACAATAAAGGAAATATTAAGAAAGCTATGATATTCTTTGCATGATCAGAACTCCAAGTAAATTTTAAAAAAATTTTATACAGTTGTATTGAAATTTTTCAGGTACCCACAGATGAAAAGTAGTAAACATCGTATATGTTAGATATGAAAATAAATTCTATCTTATTTTAGAGGATGACTTTTTACTAATTATTTACCTTCGTTTAGTGTAAAATAAATTTAAATATGAAAAAATGTAATAGATGCAAGAATATACCATGCTACAATTTTCTATGATTTTGAAGTGGAAATAAAATAAAAATACGTTCAACGTCTTTTTGTAGCGAATTTTTGTGGTAGAAATTCTCTCCAGGGTGAAAGCACAAGAAAAATGTTGCCTTATGAAATCTCATACAGTGTGTATCATACGGAAGATGTTTGTACATGATGACCTACCACTTATACCAAAGAATTTAATATTGTATTTTCTGAATATTCACATTACTTCTAAAATTATTTCTTTTGATGAAACGTGCATGGCATTTTTTTCACTTTCCACCACTATATATATATCATAAATAAGGAATTATACATGAAAACATTGTTTTTTCGTTGTTTTATTTAATTTAACTGATTACCATAAGGAGAAACGTATTTGAATGAGTAAAGATCACTGGATTTACAATTGATGAAACACGCTGACCATTTTTTAACATTTCAACACACGAAGAAAATAATGTAACAGTTTTTAAATAGATTTCTTGCTTACAATAGTACAAAGACAATATGTCATGAAAAAATATAATGTATACCGTTTTCTTCCGAAACATAAAATTGATCAAAGAAATCAGATTTCAAAAATAGAAGATAGTCATAGATAACTCATTCATTATTGAATGTCTTGCAGAAATTCTTCCAGGAGAGAATGTTGGAATATATTCATTCTCGACCATGCCAATGCATCTTTTCATTCAGCAAGATTGATCATTAGAATGTTTTGAACAAAAACACATCATAATAATATAGCACACACTACTTATTTGATCTAGTTAAATGTGACTTTCAGGTCTTTTATTAATCTAAAAAAAACTTGGTTGGAAGTCGCTTTTATACCATCCATGAGATAGAAGGGGCGTCTAGCGGATTCTTTCACCAATTTTAAAACATGAATAAAAACCATTTAATTTTTGGAAAATTCGCCCGAATTTTCCAAAATGACTTTGATTGATCCAATGACTTTTTACTGTGGCTTTGTATTATAATTTTTGATAGATAAAAACTTAAGTCATAGATAAAACAAGTCTGTTATATATTTTCATGAAATATCTTCAAAAGTATTTTTTCTTAGTAATAAAATTCAGAATAGTTATTCACAAAGTTTTCTAAAGTAGCATTATTTTCGTAATTTCTTAGATTTGACCCAGGGACAGTTAAAACGATTAGCAGCAATCTAAATGAGCTTCTAAACTATTCACTTTAAACTGATAATTAGATACACTTTTAAAATTATCCATTATTTATAAGAAAAAAAATAATTTCAAAGATCGGTAAACTGAATATAATTGGATATAAGCTAGGAAATTATTTGAAAACTTTATTAAATTTTTAGTACAGTTTTGAATATATAATTTTAATACTTTATTTTAAAATAAATTTTATAATTAAATTAAAGTCACTTTTAAATACTAACATTAATTAAATTATATTCCAAAAAATTTCAGGAATATGAATAAACTTAAAAATAAAAGGCAAATTCAAGCCATTGCGCCCACCCTGTTTAGTGGTCAGAGTGCCTGACTGTGTATTGGAAGGTTCTGGGTTCAATTCCCGAATCGGCATAGATGTACTTTTTCTCACTTGTCTTTGTTTTTTCCTCGTATGAATGGGTTATGAATGTTTTCCTACTCTATAAACGCGAACTTATGTCATATATGTATTGAGAAAGTCGGACTCTATACCAAATCACGCTTTAGTTGTAAAAGTGGAGCAGCGCACCCCATATTGCCAACTTAGCTGATACAAAACAACAATAACAAACCCCAGCCATTATAATTTAAAATATTTAATAATTACATCATTAAATTCCAACAAATAACTTTAAAATGTCTTATTACATTGAGATTTTTAAAATGGTAAGGATGCTTAATTTCAATTTTTTTTTCTCTTTTAAACGATATAGTCTACTTTCTCCTCATTAAAACACACATATGAAGAAGAAATATTTCATAAATTATTCTACAAGACACTAGCAACATACATATATAGTTAGATAGTTTATAGATATATAATTGATATATATATATATATATATATATATATATATATATATATATATATATATATATATATATATATATATATATATATACAGCATCAATTATATTCTTATCAATGCTTAGTTAAATGAAATTTACTTTATTGTTGTATTCACTGACTGGATATTTGTTGTAAATTAATTAAATTACCTCTTTTCTCATCCCTGGTTGGAAATCCCTTTTTGTAAATCATTCTCCTGTATGATTACATCCGGTTTTATTCCCCATTTCCCCCTTCCACGACTGTCCTTGTTAGAGACTTGTGGAAAATCGGTTCCAAAAAGAAGCAAGGTAACGAGATTGAAAGTAGACGGGGTTGTAGTTGGTAGAGGCGAGTTATGAAAAAAAAAAAAAAAAAGCTTGAAACCCACGCCATTAAGAAAGAGTCTGTTCATTTAAAGTCTGACGTTCTACTGGAATCTAGAGACTGTGTAAAATCACGAAGTTAAAATAATTGAACCCTATAAGTTTTTTCAGACTGGGGAGAAGAAACATACTCTTATATAATACAAGGCCAGATAAATAAAGTCACTCTGAATGAATGAATGAACTACCAGGTTTTCGAAGCCCTAAAAATAGGCCGATTTAGTAATAGAAATTTCCTCCTTGGTAGGTCCACGTTATATATATATATATGTATACATATATATATATATATATATATATATATATATATATATATATATATATATATATATATGTATACATATAATTTTTATAGCCAGTAGATTTTTTGGCATGATGACACCTATTTTATTACATTGATTAATTAGTATAATTTACGAACTCCTCGTGGGTACTTAATCATGTTGTTAATAAGGTTTAAATATTTGAAATAATATATGTAACTAAATTTTTGTATGTATGTAAATGGATATGTAATTTTATAATTGAATTAAAAGCAATTTTTCATTACAAAAACAAAGCCAGTTTCGGCTTCTATTTTCAGGTTTGAATTTGGTAATAAAAGTAATAAATGCACAACCCAAAGTCAAAAAAAATAATAATACATTATTTGAATTCAAAATATTATTTGTAAGCACTATATGATGATGGTAATTACCTATATAACATCATCATCATTCATGCAGTTCGGATTTCATTATCGTCAGAGTGAAAAATTAATCGCGTGAATGTTGAAATATTCCGCTTCAACTATAAAATATTCTTATAACTTGTTGGATTAGTTACAAATAGTACAATGGCTTAAAATTGTTACTAACCAAAATACCAAAATCAATTGTTAGTGGTTTTGGTCACTTTTTTTAAAATTTACATATCATGACTCAATAAGTTGAATTAAGTAGAGAAATTAGATTCGTTTTATTTTCTATAGACCACAGTCTAAAGAAATCGATTTGTTGATAGAATCCTTAAATAGACGTGACAAATATTTCTCCCGCCTTGTATTGAAAAGAATATGTCAGCTCTGTTACGCAGATCTCGTCACTTGATTGAAGATCCACATTCTGAGGTCACTGCCCTTTTAACCAATTAGCTAAAAGAGCAATATTGATGAAAAGTTCAGGGATTGGTTGATTGAAGGTTTGGGAGCCAGGTCAATAAAGAGAAATAGAAATACTACATGCGTAAAAAGAGTTGCAGTTGCAAATATTGATTCTATCAAATCGAGAGAGATTACTTTGAAGATTGTCTTTAAATATTTTTTTGAATTCACATTTTACATATGTGTGCTTGTGAATCTATGTGAAGTTCATATTCCAGTCAAGATGCTCCCAACGTTAGTAAAAACATTTATGTTTAGAACTTTTATGTTGATATAGTTATATAGGATATTTTAAATATTAGATTCGGTGAATTAAGAAAATTTACTTTCTAATTTACTAGTACTAGTTTTTATTTTACTAGTACATGTATTGTTTTGAAACTAAGTTATCATTCTAAACCTAGAATGATATATGTTTAACATTTTTTAGTTTATATAGATATTTATGATATTGTATAAGGTCTTCATATTTCACTAAATTATTATAAAAGATTTCAAATATAATTTAATTATGTTTTTTAATTGTTGATAGTGTTTTTATATTTAGATTTAAAATTTGCTTAACTTGGAAAGTGATATTGATCATGTTTCTACTATTAAATTGATATTAATCACAAACTGTGATATTGTTCATGTGTTTTTGCGTTTTAAAGAATACTAAGATATTTTAAGTTAGTTTTTGAAATTGTAACTTAAAGAGATTAACTTGTGCAAATTCGTGTTGGTATGGCTAACAGATGCAAATGATCAAGTTTACAATTTATCAGCATTAATAAGAGTTCTGAGACTAGCTTAATTGCTATAAAAAATTGTAATAGTAATTTTTACGGGAAAAAATTAAAAATTAAGTCTTGTTTAATAGGGAGACCCCGTGTCCGATAACAAGTTATTTGAAATCTGTAACAAGTGTAAATGCCATAATCATTGAATTGAGAATAACTGACTTCTCATTTTAATACATCGCTAATTCCTTAGGCAAAGTTGTTAGCAATGTAACTATTCTGTGATTGTTTGAATGCCAGCTTTGACAACCACAAGAAGTGACTTGAAATGTCTGTTCTAAATGAATATGAAAAGGATAAGTGTTACCACAACTACAAATCCGATTCAGCAACTTATACCAAGCGCATTATGTCTTGTAATGTCTACGTGAGCCATCAAATCATTTGTTCGATATTATGCTACAAACCAGTAAAGTAATGGCAAGATTACTGATATAACGCTGACATCAAACTTTGAGTATGTGGAAACTGGCACAATGTGCAGCTAGATCGCAACAGAAGCTACAGTGGATAATTATTTTCCATAACGGTTTTAGGCATGAGGTTACTTTAGACTGTACAAATCTTCAGTAAAGAATAGAAATTCAAAGTTTTTAGAGATTAGCTGCTTGGAATAGCTTCATATTCAGTAACTTTATTCTTTAATTCTCTTCCTAACATCTTAACAGTTCAATGTTTTTTATTTGAATGTTCGGTCAATTGCAAAATCATTCTTTCACAGAACTTGAGTAGAATTTATTCTTGCACAGGATAACGCATGTTCGTTGTGCTCCGAATTTTCTTCGGGGTTTAAGTACTCTAGTAAAGTTTGACTTATTTTCGTTACTCGTGAAACAGCTTTTGTCAACAATTCCACGTACTAAAATTTCATACTAAGGCAGGCAGCAAACCTAGTCACCATCACCCGGATGACGGTGGATGACTACCAAATGTCCACATGCCATCCACGAAATGACGTCACGTATGATCAAACTGAGGCGGAGCTTTCCACCAAACGAAGTATTCAGCATGTTTAATTTTTTTCATCCACAACCGAACGACAAGTGTATATTTACTTCATTCGCGCTGATTATATAAGAACATAGAATTCAAATTTTCTATGAAAAATGGAAGAATTTATCATTGGATATTTTAAAAGGAAGTTAAATTTAATTGGTTAATATGTTTTAGAATTTTATTTTTTGTTTTATAATATATACTTATTTATTCGATTATATATTCTTCAATAGATAACAGGTGCTAGTGAAACCTAAGTGCTTATAATTATTTTAATTAAAATTTTAAAAAATCAACTATATAATAAAGATCTCAGTTGAATAATTAATAATAATTTCAAAAAACAATTATCTGGTAAAATTTCACAAGATTTTTAAAAACTATTTTCATTTTATTTAAGTCTTCCTCGTTGAAATTGCTTTTTAAAATTAGAAAATTTTTAGTATTTTATAAAAATTAACTGAATGAAACGTTTTAAATTTAAATTGCAATTAAAACACTGCAGAAACTTCAATTTAAATACTATAGTATAGTTATATTTATTATCACTTTTATGAATGCATTAAGTGCTTGAACTTATTAATACGAGGGTTACTTTGAAATATTTTTGAGATACACGTAGACGAGAATTTATAAAATAAAAATAACGTTTTAATTTTAAAATACAAAGTATTTTAACGCAGAAGACTATTTTTACTGACATACTTCAATTTGTTTAGCGTGGAAAAAATTTTAAACAGAAGATAAAATTGAGTTGAAGCGAGAACATTTTCGCGCTATGATTTTCTACGATTTTAAAGCAGGGTTAAATATAAAATAATGCGTTCAACGGTTTCAGTTAGCATTTGGTGATGAATCTCCAGCTCGTGTTACTGTATTCAGATGATTTAGAGAATTTAGAAGAGATCGCAATTTTCTTCAGGTTGACGAACACACAGAAAGGCCGCCGTAGGCAGTAATCCCGGATAATATGTCTGCCATACAAAAAAATGTTAATGGATGGTAATCGTTGTACCTGTCAAACAATACAGAAGGAACTTAACATTGGATCCACAGCCATACACAAAATCATTCATGAAGAATTACATATGAGAAAAGTAGTTTGCTGTTGGGTTCCCCATAATCTGAGTACCAAAAAGAGGAGCTTGTCAGAATCAGTAAAGAAACTCTTAAATTGCTAAATGATGGTGGCCACCACATCATTTCTAAAATTGTAACAGTTGATGAAACGTACATACCGTTTTTTGACGTTCCAACACGTCAAGAAAGCAAAGTATGGGTCTTTGAAGATGATCCCACGCCGATAATGGTGAAAAAACAACGCGTACTGAAAAAAGTGATGTATGCCGTTTTCTTCAGAAGTACGGGATTGGTCAACGCCATCAAGTTGGAAGGACAGAAGACAGTAACAGCAAACTGGTATCCACTAAATGTCTTCCAGAAATTCTACAAGAACTGAATGTTAGGGGACTAATACTTCACAATGACAATGCATCTTCACATACAGCCGGATTAACAAGTGAGTTTCTTAAACAAAAACAAATTAAAGTGATCAAACATCCACCGTATTCACCTGATCTAGCTATGTGCGACTTTTGGTTATTCTTTAATCTAAAAAAGAACTTACGTGGACGTCGTTTTCATTCAGAAGAAAAGATTGATGTGGCTATAAATGCATTTTTTCATCTATTCCAAGAAATGAATGGCTTGAGGCATTTAATCTGTGGAAAATTCGTTTACAAAAGTACATTGATGCTGGAGGAGGCTACTTTGAACACCCTTAAAATTTTGTAAGTATAACTTTAAAAATCTTGTATCTCCAAAATTTCAGAGTGATCCTCGTATAATAAATAAATTCATTTGTATTTTTTATTTAAATATTATAAAACAGACTCTGAAATAAAATGTAATTATTTTTTAAATTAGGATTTTTAATATGATGCAAATCCATAAATATTTGTAGCAAAATAAATTTTTTTTATAAAATTTTCCAATTTAGTTATTAATAGTTTATAAGAATTCCTTTCAAAGAAATATTAACTTTATTTTAAATAAGTTGCATGAGCAATTGTGGAATAAGTTTTATGTTATTTAAATTTTGTCCTTTCCTCTTCTAAATATACTTCAGCAATAATATTTGCTGCTGATATTTAAATCAAAGCATTATATGCAAAATTTCTTGGTGTTTTGGGCATGATTATGTTTTCAAATATGAAAATATTAACAAATACGCAATGCAATAATAATACAAATTAAACTATAAATAAACTTTTATTGGTTAATATTTGGAGGGACGCTATTAATGACTTGTTTCGTGTTTGACTGGTATACCAGACACCAGGGATCCACAAAAGACACCAATGAAACACCATCCACAAGCGACGCGGTGCACAGGTTTGCTGCCTGCCTAACAAACCAAATATCAAATAATGATTAATGCCATAATTGATAACAGAGGTATGAACGTATGTTTGTCTTGAACATGACTATCATATTTCATGATAAATAAGTAAAGTATATTTGAAGGTATATTTCCGGTTTTTATTCTATGCACATAAATGTCTCTTCAATTCATAACTCGTTTGTGGCATTTTCTTCCATGTTGTAAATTAAGTATGAAACAATATAGAGTCTTGAATTTTATTTATAATTATTTGCTTGTGATTTTCAAAGTAAATTACATGTCTTGATTGAATAAGATAATAATACTATAAGGCTGATATTTTTACTTTAATTTGGATGCTCCAAAAATTTGTTTAAAGGAAAACATATTTACTATGATAAAAAGGGATTATTATAGCGTTTTTGTTAACTATTTGCAAAAGCATAATTTCACGATCCAAGATTGTTGTATCCTGAGATATTTGAAGACTGCATTTAATATTTCTAAATTTTTAGTTTTCCAAATTGAAATTTTTAAGAACTTGGATGCATTTTCATGAACTTTATAATCATGAATTTAACAAAAGACAAATGTATTAAATATGTATTAAATAACAACAAATGTATTAAACAAAACACTTCGTTACATCCCTTACAATTTATTATCGGAACTAAGGCTTTAGTATATGTTTAAATTACACAATTAGGTTCAATATAACTTAATATTTTCTAGTCAGTTTTTCTACAAGATCCATAGTATAATTTAACATTTTTGTTCAATAAACATTCTGTAAGATAATTTTACGTTATTTTTATAAGAGCCCCTTAAACTTTAAAATAGTTTTCTTATTTAACGAAATTTGTCTGAGATTCTAGTTACAATTTTACTATAATTTTTAACAAATTGTAAATGTAATCTAATAGTTTCTGAAGATTGTTTGATTCTGTTCAAGTATTTTGAAAAATTTCTAAATGTACGTAATAGAAAATACAGAATTTACACGTAAATATGCTTTTTGTGTAAATTCTGAAATATCTTAAATCTTTTAAATTGTTCTAATTTTGAAGAAGGTTGCAAAATAAAGGCACAGATGCCGTATAATGTAACATGCTAAACTCTGAAATTTTTTGGCGACGAAGAAAAATTGCCAAGATGCCGTATTATGATTTGTAATGTAAATACAATGTATATTCTCTTATAATGTGAAAACTAAAGTTATAAGAATTACGTAGGAAACTATTTTGATAAGTCTCAATCTCTGACACAACAAAAACCAGATTGTCAGTTAAAAATATCCGCAGGCAAGCAAAAAAAAAAAAAAAAAAAAAAAAAAAAAAAACACACACTCAGAATTTAACATACAGGATTATACGGTATTTGCGCCAAAATAATTTCTAAAAAATTAGAAGTGTGTAACAATTCTTCGTAATCTGGTCGCAGAATATTGAGGAATGTCAAAATATACAGTTAATAATACTTAAATTTACTTAAAAACTTATGCACCAGATATAATGGAAATCTGCAAAAAATAATAGCTTGAATTTCTAGTATCTAATCTTCCTAGTATATATACTTTTGCAATTGAAATTAAATAACATAAATGGATAATTCTTATTAGCTCAATATATGTATCTAACTTTATCCTTAACAGTATGCCTATTGCATAATATAACCATAAATTTAATTCTTTCATTCGCTTTATTTTGGTATTTTTTTAGTTACAGAAATGTATCAACGACCAGGACTTGTAAAGAATACTTTGAATATGTAATTGGAGTACTTGTTTTGTTTGTGAGCTTGATAATTCTGGTAACAGTGTGGCAGGAAGTAGAATCCTTGGCAATAAAATTGTCAGTTACGTTATTTATTTCAATTATGATATTTCTACCAGCAGCAATTATTCATTTCTACCGTACGAAGCCGGAAGAATACTTACAACATAATTATTTTCAAATGAAGGATGCATTTCACGAACGATAGTATAGCAACTTAAGTTGCTCATTTTTTTTTTTAACAATGATTTGCTTCTGTTCTTAAATCTTTAGATAACTTTACTAATTCATGTTTTTCTGAAGCAGCTAAGATTTTTGGTGTTTACTTGTGATATAAAACAATTTTTAGAACATTTATACATGTATTTAAACACATGCTGTTAAATTTCTTTATATTAATATTGGTGATTCTCTGGAAATGGTTTCACGCCTAAAAAAAAGGGGGGACAATCATTTTAAAAATAATTTTTAAATTCCTTAAAAGAAAAATTAAATTCTGCTTTTATGTTATAAAATACTTTTAAATTTGTGAATGTGTATGTATATATACATATATATTTGCACTTTTTTACATAACTGCTAATTTCACTCTGAAAATTGTTCTTATTTGATAAAATAAGTTGTATTGTGTGAATTTGAATAAAATATTTTTTCTTCGTAGCTTTGATGTTTTTCTAATTGGTATCTAAATCTCATCTTTAAGTTTTCCTGTCGAGAGTTAGCGATTAATTAACATCTTTGTTCAGTACAATTCGTAAATTTGATTCTCGCCTCAATCCTAAATATCTATAATTTGGAATCTACTTGAAACTGTAGATTATAATCGAATTAGCATAATGTCCAAATTGCATTACAGATTAATCTACTCAATCTCCCCCCTCCAAATTATACGATGAATTTGTATATTTCTTGATGTTACAAAATAACTGAATAATTAACTAATTAAAGTTTTTCTGTAAGGAGCCTTTAATATATTCTAATGTTTACGTGACTTCGCGGAAATATTTTTAAAATTTACCGGTGCTCGTTACTTTGAACTACTTACGAAATTCTTCACTAACGGTTTTCTTAATAAACTATAAAAAATCATTGCAATTGCATATTAGTATTTAATCATTTTACTTTGAGCAATAACCAAAATTGTTTGACTGTCTTATGTTAACACAAGAAGTTAACAGAAATTATCCAACGATTTCTTTAATTGATTAAAATATATATTCTGGTTAAATTAAAGAAACTTGATTTTAATTCTTATTCAATATCTTCCTGTGCTTATCAAAACAATGTGGATTTACATGTATTACTGGATTCCATATATAAAATTATTTTATTGCAAATAAATGTTACATTTATTAAGATTTGCAGTAAAATGCACGATTTTATGTAATAGACTTAATTATAAATTTTTCTTAAATTATTATGATTTTAAAATTTTCAAAATCAGTCATTTGATGTATGTTTTGGAAATTTAACAAATGTCTTTTATTGGAATCTTTCTTAAATATTTATTTACAATTACATTTTTCATATTTAAACGTATGCTAATGTGGATGTTTTCTTAATTATTCTATTGCTCATCTCTAATTTACAAGCAGTCTTAAAATTTTATAAATTACTATTTCTGGTTAAAGTTAGAAATTTTATCTCATTCATTTACAAATTCGAGGGCATATATATCTGTTTTTAGAGTTTGATTCTCTTTTATGAATATGTTTGTAGTGGTCCAAAATTCACTTTATTTTGAAAGTTTCTGTTGCACTAAGTAAAAGAGCAAAAAAAAAAAAAAAAAAAAAAAAAAAAAAAACTGTTGAGAGATAAACCAAACTTTTACCTTGAGATTATGTAATTCGGAAATTTAAAATGTAAGACTTGAAGAAAAATTTACAAATACGAAGTGATGTTAGAACCATCATTCGAAGTCTTCCTCAGTGTCTCTGATGGATTACGTTTAAAGGAATTGTATTTATTTCTAATATGAAACTAAGAAAAAGTTGCCTAAAGCTTAATCGATGCTTCTGATGTGTTCTGTATAGGTCATACTTATATTTCTTCTGCATCTGTGGAAGTTACATAAAGATTAGTTTGAAAGCTTCTACCGCCTCTGTTAAATTCCAAATATACTGGTGTCTACATTTTGCAATGTGTTTCTGGTATTCTATTTCTGACGATTAAAAAGCCACAAAGTACAGCGAATCTTCACTTCATTCTAATTCATGCTCAAATGAGGAAAGGACGAAAGAGAAATAACACTTTTGCAAGAAAATATTTTTTACAAATGATAATATCGAATAAAAATACTCCACTTATTCTAGAAACAAAATGCCGAGCTGGCAGCCGAATGGTTAGCGCTCTTGCCTTCGGTTCAACAGTTCGTGGGTTCGAATCCCACCTTGGGCATGGATGTTTGTAGTGGTTCGGAATCCACTTTAAACCGTAGGTCCCGGTCTATTTAGTCCTCGTGTGCAAAAAATGACCGTTGAGCGACAAACAAACCAACCAAACCTAGAAACAAAATTTTGATCTCTATTTTGGGATTCATCATACTCTTCCTCACAATTCAATAAATTTTATTCGATGCTAAAATTAATTTAATTTTAAATATAAATCAAATTAATTTTAACATCTATTAGTGTAAATATAACTAATAAAAATTTTTAATTTTTTAAACATTTTTTTTTATCTATTTGTTTAAGTACTCTAAGTTAAATGCTGCATTCTTCATTTATATTATGAAAAAAATATATGAAACTTTTCAGCTTTTGAATTCATACTTTTTGCTGAAAATGGTAGGCAGAATAATACGTAAGAATCTAATAAATATATATCTTTATAAACTATTTGTTATCATCAGACATTTATATTTACTCAATTTTTATCTAAATTTCATTTCCTTTTTCTTTTTTTAGTTGTAAATCATAATATTTATATCTCTTTGGGCAATATAGATCGATATCTATTTGTTCATCCGTTTATTTTACTACCAATTTATTATTATTTTTAACTATAAAGTGGTTCTTCCGTTCCATTTGAGGTCATGCTTACGCCATTTCATTACATTTCTCATTGGTTTAAAATATCCATGATGTCAGATAAAGTTTCATCTATGTCACACACACACACACATCGCATTGAGGCAGTGTCGTAAAACCAAATTGTAGACGATTTTGTTGCCTGCCTTCAAATCACATCTTCGAGTAGCAGCAAACAAGGCAAAGTTCGCCATCCAATGTCTGAGTGTCGTTGATAATGAGAAGAAATCCATTCAGGAATTTTACCAGTACTAAAGAAGTATTTTTTGATTACAATTTTTTCTTTTTGTAAAAGTTTTCTAATTTACTACATGTTCTAAATATTTAGTTTTCAAATTTTCAGCGATATTGCTTCCAAAATTGAACACGTTGTAAATAGAATACAGAATAGAAGAAAAATCAAAATAAAAATTCCAAGACAAAACATCCACTTCAGAGTAAGTTTAAATCGGCAAGGACAATTTAAATTTTAATTATTTTGTACTATATTACGATTATCAATTTATTTGTTTAGGGGTTTATTACCCTTTATTTTAATAAGATCGATATTTATTAATGGTAACCTTAATTTTTGTCACCAGAAAATCACGCCAAAAGAATATAATACTTATTTCTATAAATATATATCCCTATTTCAATTTTGATTGAGATTATTCGAATTTATATATTTCAAGACGAATTTAGAATTAGCTTCATTCATTCATGGCGCACCACACAGCCCAGAATGGGCCAAAACCCTCAGAACAAGTTTCTTCCAGCCACCTCTACTGGCAGCCAAACTCCTCCAATTTTTTGTTCCGAGGACCCTACAGTCTTCTTCGACTGCATCCACCCATCTCAGCATTGGGCTTCCTCCTCTTCTTATGCTGATGGGTTTTGCAAAAAAAATTTCCCTAAGTGTTTTATTGTTCTTCATTCTAATAACATGTCCAACCCGATTGAGACGGCTTACTTTAATGTGATGTACAACGTCTGGCCCCTTGTACATTCGATAGATTTCTGTATTGTATCTTCTATGCCAGACACCGTTTTCCTTTGTACTTCCAAGGATACTTCTTAAAATCCTGCGTTCAAATAGGTCCAACAGCCTCTCCTCTCTTACAGTAAAATCCAAGTTTCCGAGGTATTGGTCAAAACGGGACAGATGAACGTTCTATAGATCTGTAACTTAGTTTTTCGTGATAAAAATTTAGTTTTTAATAAATGTCTTAGGCCAAAAAAGACTTTGTTAGCTGCAGTTAAACGTCTTATCTCTGGGAGAATGTCCTTATTTTTGTTAACCATTGAGCCAAAATAGATAAATTCATTAACTGTTTCAAATTTATAATCACCAATGAGTAGATGAGTTTGGGTAAATTGGGTTCTAGTTACAGGGAAATATTTAGTTTTAACTTGATTAACAACAAGCCCTGCCGGTCAGGCTTCCCTCTCAATAGCCTCAAAGGTTTCTATTATTTTTTACTTCTGGTAAACAGTGCAATATCGTCTGCAAACGCCAACACTTGAACAGATTTTCCAAAAATACTGCCCCTGGTATTGATACCAGATTTCCTGATAACTCTTTCAAGAACGATTAGCTTACATGTATCATTATTGTGCAATAACAAGTTTTCACGTGCCAATACTTACATTCTCAATACAAAGAAATATTTTAGTAGCCGTTTCGAGTTTTATTTTTCAAGATTAAACTGTTTTGCTGCTTAAGAATATTTTCGTTATACTTTGAAACACAAATAATTGAATTCGTTTGGTGTCCATCACAACATTCAGATAATAAAAACTGAATTGACTTTATTTCAAATGCTTAGTTGTAGCTTTTTACTTACGAAAAGTAATATTCTAGCTCAGTATACAAATTTTAACATTATTAATTGCATTACAGATACTTTTTTAATTAACTAAATTTATAATTCCATTTTTTGTTACTTGAATCTTTGCATTTTATGCCGAAAAAAAATGTTTTTATGAAATTCGAGCCACCTGAATACTGTGCATTGAAATAGAATCAATGAAAAAAAGACATTTATTCCTCGATTGTGATTAAAGAAAAAATGTAGTTGTTTTAGTTTGTGTATAAAAGTTAGTTTAATATTTCAAGAATATTTTTGCTTTGAATTGGAAAGACAAAAGAAAACTCTGAGACAAATGTGAATGGAGAGACTACGTGAAGAATGTTATTGGTGAATAAAATGTGTGCGAAATACTCCTAATTTACCAAGGACAATGATTGTCTGTGAGTATGACGTATGTAGGAGCGAAATATTCCTCTAGTAACGTTATGTGTTGATGAATTCAATATTTCAAACAATGTATTGATTGAAACTGATTTGAGAATGTTTTGTTATGTAGAAGAAGTGCTCCTGAAAACGAATGAAACACATAAGGTGTAATTGTGGAAACATGTTTGTAAGTTCTCTGAAGTACAAGTTGATAAAAGGTGGGTATTTGGATGTAATAAAGGATGATCGAACAAATGTTCTATAAAAATGGTTGAAAGAGAAACACTAAAGTATTACTGGAAATTTTTAAAGTCAAGTCCTGTTTCAGGGGCTCATTTCAATACTAGTGTAGAGATGAGAAGTCCAATAATCTTGAAAGGTATTCGGCGGGTAAGTGATCTATTTTATTCTTATTTTGCTGACCCTTTAGGGTGCAAGAAGCATTTTACGTCTAGTGTTTTCTTATAGATTTAATTCTCCAGTATTATCTACAGGAAAATCACTATCCATTGAAAAAGAAAAATGAATGGAAGAATTTTAATCGAATTATTTTTCACAGGATTAGAATTGTAATTGAAAATAAAAATTTTCCATTTTTAAATATAAGCTATTAAATAGAATTTTAATTACGGACATCTATGTGGGAAAAAATTCGCTTATAATTTGCTTTATTATTACTAAACATAATTTTCGCCACTTTATTTTCTTTTTTGTTCCATATTTCCTTAAATATCTGTTTTATTGAAACAATATTTTCAAAAAAAAAAACTCCATAAATTCTAAATAGGATAACTGCATTCTTATATTTTGTTAGAGTTAGCTAGCTTTTTTCCGAGTTCTCTTATAGGACCGCTATCCCTTAAAAGGTGACAGTCTACATTCATTAGAAATGCTACTAGATACTACCAAATTCAAATTTCTGCCTCAGCATGGCAGAAACATAATTGTCAAATGTTACTATAGCTTGGCTGACTGTAATGCACACTCACTTCTATCAATTATTTTTAAAACCTCAAATAATTTGCTTGCAACATATTTAAGCAACTGTTATAGATTTTCAGTTCCCGATAATTCTTCTCTAGAACTTAATAAATCGGGCACAGGTGCCATATGATACACTATTCCAAATTCTAAAATTGTTTGGTGATGAAGAAATGGTGCCAAGATGACGTGCGCGATGACGTCAGTACTAGGGTTACCAAAACAGAATTTTCTGCATAATTCTTATAGGTCTCCGTATGTATGACGTAATAAAATTTGAGGTTGCCAGATATACATAAAAAAATCCTTAAAAAAATCGCCAATTTTAGAATTTGGAATCATGGATTATACGGCACCTGTGCCATAAATCGTTAAATTACTATCAAAAACTGCTTTATATTTTAAAATTTTTTATTCATAGAGATACAGTCAATTAGAAAGTATGTGCGGTAAAACAATCAAGTTGAAAAGAATCAAGTTTTATTCAAATAGTCGACTTTTTTTTTTCCCATACAGTCTAAGGTTTCCACAGAATTTGATTCTTTCTCAATCTTTCCTACGGTTCAATTATGTATAAGGAAAATTGTATGCAATAATTTATTATCATACATCAGTGCTCACTTTAAAATATTTTTATTGAATTTTCATTGATTTTCACGTTTATTACTCTTTATTATTGTGTTTTTTCATGTTTATCATCACCGGATGCACTAAACTTGAATTTTTACCTCTTTTTTCGTACTATTAATTCTATAGATCTGCTAATATTGATTAAAAAATTATCCGATTATGAAATTCAATTTTTGGTACTTTTCCGTTTCGCGGAGAAGTAAAACAATTACCGACAATATCGCCAAGCTCGCAACGTAAAATTGTCACCATATTTGTATTACAAATATACTCCACAATAACTCTGTACGAGGTCCGTTTATACTGATTGAGCTCGCGTGTTTCAAATTTCAAGTTTCTGGGTTGTTGGTGCTAAATTTCGATTCGGACCGTTTGCTTTAGATTCACGTAGATTTCACTTCTTAAGAAATATACAGTAAAAATCTGTAGAGATATTCCACATAATAGGATATTTTATGAATAAAAATTAATATTTCATTACCAATTATTTGTTTTCTTATTTGACAAAAACAAAATATAGACAACAGCTACCTGATGCAGAAAAAAAACCTATTTTTTTTTAGTAGTTGGCATGAGTAAGATATGTTTCAAATCTACTTTAAAAGTAAAGAAAACATTTAAATAAATATTTAAAAAAAATAGCATTTTGTGAAAAAACAATAATTTATTTTTTTGTAATGCTGTTTTCCTTAAAACATTACATTTTTATTATGCATATATTTTTATCATTTTTTCTAATTAAACATTAATTCAAAGTTAGCAAACGTTTTCATAAAAATATTTTAACAGCAATGAGTTTCGACATATATAAAGATTTGTTACTCTCATCCAAAAAGGCTGACGTTATCATCAATGAAAGTATTGCAACTGTTCCAAAAGATACAGAATTTATAGAAAAATTTAAGAACAAAATCAAGAAAATTCTAAATGATACCTTAAGCAATAAAACAGTCTCAGATTCTCAGAGTGATTTTTCCAAAAATTCAAGCAGTTATCGTCACAATTCAAAAGAAAATTCCAATGAAGCTCGAAAAGATAACTTCTTAAGCAATGAAATGTTAGAAAAAGATTTGACAAACCACAAAACTGGTACTTATAAATTAAACGGGATAAAAGTCTTAGAATTTCCTAAAAATATCAATGAGCGAATTCCAGAAATTCCTTTGAATAAGGAAACTGATGAAAATAATGAATTTGAAACAAATTTTAAATCTTCTTCTCAAAATTTTGAAGAAAATGTGTTCAACTTTCAACAAAACAGAAGTCATACTTCAAGCAACCGAATGTTTAGCAATTCTAAAACATTTATAAAAACATCAAACACGCATTCAGAAACTACGATTCGTTTTTCTGGTAGCAAACCATCAGATAACTTTTCACAAAATGAAAACTTTAGTTGTCATTTTCAAGAAACTCAAAATAATTCTACAATACAAAAGCAAACTCTAACAGATCAAAACGGTAATATTGTTGAAGAAATTGTAACGGTGTCAAAGGCGATAAGATCATCTTATTTCAATATTTCCAAGGGAAATGACATGAATTCATATTTTTATGAAACGAGACATAAAGAAGATTTTAATTATAACCGAAATAAACCAAAAAATACTGACTTTAAAAATACTTCGGAGAACGCTGGACTCAATGAAAATGAAATGTTTAATGTTAAAATGACTTTAGGGAAAGGATTTTACAAAAAGTGCATCGAAGACACAAACGATGATGGAAATTTTCTGACAAATATCAAACAAATTAAGAGTGTTGGAAACGGTATTTTCCCAGATGGTACACTAGTTAACACAACGGAATTAATTAAAGAAAATATTAGTGAAGATAAAAATGGTACCTTTATTCGTAATATAAATGATGATTTTGGAACAGCAAAAGGAACAAATCAACAACCAGAATGTGCTCAGAATTGCATCTTGTATTCCAATAATCCCAAAAAGGTAAACAACACAAATATATCGCCTTCAACTGACAAAATAATTCCAAGTGAAATAGGAGATTTGAATCGTACTTACATTATACCAAGTGATTTTAATTTAAGAAAACCATTATCAGATAAAACTTCTCAAATTAATCTCGCGGGAGTATTTAATGGTTTCCACTCAGATGAAAACTATCCTCTACAAAGTTGTCCATTTAATTCGACATATGTTATAGATAGTGTTGATTCAAAACACAGTTCTACCATTAAAAATTCTGAGTCGCCCTATAATGGCACTATGGTTACACGAAAAAATGCGAAACGCCTTAAAAATATTACTCATTTAAAGTCAATCAAAAAGGTACCACAAAAACAGTCTTCTGCTATAAAATTCGATAAGTTTGAAAAAACAGCGAAGCTTAAAGTTAATTTCCAGCAACGTTTACCTAAATGTGCCCAAACTTCCAAAAACCTAGAAGGAAAAGGTGTAAAACCAAAGACCGGAGAAAAGAATGTGATAAAGAAACTTCAAGGATGCCATACTAAGAAGCATATTCGTGAAAAGAAAATTATTTTAGAACAAAGACTGAGACAAATGAAAGAAAGAAAAATTCAGCTTGAGAAAGAGAGAAAAGACATGGTTGCTTCCCAGAAAGATAAGAGATTCATAAAATACAAAAATTGCAAAGAAGTTTTGAAACAAAAATCAGCCAAAGTGGAAAAGAGTATGAAGAATAAAGTTACTAGCTTTACTATTTTCAAATCAGCTATATCAAGTGGTAGTTCAAAATCAAGTACTTCAACAGGTAGCAACCAAAAAGCAATTATCTCTAGTTTGAGGTTTAGAAGCGATAATGAGGCTGAAAAATTACAGTATAATAAAAATCGTTTGAACATACCACCACAAATTTTGAAAGATAAAAAAATCCTTTCCAGAGTAAGTGTAAATTTAGTTGATTTATATGGTCGAGATAAAAATCATACCAATTTTTCACAGTCCAAAAGATGTGAATATCAAAAGGAAAAGAAAACAGTGCACACTACAAAACAATCCGATAAACATATAGATCAAAAGATTATATCAAAAAGAATTAGCGATACCAATTTCAGCACAGGTAAAAATATTCAAGATAAAGATGAATTTAATGAAGTATTAGATGGACATTCCTCGCAATATAAAAATCAAAACTCCCTCAATTCCAATATACTATTACCAATGATAACGCCGGTAAATGATGAAGCGAAAATGAAAGCAATAATCCCTAACTTCAAGCGCTTAAGAAATCGAAAAAGAAATAAATATAATCTTAAAGAAAGCTCTTCATCTTCTTTTATAAATTACAAAGATCGAAAGCACTCTTCACGGAGAAGTGTGGTATCAAATGATTCCAGTAAAGTTAGCTGTGGGAGTCCCAATCTTGGCAGTACTATTTATCATTCAAATAAAACAACAGTAGATCCAAGAAACTCTGTGGCTCAAATTAACCAGAAAAACTTTAACCAAATTTCAAAACCAGACGTCACTTTAGAAGATAGGTGCAATGTCGTAAGAAAACCAAAAGCGAAGAAATCTTGTCTTAAAGAAGTTAATAAAACTTCTAAGAATTTTCAATCTGATAGCATGCAATTTACTGATTCAAAATTGTCAATGACACCTGCAGTTATTTTAAAAGACATTTTAAATTGTAAAGATAAAAAAGCGGCTCTAGATTCAATTAAATATCATTCCAAAGGAATTACAAATAATACGGAGTTAAATTCAAATAAATCCAAACTTCTCAAAAAATCTACACAAAATAAGATTTCATCTTCTAAAAAGAAAGTTGAAATGTTGGATAAGGAAAACATTTATCCCAGAGGAAGCGGTGACATCGCCTCTTACAGTGTTTCTTCCATAGGCGAAGATGACACTATGGAAAAAAATCAAAAAAAGAGAAAAAAGAAAGTGCCTCGTTGGGCTAAAGGCTTAAATCTCAAAGAAGCTTTATTGAGACAACAGTATTCGCAATTGTCTTCCGAAAGTATATTTGGAGCAGTGGCTGATCCATGTTTTGTAGATTTGACAGCAATTTTCAACATTGACAAACCAAAATACCACACTCGCACAAGCTCTGCTAAGTGGACTCCAGGCTGAAGAATATTCTCTTTATACAAGTTTGTTAACAAAAGGAAATGTTATACATTACAGTGTGTGTGTGTGTGTGCAGCATAGAAGTCATAGTGTCGTTTCATATATTATTCATTTTAATCTTTATATTGAAGTATCTATTCGGATATTCTTACCCTGAATTAAATTACGAAATTCTCTTAAATGTTAAAACAAAGTAATGTACAATATCTCAGTAAATCTAGTATTAATCTTCTTCACAGTAGAAGATATCTAGTGTAAATTTCGTTCTATTGTTAATATCTATATAAAAAGTGGAGTTATTTAGTAAAATAATTCCCATAAACGAAAAAGATATAAGTGTGTATTGCTGTGAAAAATGATTATTTGCATGTATTCTTTATACTTTGTTTTTGATTTTCTGAATTTCAACTACAAATAAAGCAGAAAAATTAAAAAATTATGGTTAATTTTTTTTATGTAGGTCGAATTATAAATCACCAAGTCCTCAGTATTTTGTGGCAAATTCAAAGTAATTCCAAGTCAAGGGGTTTGATTGTGGATACGATATTTTTTTTAATTTAATACGATATTCGAATTCATTGTTTAATACACATTTTTTTGATATTTTTAATAACTGTGAGTGAAGTACTTAAACAAGCAGAAAGAATCCAGTTATTAACCCTTTTGCGGTTCAGTGTGTTCCAGGTAATGGAACACCAAACTTTTAATTTGTTACCAAATTGCGGAATTTTGCGATAAATGGATGAAATTTGACTTAAAATGTTCTTTAAACTTTCTTTTTCGATAATAGATGGCAGCACTACAAAAGACGATCAATAATTTTCAATTATAGAGAATTGTTTATAATTTTCCCTTTAATTTAATAGAATATTTCCAAATTTTTTTCTCATACAAAAATAATTGTTTGAAAAGAAATTTCTATGTCATGTTGTTCCCTGTACCTTGAACAGTTTATTCTACAAGTTGTGTTCTAAAAGTTCGGTAAATTTTGCCATAAAAAAAGAAAACAAGAGAAACAAGCAAAATACCTTTACTGGCCTTCAAAGTATTCTCCATTAGCAACAATACACTTTTGGCATCGGGTGTGCAATTGTTGAAAACTGTCTGCAAACGATTCCTTCGGTATGGCTCGAAGCATTGTTGTCACACGTTGTTGGATCTCAGTAATTTCGGAAAAGTGTTGGCCTTTCAGAACTCTTTTGAGGTGGGGAAACAGGAAGAAGTACGAGGGAGCCAGATCTGGAAAATATGGAGGGTGTGTGCTCTCAGTGTGCGGCCGGGCGTTGTCATGGAGCAGATTCCACTGTACTTTAACTAAACTGTCATGCGTCTCCGTCACCGTTTTGTCTAACTTGAAGCAAAATTTTATGTTTATGCGTTGCTCCATGTCACACTGACTGTGTTAAACTTCTCATAGCATGCTGTTTCTCTTATCTGTGGTAAATTGGCCGTTAGATGGCTCTAGGTGACATTTCTCTCACTGCGTTTTTAATTATGAGAACAATCACCGAACTTTTCGGACACATCTTGTATATTAAATTAAATATTTTATTCATGTAGTATACGCAGGATTGTCTGATTAAACAAGATTTTCCATCTTCTGGAACACAGTGCTGCAACGGCATTTTTCCTTTACGTGATTCAGACTGCGGTTAGCTTTGAATTCAATGACGAAGGGAAAAGCTGTGTTTATTTTTTTTACTCTTTTTCACCCTTTTGGGGTGGAATAAATTAATATTGAAGAATTTATTACGAAGGATTACTTGTATGGGTAATAATTCTACAGGCATTTCTCTCACTGTCTTTTTGATTTCTTGAATTGGGAAGCTTCAGTAGGGCTTAGGATTATATCAGTTACTTCGAATCATCTCTGGTTAGAGGAGTATTATTTTTATGCTCTTGATTTTCCTTTCCGCCACTATTCATTTTATAATATTCTATATATATATTTCTTTGAATTATATATTTTTAGATTACTCTTTTTTTCAAACATAATTTTTTGTTAATTTTTTCAATTTGTTAATTGCAAATAAATGGCTCGTAGAGGTCTCAGTCCTTTTGAAGCAAAATGCTTTAAAAATTTCCCTCTGTTAGTAAATCAGAACATGTGGATTTAGGTAGTGAGACAGAGAAATATGTTCCTAAACCACTTGATCAATCTCAGTCTAATACTGCAGTGTTGGATGCGAGGAAAAATGATAGCAATTATTTATCTCAACCAGGTTCCTCTATGCAGCCAAGAAACCTTAGTTGGATAACTAAAAATATTGTACAGATTTTTGTGTGTGTGTGTGTTGAGTAGCAGGCCTACTTGTGGTACATCCTGGACCACGCTAAATCTGCTACACAGGTGTAATACATTGTTTTTTCTTTCATATGCAAAAACATTTACGCGCATATGTGCTTCACTGAAATGCTCGCTTTTTACGACCCTTGCGGCGCAGTGCACCTTGTCATGGAACACCCACAAAATTGAAATGGTAATGCAATCTTTACAAAATTTTCACTGTATACTCTTTAAGGTCTAAATAGTTAAACTACATTTTTTGTTAATATTTAAACTTTAAAAGGTAGAGCGCCTAATTAATATGATAAAATCGGAGATATATGTATAAATTTTAATGAGAATTTGGTGAACTCAAAGGATTGTTAATCCATTGATGAAATGTAAATTAATGCCTTGATGCATTCCTACGTGAGCCTTTTTAACACCCTCAGTATAGAAAGTTATACATCTTTTTTGCTCTTAAATTCCTTCCTCGACTTGCTCATCATTTAAATGTGAACTGCACATTCTTAGGTGAAGAATTAAATCACGAGAGTTAAATTCTTCATAAAATATGATAGTTGCCACTTCATCGATCATTGGTGCCTTGAATTGTCTTCGATGTTGACCAATAGGTGTTTTATCTGCCTTTATTATTACTTTCTAATTGCCAGAGGGAATTTGTTAAGTACCAATTTTAAATAATTTAATTAATTCATTATGTTGCTCAAACAAACTTGTAATTTAGCGACAATTTTTTGTGTAGTACTCATATTCAGTTGACACCATCTGTTGATTTGTTTGTCAGTATTTCCCACAAAGAATATCTGAAGATACTTGTGATCTGCATTTGGCAAGGGTAGTAGTGATTCAGCAAAATGATAAATTTACTCTTGTACTTTATATGTTGGCTTATAATTTGTGTTAACAATATTCGTTGCTCCGAAAGATATCATTTGGAAGCATAAATTTAACTTGTGCATATTTTTGAAAAAAATTTTTGATTGACTTGTTTCACCTGATACTAAAGCTAATACTGGTTCCGGTGGTAAACGCAATTCTGGTAACTTTATTTTTCCACCTGCACAGCACATACTTGGTGTATCATTTTTAAATTTTTCAGCACCACAATACTTACACTTTTTAAGCATTTTTCCAATAATTACTCTTGGATGAAGATTGTAACGGTAAAGGGGATACATTTTTAGCAAATATTACTGATAGACTAAATATTACTAATAACATTTAATATTATTAGTTAAATGTTATTTTGGTAATTTTCAAGAGTGCCAAAAACCTGATTTTAAAAAAAGTTCAAAACCCTTTCTAGGGATATACTTAATAATTTCCCACTTTTTTACGGCTTTTGGATGCATGGTTTTTGAATCTATCAAGTACAGACAGACATATATTCATTTTTACATATAAACTAGTAAAAATGGAAGTTCTGTTGAAACCGAGTTAGAATTTAGAAATATATTACGATGAGGGCAGCGCAATTCATTAATGAAATTTCAATCCATTTTTTATCTATTGCCAAGTAAATTTCCATTGCTTCATGGGTATTTTCAAATCTTTCTGAACAGCGAGTTTATGTTTACAATCTTTTGAAAATGAAACTTTGTAAAATCCCATTATCCATGCGCTGAAGAACAATTTAAAATATTATTTTCTGTACTTCAATGTATAAAAATATATAGAAAAAGTACTAATTTATCTGGGTATACAGATTCTCCTTATATTTTTCTGTTGCTTTTCCTTTTAGTGTTAAATATTTTTTTATTATTATATTCGATTACAATTATCATCATTTACTCTATAATCATCTTACAATTTATTAATGTCCATTGAATGAGGTCGAAAATATATAATTACAACTAAATATATATAATAATAAATGAGAAAATAACAATTATGGTGAAGTTTTATTGGTATTTTTTTAAAATTTAAAAATACTTTAATGCATGAAAAAATTTAGATTCTGTTTCTATTGACATTAACAATGAATGAAATTTAAAGAAAAGTTCATTTACTGAGCAAAAATCTTAATTTTTAAAATAATTTCAAATTTGATATTAAATAACAATTCATATTTTATCTTTTTAGTTGCTCTTATTGAAAACAACGATAAGCAAACATTTTGATGAAATAAAAATAATGTATATGACCTTGATTTCTAGTGTTTCATTTTTTTTTCACTTTACTTTTTCATAATCTTATCATTTGCTAATGTTCTAAAGTTTATATTTGTAGATCTGACACGTGGAACTTAATGAATGAATATTTTTCTGCATGTATAAGAAACATTTTTTGATTCTTACAATTTTATATATGGGTTAAAAACTATTTTTGTCAACTATAGCACCGGAATATCTGTAACAGTTAATGAAAACATTCAATATTTTATTGCTTCTTTTTGTTGTGATAGTTCAATTTTTACTTAATTGTGGAAATGTTCTAACTTGTGTGGAAAAATTTGATTATTATTCTTAATTTTCAATTTTTCTCACAAGCTGTAGAAATTAATAAAAAATTTTCTACTCAATATTTTTCTTAGAAAAGTCTTTTTTAATTATCTTTCAAAAAGAACCCTCATCAAAAATAAATTCCTACAGGATTATTAAAAATATAACTGCTTTCCACCTGAAAGATTATAGAATGTTTATAATTTAGTGTAAAATATTAAAAATGACAACTCATGCTGTTACTGTAAAAATAATATCTGCTAAGAAATTGGGAGATGTGTTGAATGATTTCGTCATAAAAAAAATTTTTTTAAAAAAGTTTTCATATCAATTTTCTAAATAATTTGTAAATAGTATAAAAAATAATGTATTTAGTAAACTACTTATCGTAAATTTAAAGTTAACTGTGGTTAGAATCTAAATAAATACAAACTCAAGAGCTGCATCAAATGCAAAATGTTAAAGTTAATATAAAAATCTCATAAGTTTTAAAATTAAGCAAGAATCAATTCTAAAAATATTCTTATTTTAAGTGTAAGAATAGTTTTACTGAATTAAGCTTTTCATATACTTTTTAGGCATGTTATTTAACTAAAAACATAAGAACAAATTATTATCAGTCACAATTATATACTTTCAGGATTAGAAAATAATAATAACGGTAATTGCAGTATTAAACTTAAAATTATCTTTTATGGAAAAACAATTTGTTAAATTTCTGGGAATATACTAAGCTTGAAAAAGAGATCTTACAGTATCAAAACTTTTAAATTTTCTTCATGTCATAAATACTGCTCATTAAATTTTATTTCATTAGAAATTGCATCAATTTAAGTTTTAAACGTGACTGATATTTTTTGTAATATATATATACATATATAAATTAACGATTTTTTCTTATGTCACTAAAAATTACGATGTTACGAAAGAATAAATATTTGAAAATTAAAATATATCAAAATTATTTAAACCTTCTAATTTATACATGGATATATTAAAATATTTAACTACTAGAACTTTATTTTATTGTTTCAAATACTCTCTTAGAATTTGTAAATATGCAATAAATATATTTTGTTAATTTTTGATGTATTAGCATTTGTTTTAAGTATGTAAAAGTAAATAGCATATTCATCATAAATAAATTGAAGAATTCATTGGTATTGAGAAAACGTCCTAAGCTATGATTTAAATTATGTTCAATTTCTAGAAAAGGAGTTTCAAAATAATAATACTAATAATATTAATAAAGAAATTCAAGAAGACTGAAATTTTTATTTAATTTGTCACTGTGGATATAAATGCCCAAGCATCAGATGATAATGGCAATTTATTTTACAAACTTAGCAAATGAAATGATAATTTCAGAATTTCAATATACCTCTTGTAAAACAAACTGATTGGTTATATGTGTTGAAACGGCACAATTTATTATATGTTACGGTTTCGAATAATTTCTGATCTCAAATTAAATAACTTTTTGTGTTAAGAAACGTGTAAGATTTTCAATTTACCGTTTCTGACGCATTTTAAATGCATGATTAGAACACCATTGCAGACTACATTGTTTCTATGAGTTTCAGAAAATTTTAGATACTTCTATAATACCTTCTTTGAGAGAGACTAAAACATTATTTTGTTTTAAAACAGTTTTTCAATGATAGTAAATAAGAAACAATAGAATTCAATGGTTTGATCGTATCACAAAATGGTCTGATCGTATCGCTGACGTTTTCTGATACGATCAGACCATCGCTGAAGTTTACGTTTTCCTTGACTCACTATTTAAAATGGACAAATAATTAAAAATAAAGTCAAAAAGGCTTCAACTGATTTCAGACCTTTCCCTCATTCAGATTGAGTGTAAATTAACAATTTATTATTAAAAAAGCCCACCCCATAAGAACTACGTCATAAAAGGCATCTAAGAGCTACATCCACAGTATGGCCTAATCTCAATCGCTTATTTATAAATTTCCCTCAATAATTACTAGGGCTCTCTGTTAAAAATTAAAATAATAACTCTTAATACCGATACTCTTGAAAATGAGGAAATGCCTTTGAGCTATAATAAAGATAAAACAAAATCGTTGTACGTAGATTCTTAAAGTAAATATACTATTTATTACCTTATTTAAATTAATATTCATCGCTAAAGGCAGTTAAGTTTCTTGAACTGGAGTAACTTTTAAAGATGACTAAGTTTGTATCTTTTCATTTGTGATTGTCTTAGACTCAAAAGCAAATCCCCAGTTGTATTTGTTGGTTAATATGATGTAATTCTTCATTTGTCAAGGCATCGGTTTTAAATACTATTTAATTTGATTTTCACGCGCGCGATCATTTCTGGAAGTTATTCTAGAAGAAATACCTCTTGCCAATATTGTTAGAACTTCTTGCTCAGATAGATATTATTTCTAATGGCGCTGTTCTGGAAAATATTTCTAAAACGCAATGCTTAACCATCTTTCGTAAGCGTGTAACGTAAATACTTTTGAAATCATTTCCTTCCATGACACCCCCACTCATCAAGTATTACTTTTTAACAAACGATACGAAATTATTAAGAAAACTTTAATATTTTACATGTTCTATGGAAAATAAGAGATTATTTATAACTCTTTGATATTCTGTTTACCTAATCTAAAGACCTATTAACTAACTTTCCATTTTTAATAGACTTTGTAATGCATGATAGGTACTTCTTATTTACAGAGCGGTAGCGTAACGAAAGTCTAGAATAATTATTCCGTTTGAAAAATTTTCAGCACATTCGTTCTTTTCTAAAATTTGTTCTTTTGATATGTAATTCTGATCACTTATATAAGTATCATGAAAGCACGTAAGAGATTTAAGTTCTACTTAGCATGATTAATGATGTATTTCTAATATTGTTGTTTCCGAAAAATCCAGTGAAATATTATACATATTAAAAAAATTAGACATTTTTTAGGAATTAAAAAATGTGATCTTCTTTTTCAGGTGACAATAAAAACAAATAATATCAGTATGCGAGTACAACTAAACTGAAATTCTTGTTACTATGTGTTTTAATTTGCCGTGTATTTAGGCTCTTTATGCATTTGAAATGATTTGAGATAGTTAGTTGGCAAATGTATAGAACAAAATTATTCTACAGACAAATTTAATTTTTATAAACACTTATCTAACGATTTTATACAAGTCTCACTCTTTTTAAAATTTATAAAAATGGGAGAATTGTCACCAACTTGGATAAACTCAAACCCATAATGATGAGATACAGATGCATTTCATTTCCTTGGCACGACGCAGATATTAAGGCTTCTAGACAAGAAAAGTTCGAAATTGCTTTTCTTATCAGACTGCCTTACATAAAAGTTTTTGACAATAGCTGTGCAGAATAGAAACACCTGTGTCATCACAAAGGCTTCTCCGAGACAGACACGTTTACCTGCAAAAAGTAAATCAAAATAATCAACGTACTTAATCTTTCAATTAGTGTACATATATTGGTAATTATAATTGAATTAAACATTAAGCTACATGGTCAAACAATTTAATCAGTACTTAATTAAATAATGAGTCATTGTATAATCAAATTTTTATTTTTAAGCTCTATTGGTCCCAATTATAATATTTTGATTTTAATATTTCACATTATTTCAGTAATTGTTTTTAAAGAAAAGAGGCCATATATAAACACATACAAGTTATTCCTCTCAGTTGCATTGTACATATTATTTATAAATTGTTTCAGTTTAAAAAAACTTTTCTTTTCCTTTTTTTCTTACCTGTATAATATTAGTGTGGAGAAAATGCAACCACACTGAAAGTGCCGAAAATATAAATCCATGATAGTTATTTTCGCTACCAAATTATTTGATTATTGAAAAGTTATTTGATTTTCTTATTTTAAGTTATTTATATATATATAATGAAAAATGATTACGTATATATTAGGAATGTTTTTGAATTTTTTTAATCAGAGTTGTATGTGTGTGTGTGGGCGGTTCTAGATGCTCTCGAACGAATATCCAAAGAATATCAAAATAACATTTAATTACATATACACTATTGGCCATTAAAATTGCTACACCAATAAGGCGACATGCTACAGACATGAAAATTATACGAAAGGAAGAAGGTGCTGTGATATGCAAATGATTAGCTTTTCAGCGCATTCAGACAAAGCAGCCGCCAGTAGCGACACCTGCATTGTGTTTAAATGAGAAAATTGTTCAGACGGTTCCTCATACACAAATTGCATTTGAACGCTGTTGCCTGGTGAAAAGTTGTTATGATGCCTCGTGTAAGAAGGAGAAATGAGTACAAACACGTTTCAGACTTTGATAAAGGTAGAAGTGTAGCGTACCGGGATTACGGTTTATCTTATCGCAGTATTGCTGCTCGCGTCAGTCAAGATCTAATGACTGTTAGCAGAATATGGAATCGATGGGTTCAAGACGGTAATACGGAACGCCATGCGGGATCGCAACGGCCACCTATCACTAGCAGCCGAGAAGACAGGCATATTATCCGCATGGCCATAATGGATCGTGCAACTACGTCACGAACCGTGAGTCCAGAAACGGGGTCGTTTGGAAAACAACAAGTGTATGCACGAACAGTTCGACGACGTTTGCATCAGCATGGACTCTCAGCTCGGAGACCATGGCTGCGGCTTCCCTTGACGCTGCGTCATAGACAAGAGCACCTTCAATGGTGTGATCAATGACGAACCTGGGCGCACGAATAGCGAGACGTCTTCTTTTCAGATGAATCCAGGTTCTGTGTACAGCATCATGATGGTCGCATCCGTGTTTGGCGGCATCGTGGTGAATGCACACTGGCAGCGTGCATTCGTCATATTGGCACATCACCTGGCGTGATGGTATGGGTTGCCATTGGATACACTTCTCGGTCACCTCTTGTTCGCATTTACGGTGCTTTGAACAGTGCACGTTACATTTCTGGTGTGTTATTACCCGTGGCTCTACCCTATATTCGAGCCCTGCGAAACTCTACGTTTTAGCAGGATAATGCCCGACCGCATGTTGCCGGTATTGTACGGACCTTCCTTAATACGGAACATGTTCGGCTGTTGCCCTGGCCAGTACGTTCTCTAGATCTTTCACCAATAGAAAACGTCTGGTCAATGGTTGCCGAGCGACTGGCTCGTCACCAAACGCCAGTCACTACGGTTGATGAACTGTGGCATCGTGTTGAAGCTGCAAGGGCATCTGTACCTGTACATGCAAACCAATCTCTGTTTGACTCAATGCCCAGGCATATAACTGCTGTTATTACTGCCAGAGGTGGTTGTTGTGGGTACTGATTTCTCAGGAACTATCCACACACACACACACACAACCGAATATATTTTTTGAAATTTTAATCACTTGTTATTTCTGGTATAATATATTTGTCCAATAAATATCATGTTATCTGCATATCATTCTGGTGTAGCAATTTTAATGGCCAGTAGTGTAGTAATGCTTGTTTAAAGTGTATCCATGAATAAAGTGAAAATTAAATTTTTACCCACGAAATTTACTCATAGAATTTGCTTTTATAAAACAAATTAAACTGTAAAAAATAACAAACCCATTTTAATAGTTGTGATAAAAATATAAATATAAATCCCAAGGTAAGTAAAATATTGAATCGTTCTATTTATTATTTTTTTAATTATTCTTTGAATATTACAAATTATTTTTAAACTAAAATATTTTAAATACATAAATTGTGTTTCCTTTAAGATTTTAACAAATTAATTTAAATTACAAAAAACAACATTAATGGCTTTGACGTTCAATTTTTCGCCAGCAAATTATTATAAATACAAAAATGCAATCAAAAAACTTTTGCAATTATTAATACAAGAATATAAAATTACTAATACGTGTATAAATAAAAATATTATTGATTTTCAGGTGAAGTAAATAATTGGAAATAAGTTTTATTTAACCCCATATGTAAGCCACCAAAACGTAGTGCCATTGATCGATCTACGAATCAAGCAAAATGAAGAAGAGAAGAACGAGATTCAGAAACAAGTGATCAGAGAAAAACTTGGTAATAAAGAGATCGAGATCACATTCCTCTTGCTGAAGCTTCGGAATCAAGTGAGCAAAGACAAGCTAGGCAAGAAAAAAATTTGAAATCACACTCTTTTACTCGATCATCAGAAACGAGTGAACACAGGCAAGCAAGGGGGCAACAAAATCAAATTCACAGGACACAGGCAAGACGAACGATACATACTAATTCGAATTTATGTAGTTTCAATTACAATCCCCTTTGAAATTAGTCTTCATACAAGTGTCATTATTGGAAAAATGAATAGAAAGTGTACGGATTGTGGTACTCAAAAATTTAAAAATGAAACACCAGATATGTGCTGTACAAGTAGAAAAGTTACCAGACTTGCGATTACCACTCGAACCATAATTAACTTTAGTATCATGTGAAAAGAGTCAATCAAAAACATTTTTGAAAGATATACGGAAGTTCAATTCATGCTTCCAAATGACATCGTTTGGAGCAACGAATATCGATAGCACGCAAATTATATGCCAACATTTAAAATACAAGGACAAATTTATGACCATGCTGAATCACTACTACCTTTTCCAAATGCTGATGATAAATATCTTTGGTTGTATTTTGTGGGTAATACTGACAAACAAATCAACAGACGTTGTCAACTGAATATGAGTACTAAACAAGAGATTGTTGTAGAATTGTAAGATTTGTTTGAACACAACATAATGAATTAATTAAACTATTTAAAACCAGCATTGAACAAATGCCATACGATGATTAAAAAGTAATAATAAAGGCGGATAAAACACCTATTGGACAACATCCAAGACAATGCAACGCACCAACGATCGATGAAGTGGCAATTTTCATAGTTGGTGAAGAATTTAATTCTCGCGATATAATTCTTCATCGTAGAGAAGGTGACGTCCAGCAAGTATTAGAAACGCATCGTTCATAAAATGCATTACAATATCCCATTCTATTTTGGCAAGGAGAGGATGGATATCATTTTGCTATTAATATGAGAAATCTTACAACCAATGTGAACATTAACAAAAAGGTCAGTGCTTTGAATTATTATGCGCATTGAACGATGATTCGTGAGAATGGTGATAATCATATATTGAAATGTAGAAAATTATTTCTTCAATACATTGTTGACGTGTATGCAAAAATAGAAAGTGAAAGATTCCTCTACATATGACTAAATAAAGTCAAATGGCTTTCTGAAGAGCACATCCATTTACGTGATGCAGTTATAAGTTATGGCAATCTCAGAGAATGAAGAAAAAGGGTCATTCTACCGTCCACATTTACAGGCAGCTCAAGACACATGCATAAATATGCAGAAGATGCAATGGCGTATGTTGGTGCAGGTTTTTTCATCACATTTACATACAATCCAGCATGGGGCGAAATAAAGGAGCTTTTATTATCTGGACAATCATCGTCAGATCATCATGATATTTCTGCACGTATATTTAAGCAAAAAGTAAAATATTTAATAGATTTTATCGTCTAACACCATGTATTTGGAGAGATGCTCTGCTGGACGTATTCCATTGAATGGAAAAAAAAGAGGTTTACCACATGCGCATATTTTAATATGGATGACGGAAAAAATAACACCAAACTGAATTGATGAAGGCATCTCTGCAGAAATATCATACATTGAAATTGAGAAATACTTGCATGATATTATCTAAAAAAATATGATTCGTGATCCATGTGGCTCACTAAATAATAATTCATTATGCATGTCAGATTGAAAGTGCACAAAATGATATCCTAGAGACTTACTTGCTGAAACTATTTCAGGCAATGATGGATATCCACTGTCATCTATGGACGACGATCTACCAAAGCTGGTGGAAAATGCATTGAAATAAAAGTATTCAGCAATACTTTTGATGTTGATAATCATTGGGTATTACCATATTCTCCATTACAACAAAAAATCTATAACGCACATATAAATATTGAGTATTGCAATTCAGTGAAAACTATAAAATACATTAGCAAATATGTGAACAAATGAAGCGATATGTCAGTGCTTGGAGTGAAAAATACATTTGCATCTAACGATGAAGTCCCCCAATATCAACTGGGAAGCTACATAAGTAGCAGTGAGACTGTATGGCGTAATATATCATTTTCCATTCATGAGCTATATTCAACGATCCAACAGCAGTACATCTTGAAAATGGACTGCGTGTGTATTTTACATCAGAAACTGTGCGTAGAAGGGTACTGTCACTACCGCCAATATTAACTGAATTTTTCACATTATATAGAAATGATACCTTTGCAAAGACACGACTGTAATCTGAAGTACAAACTTATTTCATGTGGAATACATAAATAAGAAAATTTCAGCGTTGTAAGCATGCTAAAGCAGTACAAGGACACCTAAATTTATATACCACAGATGCACTTGGTTGTCCGAACAATGTATATCCAAATAACGCAGATATCTTTTACCTAAGATTATTATTAATCAATGTTCAAAAACCAACATCTTTCCAACAATTTTTAAAAAAAATCCATAGCCATCTGAGTACTATATTGTGATGCTTTTCAGAAATTAAATCTCTAAGAAAATTATGCTTATTGGAATGTTTCACTCGCTGATGCTTCGAATACAGCTCAACCACAGAAGATACGTACACTATCTTCCGTCATGCTAACAACATGTTTTCTGGCTAATCCAAACGAACTTTGTAGAAAGTATAAAAACTGTATGAGTGAAGACATATTTCACATCTCATGCGTAGAATAAAGGCTGTTTCCAACATTCAATTTACATCAAATATGTAAACTGAAGAATTGTTTTTGTTTGAGGATGTATGTTTGACAGTAGCCAACAAATCACTGACAGAATCGGGAAGGATTGCTCAAAGCATGTCTGTGATAACACATTTTCGATCGTGTTATGTAAAGCGAAATGCACTTCGATGTTAATGAATTACAATCATTTGTTCGAATTAATCTGCCGAAATTGGTATTATAACAACGAACAGCATATGACACAATTATGAATGCAGTATCTAACATGATTTGTGGTTCATATTTCTTAGACCCCCCCCCAAGCCGGCACTGGCAAAACTTTTCTTATTTCGATTATTTAAGATCACGAAATAACATTGCACTTGCTGTAGTAAAATATGGTATTGTAGCAATGACCTTGGACAGTGTTCGAACAGTACATTCAGCATTGAAATTCCCTTTATATAATCAGGTATTTGAAACTCCAACATGTAATATTAACAAATATTCTGGGATGGGAAAAATACCAATATCATGGCAGCTTATAACATGGGATGAATGCATCATGGCACACAAGAAATTATTGGGAGCACTCAATCGCACATTAAAAGATTTAAGAGAAATTGAGCAACTCTTTGATGGTACACTCATTTTGCTAGATGGTGATTTTCGACAAACTCTACCAGTTATAACACGTTCAACACCTTCAGATGAATAGAATACATGTCTCAAATCGTCAGGGTTATTGCTGCGTGTGAAGAAAATATCTTTAAATACCAACATGCGTGTTCATTTATATCAAGATGAATCTTCTGAACGATTTGCAAAACAATTGTTAGATATTGGGAATGGTAAAATGGAAATGGATGAATGTACACACTGTATTGCATTACCAAAAACTTTTGTCACATTGTAAAATTCACTTATGACTGCCAAACTTTTTCCAAATTAGTCGCATAATAAAAATAATCAATGGGTTAGTGGGCATGATATATTGGCAGCCAAAAACATTGATGTGAATTTAATAAATTGCACATTTCAAAAGGAAATAACTGATGAAGAAGCAAAATATAAATCCATACATATTGTTGTCAATCATGATGAATCAGTTAATTATCTAATTGAATTTTTAATTCGTTGGATCTACTAGGAATCCCACCGTATATTTTATTTTTGAAAAATTGGTTCCGCAATCATTCTAATACGAAATATAAATCCACCACGACTTGCACAATCAGTAAAAAATAATGATTAACATAATTAAGGCAACCATTTTATATGGAAATCACCAAGGGGGACATGTACTAGTACCACTCGTTCCCATGGTACGGACGGATACTGCATTTGAATTCAAACGTCTACAGTTTCCTGTACAATTAGTCTTTGCAATAACCATTAGCGGGGACAATCATTGCTAGTATGTGGATTAAATTTGATAAATACATGCTTCTCACATGGGTAGCTGTACGTTTGGTGTCCACGAGTTGGAAAAACATCAAATTTATTTGTTCTTGCAACAGATAGGAAAACAAAAAATATTGTATATTTACAAGCACTACTTAAATAAAGTTCACCATCTATCATCAAATATCATTCATTTCATGATGATATTTAATAATAATAAAATTATTGTTCAATTGAAATTTGTTTGTAATATTGTTTAATATCACAAGTGAAGAAGCATGTTTATTCTACCATCAACTATGTATGTATTTGTCTTTTGTACATATGTTATAGTCAAATGAGGCATATATGTAGGGATAATTTTATGATTAATTTTCCTTTTGATGTATTGCATACATTTGATCATTAATAAATTATGTTTGAGATATCAAAAATGCCTTTTTGTTCAAACACAGCAACATGAGAGCGGGTACAGCTAGTTTAAAATAAAAATTTCACAATGAATAAAAACTGCGATTGTAGCATTTCATACGTTAATATCGAACCTATAATAATTCACTCAGTATTTTAAAATGTCTCACTGTAAAAAAATATTTTAAAGCCATGTTTATAAACATTGAATTTGATTATGATTTTGGATAATAAATTTGATTTCTGTAGTCCATGATTTTAAATAACAGATCTGATATTCGATAATCACTTTACTGCATGCGCTTTCTTCAACATAAGTGAGTTTTGTGAAATTTATCTTCAGTTCTATGTACGAAATGAGCGCAAACATTGTTGGTTACTTAAATGCTTCACTTAATCTTATATATTCCTTAGTTCCTCTCTGTATACAAACAGGAAAAAATACACATTTACAATAAATATTAGTACATCTCAATTACGTTAAATACAACATCATATATAACGCTACAAAAGTAATTGTTAAATTAACTTTAAAATTCCCATTTACAGGGTGACAACTTTATATTGTTGACAAAATTGTGCTGCTTTTGATTGGTTTAACTCATGTCCACCACTTTTTATAATAATTTCATTTGTTTCAGAGAACTTAATATTAGTAAAACAAATAGGTAGTTTTTTTCCTTGCTTGAAATAATATGCGAAACAAACGACAGCAAATAATTACTTTATTTGAAGCTGGATTAAAGCAAATTCAGATTGCCAGAAAGTTGAAAATGCGCAGACAAACGGTATCACATCTTATAAAACGATTCTAGGAGCTTGGCCGTGACGGTGACAGACCCCAAAAAACAAAACAAAAAAAAAAAAGAACTGTGAATACAAATGAAATTCGCAAAATTATCAATTAACCTATATATCAAAGAAACTCAATGAGAAAAATAACTAAAAAAAAAAAAAAAATAGGGAATAATAGAGAATCAGTTAAATAAATTGCAAAAGAAGAACTTGTATTTAAGCATATCAATTTCGAAAATTACATAAGCTAACTGAGCAAAATAAGTGTACACTGTTGCAAAGATGTTGGGCTCTCCTTCAAAAGTCCTCAAAGGCACATGGAAGCATTTCAACCTCACGGGCGAAAACATTTTCACAATTAAACAATCTTATAATCACCAAAATAACCATTACTAGTCATCTGATCATCCTGGAACTTCTACAACAGTAAAACGGCGACAAAAACCGATCAGTTATGGCATTTGTGAATCTAGAAAAACTCCTTTGATTTTCATAAATCAAGGTGTCAAAATGAACAAGACCATGTACTGCAATTAGATTTTACTGACGGTTTTACTTCCTCTTGGTCACAAAAACATTTTAAAAACAACATCTGGATGCTTCAACAAGATTCTGTCCCTTCTCATTCAGCAAAAGCAACGCAAGACTGGTGTCAAACAAATCCTCTAGATTTCATACATGTGGAAATGAGGCTCCTCTATTCACTTGACTTTAGCCCAATGGACTATAGTGTTTGGTATATTCTGCAATCAGTAGTATGATCTAAGCCACATCGAAGTTTGGAATGCCTAAAGGCTACTCTTAAGAAAGAATGGGCTAAATTAATGCATGATCAACTGCGAACCATTGCAGAAAAATTTATGCGACATTTAAGGCTCTGTATTAATGTCCAAGGGGGCCTTTTCGAAAATACTTAAATATGTTGTATCTAAGTAACAAATAATTTAAGTAAAGTTAATTTTTTGAAAATAAATTCTATGTTTTTAGTTTAATGCAATATTTTTTTGTCATTTAGATAAAGTTGTCACCCTGTATATTGAATTTTCAGTTAAAATTTTAACAAAATAACATGAATATTAAAGCGTTACAATATAGTTTACATAGCGCGAAATCTTTTTTTAAACAGTGAATATATTGAAGAAGAATATATATGAGGTCATTTCATACAGTTATGTAACAATTACAAAGTGATACGTCTGAATATATATATACATACATACATACATACATACATACATATATATATATATATATATATATATATATATATATATTCAGACGTACCACTTTGTAATTGTTACATAACTGTATGAAATGACCTCATATATATTAAGAACTCATATATAAACTCGGTTTCACTAAATTATATATATATATAATTTAGTGAAACCGAGTTAATTTTATTAAAAGGTTATTAAATTAGCTAATTAGAATACTTTTTAATTCATATTAAATGCATATATGTATCTTAAAATGTATAAATTAGAATTTAATTGCAATGTATTTAGGGATTATTAAACTAATGTTTATTTTCAACAACATTAGCAAAGCTAATTTAGATTCAGACAACAGAAATTATGTTTCCAATAAAATTACTGATCGCCACTTAAAATCATTATTTTATACTACAACAAACAAAACCTTAACAAAGTGAACATTGGCACTTTAAACCATGTGATAATAAAACCCGTATTTTTAGTTTTTATGCACATAAAATATATGCTGACTTAGAATTCAAAAAGCTTTTATGCATGCAAATACTTTTTATTTTAGATTATTTACTTTAGCAAACTTCATTTTTGAAATATAATAGATTTCGATACCGCAATGTGGCCTTGAACACTCCTTAATATAAATAAGTTTGATTTGAAAAAATATTTCGCATTTTAAGGAATAAAATTTATTTATACTCTAAAATTGATTTTAATTTCGCAGAAAAAATAGGGAAAATATTATTAAAAATATGAGAAAATTAAGGAGGAAAATTTCCACAAAACTATTTAATATTTTTAAAATCTTAATATTTTTAAAATCTTAATATTTTTTCCGTTTTTTTTTTTTAATTTAATGGAATTTTGTTGTAAAATTAATATTCCAGATTTCAGGTTAAAAGAGAGAGAGAGAGAGAGAAAGTGTGAAATAAACATAATCACAATTAATTATCTCATCATGTAAAATCATTTCTATCGCTTCAGTAAATCAGCTTGAAGTTTTGCAAAGTTTTATTTTTTTACTGTTTAAAAAATTCAAAATGTTTGTATTCTCAAATGATATCTAAAATGATTTTTAAATTTTATCTATCGTATTTATTGTTTTCGCAAAATAATTAATTATAAATGTAATTTTATCATAATGTGTACAAATTTTAAAAAAATACTATCCCTCATAATAAATAACAATATCAAATTAAAATGGGAATATTAAAAAATAAGGAATTTTACTGTAAATATTTCACTTAAATGATGTTACCCTTCATATTTTAGTGGAATACTTCACTTTGGAATTATTGTGTGTGTGTGATACATAAGGAATTTTATAACATAGAGCATATTTATTCTTTTTTCTTATCTAAAGATTTAAGCTGAGGTATCAATATATCTCTTTCTTTTTGTTTGTATCTTTTGTGTCTCATAAAAGTTTTATTGTTTATATAATAACATTTATGCTAAGTATTTGAATTCCTATGATATTCATTGCAAGTATTTGTAAATATATATCATATATAGAAAAGAAAAAGAAAGTAAGGGCCGTGGTTAGGGCATCGGCCTTCCGTCCGGAAGAGCGGGGTTCGATTCCCAATGCCTCCAAAGACCCACCGAGTACATGCGAATATACGTGCTCGTTAAATCTCTGGAATCGAAAGTCCTGTGGTCGGTCTTTGATCAGTTACCATGAGTGCAATGATCTGGAGAAAATTTCCTTCCCCTTCAGATCAATGCCAAAATTGATGGAGTGTATCCTCAGGTGGTGCCATCCTCGAAAGATTTGAAGAGAAAAGTCGTACTTTCACCTTCGTGGTGCTCTGATTAAATGAAAGACGCACCCTATTGATTTATATTCGCATAGCCAAGGCATAGCGGAGATTGACTTTTCCAAGTGTCATTAGTAACAACAACAAAAGTTACACATATACAGAGTATCTCATATAGCAGTTATGTAAGCTATAGAATAGCAGTAGTATATAACAACAATATAATGAAACAAAGCAAATGTAGTATGCGTTTATATATATTGTCCGAAAAGCTTACCAACGCCGAAAGTGATTGGAGATTCAGCTTTTGGCTTCCCTGGTTTTGAAAGAAATCGAGATGGGTCGAATTTTTCAGGATTTTCGTAAACTTTTGGATCATTATGGATTGCATAGACGTTGGTCACAGTCATGGCTCCCTTGGGTATCTTATACCCTCCCACTGTCGTTTCTCCTGTTGGAAAAAATACGAATAATTCAAATCATATTGAAGTTTATTCCTTAGTTCTATTAACAAAATTACACATTTACCCGTATCAATTTCGGAGGAATACCAGTCGTTGAAAAAAAAATTGTAATTGTCAATACATTAATAATAAAATTTTGTAATGTAAGTATTACCTTAAAGAAATTTTTTTCCGTTCATGACTCAAATTATATAACATAGTTGCTTACAACACGTATATGAAACAGTCAATAAAAATATAAAACTCTGACGTATTATTTGTTTCAAATAGGGTTCTAGTGATATGTCACTAATGATATATACATTAAATATTCTCAAATAATCGCATTAATTCATAAAAGTACTCCCAGTGTTCAAAAATCATACTGTGTTTAAAATTACTTCTTATGTTTAATCATATCGTCACTTGTAAGAAACTGCATTCGTCAGCAAGTACTTCCATAAACAGTTAACTACGTCTGTGCAGGGAAAATCTAACAGTCAAAGACTGTTGAAAGATTTTTAACGTCCACTATAGTGAATTGATTTATATAAGTAGTTTTCTATTGATATTCTAATAATAGAAGATTTATTAAGTAATTTAGGGCATATAACCAAGCCTGAGCCTTCTTATGACGGATACACGAAAATAGGAGCAGTTGAAATGAAAACACACTACTGGCCATTAAAATTGCTACACCAAGAAGGCGACATGCTACAGACGTGAAATTTATATGAAAGGAAGAAGGTGCTGTGATATGCAAATGATTAGCTTTTCAGCGCATTCAGACAAAGCAGCCGCCAGTAGCGACACCTGCATTGTGTTTAAATGAGGAAATTGTTCAGACGGTTCCTCATACACAAATTGCATTTGAACGCTGTTGCCTGGTGAAAAGTTGTTATGATGCCTCGTGTAAGAAGGAGAAATGAGTACCAACACGTTTCAGACTTTGATAAAGGTCGAATTGTAGCGTACCGTGATTGTGGTTTATCTTATCGCAGTATTGCTGCTCGCGTCGGTCGAGATCCAATGACTGATAGCAGAATATGGAAACGATGGGTTCAGGACGGTAATATGGAACGCCATGCGGGATTTCAACGGCCACCTATCACTAGCAGCCGAGAAGACAGGCATATTATCCGCATGGCCGTAATGGATCGTGCAACCACGTCGCGAGCCGTGAGACAAGAAACGGGAAAACAACAAGTATCTGCACGAACAGTTCGACGACGTTTGCAGCAGTATGGACTCTCAACTCGGAGACCATGGCTGCAGCTTCCTTTGACGATGCGTCATAGACAAAAGGGCCTTCAATGGTGTGATCAACGACAAACCTGGGCGCACGAATGGCGAGACGTCATCTTTTCAGATGAATCCAGGTTCTGTGTACAGCATCATGATGGTCGCATCCGTGTTTGGCGGCATCGTGGTGAACGCACACTGGCAGCGTGCATTCGTCATCGTCATACTGGCCTATCACCTGGCGTGATGGTATGGGGTGCCATTGGATACACGTCTCGGTCACCTCTTGTTAGCATTGATGGTGCTTTGAACAGTGCACGTTACATTTCTGGTGTGTTGCGACCCTTGGCTCTACCCTTTATTCGATCTCTGCGAAACCCTACGTTTCAGCAGGATAATGCCCAACCGCATGTTGCCGGTATTGTACGGACCTTCCTTGATACGGAACATGTTCGGCTGTTGCCCTAGCCAGCACGTTCTCCAGATCTTTCACCACTAGAAAACGTCTGGTCAATGGTTGCCGAGCGACTGGCTCGTCACTAAACGCCAGTCACTACGGTTGATGAACTGTGACATCGTGTTGAAGCTGCATGGGCATCTGTACCTGTACATGCAATCCAATCTCTGTTTGACACAATGCCCAGGCGTATAACTGCTGTTATTACTGCCAGAGGTGGTTGTTCTGGGTACTGATTTCTCAGGATCTATCCAGCCAAATTTTTTGAAAATTTAATCACTTGTTATTTCTAGTTTGCAGATAACAAAGTTTCATCTAGAAATGAAGATAACAAAATGATATATATTTGTCCAATAAATATCATTTTGTTATCTGCATTTTTTCCTGGTGTAGCAATTTTAATGGCCAGTAGTGTATATAATAAAAAAAAGAATGTACTAAGCGAATATCTCTCTTATCAACTCACTCTTTCCATTTCAGAACAATCTTTCACTCGTTTATGTTAATCCATAGAAAACAAACAAAAATATTTAACTTTTTTCTTATTATTATGGCTTCTTTTTTCTTTAAGAGCACAAAATTGTATAAATAATAAATTATATCTAGTTAACTATACACATATAACATTTATATTTTATTTCTTATGCAAAGTGCAGTTTTCTTATATGAGACCTATCAAAGCCATCCTTTTTTTAAACTATTCAGAAATTTTAATGCACGGTTTTTTTAATCGTTGTAAAATATAATTTTATAAGAAAATTTCTAATTAAAAATGAAACTTTATGATTTTAATTAGAAGAAATTTCCAGTTAAAATAATTCGCGTACGATAAATTTGTTTGATTTTTTCTCACGATAATCGTTTTCTTTAAAAATGAATGGTGGATTCTCTGTAAAGTTCCGTCTCATCCTCTTTAATTTTGCAATGCCTTCAACAAAGATTGTAAAAAGGGAGTCAAAGTTTTCAAAAGTGACAACGCCTTACAGGAGAAAGTAATTGTAGTAATATTAGTTGTAAAAATTAAAAGTTATCGGTTACATTATGAAAATTAATCGCGAAATGAGAAAGGAAAAAAAAAAACAATTACAGAGTTACAGTGATTTCCTTCCAATCTTGTACCTTGTGGATACAAATTGGAAGAAAGAAAATGCACAATTCGTACTGAAATGCTTGTGAGTATAAACGCATTTGTATTAAGCATCTCTCACTTCAGTTATCAACAAAACAAATAACATGATAAATCTGTTTGTTCCCTTCTACATCCAATGCGATGTACGAAAAACGAACGAATGATTAAATTAAAATGAACTTATGACTTACGAATAATTAAACTGAAATAAGAACACTAATCCATGTGGGTATACACGTTTTTTTTTCCATCACATTTTTACATAGAATATGTCACTTGCTTCTAAATCGATGCTGCTCTACATCTTTACAACTAACTTTTCCTCTATCAACTTTAATTTTTTTTAAATCTTCCTAATTTTACTTTTAGGGGCTATAAAAGATTTCTTATTGTAGCTCATATTTCACACATATACCTTCATACCTATTTATGGCCTTAATTGTTAGCATTGAGAACTAAAAGGGATGAAACAAGATTTTGCTGTACATCGTTTTCTTAAAAATGAAAAAAAAAGTTTAACTTTGTAGGACAGAGATTCGTTTTCAGATTAAAAACATAAGTATATCTTACTTGTGCATTCCAGACTAGGAAAGATGGGCACAAAATTGGTAGTTCTCTGCGCTTCCAGAAGAAAAGCATTCGTATAAGTTAATTTGCTTTTATCCTCTAGACCGGCGTTCCTGTCCTCACCAACCACTTCTATCAACTCGTTGTATATTTTCTCTTGTTCCTCTGGATGATTCAGAAGGGCTTTCAGGAAATGAGTGATGAAAAGAGCTACATTCGCCACCCCATCGCCAACGAATTGTAGCAGAGAGACCACCAAAGCCTCGTCTAGACACAAAGAAAATCACTTGCACTTTTTAGTGCTTTTGAACAAAAAAAAATTCAAATATTTTTTAAAATAGAAATTTTGTAAAGATTATTATGATAAATTAGTTACCTGTGAAATATTCGGCTGTCGGATCTCCATTAGACCGCCGGTCATTCCTTTCTTTGATGTAAGCATCGATTATGTCACGAACATTATCGCCATCGAATGTTCTTTTGTGATCATCAATTATTCTTCGTATACTTTCTTTCACACGTTGAAGAACTACTATGGCTTTCTTGTAATTGGGAAGGAATGGCATAATTAAATACCTGTCAAAATTTTAGAAAAATTATGGTCAGCATGAGCATATTTTTAGAATCAAATCTACAAAATTTTTTATCTTTTCTCCATTATTAATTTTATTTATTTTCTTTCTGTCTTTCGTCATTTCCTACGTAATTGTACAAATTTGGTTTCACTTTAGTTTTTTTCAAATTTGATTTTATGTTACTCATCGTATACTAAAATGTTTTCTTCGTACACAGCATGCCTGAAGATTCTATTATTTTTAATAACTTAATTATATAATATGGTCCAGATTAAGGAAGATTCACTTTTATAAAAGTAGTTTTTAACAACTCTGAAAGTCTTTGTGTCAGAAAACGACATATATCCTAAAAAAATACATCTGAAGTAATACTGAAAATAATATGTACGTCTTCTTTTTTAATAGACAATTATCGGACAGTTGCCATGCCATAAGAACTTGTTATGTCTTTCTTATTCCTGGACTAATTGATTCCATATTCTTCTTGAGTTATAGAATAATGAATAAAATAAGCGAAAATGTTGCCGAAAAGTAAACTTTAAGTCTGATAAACCATGATATTCAGATACGGTCAAATTTCTGCTAGGTATGAATTTACATGATGAATTACAGGGTTTGCTTATGTAATCAAAAGTTAAATGTAATTGCACCATGAAAATGAGGTGTGTAACATTTATTTTTGTGTACAATGTAGAAAGCGCTATTATTGTACTTTACTAACATCTCCTAAAATATTAATCAGTTACTTATCTTAATATAGACTTTCATTAAAAATGAGATATTTGTAACATGTCATCTTCACAGTGTTACAGCTTTACTAGTCATCAGATGTATAATTTTACGTAACACAAACTATATCTAGAGATAAAATGATTTGTATTCAAAATAATTTGTTTCAGAAATTTTCACTCATAAGATACATTAGAATTTGTTGTTCAAAAACGAAATCTATGATCCTTATAAATCCATCTGTACAAAAACTGGACTCATCGGCAAAGATTTTTATTCTTATGGAAAATATTTGCAAATATATTATTTTAGAATATGTATTTTAAATAAAACTAACAATACTTTCAACGTAGTTTTAAAAAAATAAGGAAATCAAAACAATAATACTTTTTAGCGCTTACTTGGAAACATTTCCCGCCAAAATCATGTTCGTGGAATGAACTAATGATGAAACAACCCTGTAGTTCTCTTGCAGGTTTTGTATTTCCCTCTCTGTAACAGGCGTGGCAGCTCCAAACAAAGTCTGCCGGATGATGCTGTTGCTGTTCTTCAACAGAATCCCGATAATATCCAGTGGCTCGTTTGCATTCCTTCGGAGTTCATCGACTGTGGCGGATATAGTCTCATTCATAGCCTCAGCAGTATTTTCCTTGTAAGCTGTCATACCCCTTTCTCTCAATTGGTGCAAAAAATATTTTCGAAGAGTCGCCCATTTTTCTCCATTTGAATAGACAATTCCTAATAGTTAAAATAATTGAAATGATTTGAAAATAAATTGACTACAAGATTCTAAGAAGTGCAGTATATAAGTAATTGCTATTCAGTATCACTTTAATAATTTTATAGTTAAAGCACACACACATATATGTACAGTCAAAATTGACCACACACAGTATAAATATTTTTTAGACCAAGAAAAACATTTATTATTATTGTCTGGTGGAGAAATCATTTTTATAAATAACGCAGAATATTTTGAACTAAGATTTTTTAGGAGTTTTGAGATTATGAGCTTCAATTTCTTTATTGCAAATACAATTGCAAAAGTAATACACGCTTCTCCCCATATACACATCTCTTCATCAATACATCATTTTTAAATGACTAAGAAATGTGCTTTTGTGATTTTATTCTTAGTAATAATTACTAAATAAAAGCTTTAGAGCAGACAAAAATTTTTTAATGTATACAGTTTCTGTGTTGTTTTCAAAACCATTGATAACACAATCACTCTCTTTTTTTAAGTTAATTTTTTTAAATTAAAATATTCAATTACTGTTTAATTAAATTTATGTGATGTAAATAAATTTTTCTTTAATATTTTACACTTTTTGCACATTAAACAGTAGGTAAATAATTTTTAGCACCTTATAATAAAGATAAGATATGTTTACACTCTTTCATTGTGAGAAACGCTTTTCCCCAAACATTCCAAGAAAATAATTCGCACCGTGATAGCCTCGTGAATCACATTTACAAATTGTAAACGCAAATCATTATCAGTCTCCACCCAATATTAAATAGAAGATAAAAGACTGGTGATATCTAAAAAGTAATCGAGGCAAGCGACACATTTGTCAACTTTACAGAAAATGTTTAAGTGTGAAGACACTCACAAGTAGATATAGGTAAAACAGTATTGTGAATTTAAAAATAAATTTTTAGTATGCATTAAATTTTTATTTTGAGTAATGAAATAAGGAATCTTTTATCTAAATCAAATATTGAGATTCGTCATAAGAAGTTTTTAAACGTGTATGTCATGAAATCATCTCTGCAGATTTTCTAATTAAAAGCAGAATTATTAGTTGCTGTTGAAAGAACTAATGAAAGTAATTAACCAAACAATTTAACAAGATAATTTAACAAAACAATTTAATTAGAAATTAAGTATTGTAACTAATCTTGAGATATAATAACATATATCACCTTATACATGAATAGTCATTAAATATCTTTTCAAATAATGATTTTTGATGATTAGTTTGTGTTACTGAAATAAGTTTCCAATTCCCTAATATTTACTAATCGAAGCTACTACAAATAGTTAATCATTTTTAAGGAGTCGATATTCGTATAGCTCTGATAGAAACCATTAAGTACATTCAATATATCGTATTTCTATATTAATTTCGGTGTTAGTATTAGAAGCCTCATCTTCTAATTTCATCATCCCAACCACTTATTAATCCCTAAAAAAGATTAATTGATATAGGTCATCTCACATCATAGTGCTTCTCGTCTGGATTGGGTCTCGTTATCTTCTGGACATGAAAGTGAAGCATTTTCTACCAAGTTATCATGTTCTAGAGTAGGAAGTTTGCTTACTCATAAAGATCAAAGTGAAAATTAAGGATATAAACCACAGAAACAATAAATAAAATTCCTATTTACCTTCACCGAAAATTACACCAAGTATATTGAATGAGCTTGTTCTTTCAGTAAAACACTCAGATCTAGAAATGTGTGCTTCTCTTAAAGTTTTGAAGCTTGCTAGATGTATGAATAGCTTTCCTGTAACTCTAAAACTAAATATGTCGCCATACTTTTTCTTCAACTCAAGCAATTGCAAGTGGCAATTTTCTTTGTCTAGAAACGGCCAATAACCGAAAATCGGCAATCCAATCGGACCTGGAGGCAAGTCTTTTGTTTGGATTTTGAAGTAAAGAAGAAAGGTAATGAATATGGATATCACTGAGAGGATAATTGAGAGATTCGATGCGTTGTGTAATGTATCCAAGATATATGATTGCGCTGCTCCAATGATAGAATCCATCTGAAAGAAATGAAATTTCTAGACTAATTGAAATATTTATTTAATAAATATCCTCCTTAAAAATCATGGAATTTTATTCATTATGGACTTCAATAAAATAATATAACATAAAATTCAATATCACAAAATAAAATGTATTCAATTATTTATAAATAATTTGGTTATTTTAATAATTTTGTGGGTGATTAAGTTGATTCCTTTTTTTCACCTTTGACGAATTTTATTATTATTTTAATTGAAATTATAACCAAAATTTTTTTTATATTATATAATATCTTTAGCTAATTAATTTCGATTGATTCTGTGTTTATTTAGTCCTGTATAAGAATATAGTAAATTTTAGATATTACTTCTAGACATCTAAAAATATATTCGAATTCCTAAAAAAATTGTTATCATAGTAATCTTCTATTTATTTATACGCAAAATCTAATATTTGTGGGATATCTGTGACGATTAAATTTCAAAATAGATTCATTTCTTAATTTAGAATATATATTTCAATTGTTAAAAAGAAAACAGAATCTTTTAGTTGATTTTCTAAAAATATAAATCCCCCCGAATTTAAATATTGAATTATTTTTTTATTCCTCGAGTAATAAATATGCTTATGTTAGTTACTGAGTGCTTATTGTTTAAATGCATATTTGTGTTTATTTATGCCTTTTTTTCATAATTTTATGGACCATTAGTGACTATATAATCAGTTTGTATGTGGTAGCCAACGCATTTGATTTAAAGGATAATCTGGAGTTAATTGCATATTACACTTTTATTATAGTTAATGGGGAATAGTGTCCTTCTTTATGATTAATAGTGTCCTTATTTTTGATCAATACTTTTAATGACCAATAGTGTATATAACCAATGACTGATGCCATTAACTTTTTATCAATGTCGATATCAGCTGGAGACAAACCAGATTTTTCATTCTCTCTGAATGATTGATTTTTAAAAAAATCTCCATATACATACCTTTCAAAGTTACAATTCAGTATCCAATTCTGAAAATATACGATATTATCTGTTGCTGCACTAGAAACAGGGAAAAGTTTCATGACCTTTTCAACATGCGATTCTTCAGCGTATTTGAAAATTAATCATTTTACTGACAAAGTATAAATACCACCAACGAACTACATTCGATCATGGATGAAAATTCCAGTATCAAAACTGGTATAACATTTCAAGAAAGTTTGCATGATTTATCTTTGACCTTTTAATCCAAATCGCATAGAATTTTTTCATGAATAAAGAGACTCATTTCATGCAATGCAAAGCCTTTTCAACAAGGGTCGAAAAACTTTTTCTCCGAATTCTTTCATAATTACTATAGCTTTCCAATTGGACAAATGTGTCTCAATATGGAACTCATTTATTTATGTATCATTATAGTTATAATAAAAGAAATGTGACCCCATTTTTAATTATTACAAACTATTTATTTAAACATTATATTTATAGTATCAAATATCTTTGCCTTTGAAATTTTAGATAGTTGTAACGGACATTTCACTACCATCTGAACTTTTAAAGTAGTTCTATTTCGAACACTTATTTTAGATCTTACTGTTCAGCGACTTTGTTTCGTCTGTTGATAAAGGATAATACATACTTAGAAGAACTTTAAAACTTAATACCGCCTTTACTGGCACTCGAATATGGAAAGTAAATTTCTAAATCATATTAATGCAGTAGACAATTTTTTAAAATTAGGAAGGTTATCTATGACAGTCATTTGAGTGTACGATGGGCTTTCTTTCTCTATTCAAAATGAAAAACGAAAGTTACTCGAAAGAGAATTTGTAAAATATAGAGAAGGAATATGTATTATTGTTGTAATTGGTAATCCCTTATTTTATACTTTATTGAAAAATAAATTACACATAATTTCAATATGTATTAGCTACTAATATACGAAATAAAAACAAATTTGTAAAATAAACACCTACCTTTCTAAGTTTCACGAACAGTGGAAAAAAGTCCTTTGCAAATCGAATAATGTTCTGTCGCTTAAATTAAATTGATTCGAAAAAGAAAACAAATAAAAATTTGAATATTGCGACGGTTTTTCTAATGCCTCTGTAATTTCTTTCATAAAAAAGGAAATACTATGAATATCCGACAGAAGCAAGATAAATATATATAATGATTTCAGAATAAGCTTGTAACATATTTTGATAAACATTCACTCTTATCAGAATGCAATCATTAACTCTGATAAACCAATGATATAACTCAAAAATATTAAAAAAGTAATAGATAGTGCATGTAGTACTGCTTAAATGTTAGATTAAACAAAGATAATGTCAGATGTTATAAAGACAGAAACAATAAATTTGAAGCAAGCTTTAATTTAAGCTATTAATTTTCTGTATTAATTAAATTTGCAATTAGAATCAATGATTTTCTTTTACTGAGAACAATATACTTTAAATAATTTTAAGGAAATTAAAAGTCGTGTGCTAGAAAAACCTCGTTTATTTTATTTAGAAATATTACTTCATGGTTTATTTGCTTGTTTTGGTTTGGTTTGGGATACTACGATCTCTTTTTGATACAGAAACAGTGCCAAAAAGAATCAGTAGAAATATTTGTGGATCCGTATAAATATTTGCTGCTAATTCCAGTTGAATTACTTCTTTTTATACGAGGTCATCAAAAAAGAAATCGATGACTCATGATATACGCAGAAGTCATTCTACTGGAACTCACAGAATCCGAGCCGCAGAAAATATTTATATTTTAAGTGAAACACTCTAAGTGAGACGAATTATGAAATTTTACACCAGAATGCGCTAATCAGTCAGATGACAGTTCAGGTGGCTTTTCATGCAGATAGGAGAATACTAAAATCGAAAATAGATGTATGCGATAATTTTTTTAAAAAACTTTTTAAGCATTCTGTGTGAAATTTAGCAAGAAATAAGTAACGAGAAAATAAGTATTGCATATTCTTATAACACATGCTGGTTTTAATCACATTTTTCCGAATACTTTTTTAATCATTTAACTTTCTCATGCAATTAAATTTGCTTTTCAATAAGTTTTACTTTTTTGAAATTTTTATAAAACTATTGTTTATTTTTTTATAATTCATAAACTAAATGATTTTTTTATTGTTCCTAGGACTTTCCCTATATCTTTCTACCCATATTCTGAGAATATATCAATGCATTCTTAAAAAAGAATCACTTCTAATAATTGTACTGGCAACTAAATGTATAACTTTCTCAATGCATAAGATTTTTTCTTTTATAGTGCAAAAATTTTATAGATGATTTCTTTTTCACACATGAATATTTTTCCTTGTAAATATAGTCAATGTAAATAAGTAATAGGAAATGGAAAATAAAATTCTTAATTAATTCAAAAGAATGTTTTTCATTTTAATATTTTTTCATTGAATAGTATGCTCTTGATGTAAATTGTATTACTTTCTTTCTTTTATTTTTAGCACTTATTAAAATGTAATGCCACACTTACTTTTGATGTACTTGCTCAAAGCTTCGATAAAAATACGATTTTTTTTATGTGAGCAGATATTCAAGAGAATAAAGACAACCTTGTGGGGATACCGACATTCAACTAACTATTTACCGTCTTTAAAGGAACTTTTCACAGAAGATAGATTAGGCGAGAAAGCCTAATTTTTAGGTCAATTAGGTCATTTTATATATTATCAAGTATAATTCGTATATAATTCGGCATTATATTAAGTGACATAATGTTAGGATTTTCTCTTGGAGAGTATCCAACGATATCATTTCGGGAAGAAAATCTTGGACTTAATGTAACTTGGTAGTAGGACAGTACTCCTCAGAACGAAAAGTCTCTGGTTTGAGCCCCGAAGCTGTGGATTCACGGATAAATGGTTGTTAATTCTATGCCTTCTATAAGCATGATTATTAGGGTAATTGCTTGAGAGTATTTACAGTTTAATCCTTTGCGACACGTAAATATGGCCTACTATCTTTAAAGAATTTTAGCGGAAGGTAATTCACACTCTGGATATTAAAATACCTTACAGCAACTTCTGTCCATTAGATTGCACCTTATCAAAGGGGGAAAGTGTCGAGCTCTGATGACATTAAAACCTAAAAGATGATCTAGAATCAGACCTGCTTACTCGTACCTGGCTTGAAATTGATTACCGTCTAAATATTTTCTATGCAACGAAAGATATATTCCTTGAAGCCGGATTTTTTTATTAATTAATCTTAGCATTAATATTATTAATTAAAAATTATCACTAATTTTTATAAATTATTCAGTATCAAAATGTGTCAAACTTTTTATTGACACTTAGTATAATCAAAAATATATTCTGTTAATGCATTCGAGAAAGACACAGAAATACACATTAATGGGAACACATTAGTACTGTTAGACTGTATCTAATGGGGATACAAGAAACCACACAGTAAATCATTGAAGGAAATAAATTTTGCATACTCTACTGTCGCAAATTTACATACATTTGTTGCATCTGAGCTTGTAGTTGCTTTGTACTTGCAGAACAGAGGCGATTGTTTCAATTATTCTAATGTTTCCTTAATTAGAAACAACAAAATAGTAGTCTATGATGGTGAAAAAATTTTGTGTTTTAACTAGTCTCAGAATAACTAAAAATGCCTTCCATATGTGTCTGAGTATTATTTTACCGAAATATTAGAAGTGATTGCCTGTCATGAGGGTCAAAACATGTGGTTGCGTGATTTTTGGAGCATGCCTTTACGCTGTTAAACTTCACTGCACTATAATTAGAGATGATCATTTGTCATATATAACAGCTCTCCATATAACATCACATCTAAAATAGAAATTGGAAATCCCTGTGCAGAATAAACCAATTCGACCACCAAGTAATCTGTCATCATACCCGAACCTGATCATCACACCGTTCCAAAATATTGGATTGGAATTCATTTCTGAAGATGATAAGATTCTATTCTCTTAATATCCAATTTCATCACTCCAACACCGCAAAAGAAAGCTTCAGGTTAGCGAGAAGGTTTTTAAGTAACATCGTGAGAACAAGCCTTCTTCAGCTAAGCGTATAAAAATGTTTTGGAATGAAACAATGTTTTTTTGCGATGAGATAGGGTGCTAAGTACATCGACATTGTCAACAGATTAAGTTATCAACTCTTTTGTTGATAATTTAGGTCACTTAGAGCAATTATATCACTAATCATTATGATTTCAAGCGCTCACTGCAGCCAAAATATTAGTGTAGTTAAATCAGCATCTCCAAATTAACTCTGAATAACTCTATAAGCTCAGCCTACTTTTCTTGGTCCAACAACGCAGCCTTTTTCAAAATCCGACAAAGTCCAATCTTCGAATAAGTCTTAAATATCATTAAGACTTAACAATTTCTCACCTAATAACGAAAACCATTGATTATACTAGTTTTCTGTAGAAAATCCTCTCATAAACTATTATATATAGCATCAATGATTTGGCTTTAATATCTTCTGGTAGTGTAAATATTTATTTAATTCCATCATCCCGCTTATCATTTGTATACTTCATCTGACATATCTGTCTACTAACTTTCTTAGGTATCTGATTATCCCATGTTGGTTCGCTATTTTTTTTACTATGAATCTATATTTTTAATATAATATTTTCTTATGGTGACATATTTCTTCCATATTCTATTTCTAAGATTCTTATTTTATATCGATTTTGAAAATATTTACCATAACATTAGAAAACATTTTTGAACAAAAAGTAACCTCTGTAATCTATAATTGCAATTTAATACCCAATTGCCGCCCAATTTCTCCAGTGGTCAGCGTGCCTGAATGCGGGTAGGGAGGTCCTGGGTTCGAATCCCAGTTCGAGCAGGGGTGTACTTTCTCTCTCTATCTATCCTGTCTTTGTCTTTTCATTGTATGAATGGGTTATGAATGGTTGCCGACCTTATAAACGAGTACCTATGGTATGTGTGTACTGAGGAAGTCCGACTCTACACCTAAATATGGTTCAGTTGGAAAAGTGGAGCAGCACACCCAATAATTCCAGCCTTGCTGGCATACGACAACAACAACAATACCCAATTCTTTCAGTTTATAGTTTCGTTGAAGGTAATGAATGCTGAACAAAAGTGAATTTTTTCCAACCCTGACTGACAAAAATATTTTTTAGAGTATCATATCAAATGCTGATCATTAATGGTAAATGCAGTTCTAATTTGGTGCAAATGTACTCTTTAAAATTATTATATTATTTACATGGATGTATCTTTAATTGCAGTAAAAATTTCCCTTATTAGATTATATATTATAGATATATCAAATATGATGAAATAGATCCAATTTGGGTTTAACTTGACACTCAACAGCTACAATCGAAGTTTATAATAAGACATCTGAACATACTTTTATTGTGTTCACTCTCAGCAGACTTTGTAAAATCAAATTTTGTCTACAACTAACCACATAAATAAGGAGAATTTGGAGATGGTATGGAAATTACAACAAGAGAAATGTCCTATTCATCAAATTATTTTATTAAAAATTTGTTCAGACCTCTAACTTCAAAACACTATTGATGTAAATTCATTTTTCTGGTACTTTGATGCAGAGTAAAATGTAACCTGAAGTGGAGTTTAGTTGTAAGATATTGTCACATCAATTATGTAGTGCTTTTCAAAATATTTGAAGGCTGAACTCTTTAATATTACGATCTCATAAATTATTTCATTTTTAAAGCTTTTTTCTGACTTCATATGTTAGAAACATGAGAATCAACTTAAAGTTTGCGAGATTGCCTCAATACAATAAAAATAAGAAATCATAATTGATTGCACTGCTGATAGAATATGGCAAATATAATAAATGACTAATGACTACAGAATACTACTGCATAATATAATATACTCTGCAAATGCTTATTTTATTTGACAATGTGAATGTATTTTGTTAATGACTATTTACTTTCAAGTATCTAAGTAATTTACTTAGAACTTAAAAGTATTACTTTAAGAGAAAAAAGAAAAAAGCGATACATTTTATCCAATATTGTCAAATGCATAGTAAAATATATGTTCAGAGAACAATTAACCAAGCAATAATAAAAAATTCTTAGGCAAAAAGATGCATGTAAATAAAAACTTGTTCAACTTACTTATGTGTGCGTGATATAAAACATCAATTCTGTTACTACACTGCTGGCCACCCTAAATTGCAGCATCAAGAAAAACTAGAAATATCACAACAAAATTTACTTTGTAGCTAACAAGTTACAAATGATTACATTGTTGTTGGACAAGTTACAAATGATTATATTGTTGTTGGACAAGTTACAAATGATTATATTGTTGTTGGACAAGTTACAAATGATTATATTGTTGTTGGACAAGTTACAAATGATTATATTGTTGTTGGACAAGTTACAAATGATTATATTGTTGTTGGACAAGTTACAAATGATTATATTGTTGTTGGACAAGTTACAAATGATTATATTTATAGACTTTTGTGAAGTGGTGGTTCTTGCCAAAATCAGTTGCCTGAGTAACCGCCATTGTTGGAGGTAACCGCTGCCACACGCCTCGGCATTGATTCAAAGAGACTTTGTATGTGTTCTTGCGGTACAGCAGACCAAGCAATTTCCACACGTTCCCAAAGTTTATCTGGTATGGCAGCTGGGGATGTAACCTGGGTCAATCGTTGAGCAACCATGGACCACATGTTTTCTTGGGTAAAATATAATGGGTGCAGCAGACCAAGCAATTTCCACACGTTCCCAAAGTTTATCTCGTATGGCAACTGGGGATGTAACCTGGGCCATCGTTGAGCAACTATGGACCACATGTTTTCTATCGGTGAATCATCCGGACAGAGAGCCGACCAGGGAAGGAATTCAATCTGATGGTTGACGAAGAACCCTTTAACAATGCGTGCCACATGTGGTTGAGCATCATCCTCTTGAAATATGACTGTGGGGAAACTCTGAAGGTAAGGAAGCACAAATGACTCCAAAACCTCAGAGATGTAGCGCTGGCTGTTTAAAGTACCGTTAATGTGTACTAGAAGAGTGCGAGAGTGATATCCAATACCACTCCATACCATAGTACCCGGTACAATACCAGAGTATTGGTACATAACGCAGCTGTTAAGGATCCTCTCTCCGCGATGTCTCCAGACTCGAATGCGACCATTTTGGTGTTGCAGACAGAAACGTGAAGTAAGGACAATTTCCTTCCATTCTGCCATCTACATCCTTTTTCATCGCAGCATCGGCGGCGGAGAAGCCTGTGGTTCTGCGTCAAAGGTAAACGAAGCAATGAACACCTTGCGGACAGACCACTGTACTGTAAATGGCGTCGAATGGTACGCGCAGACACTGAATGATGCGTTACAAACGGAATGTACTGTGCTATGGTTCGTGATATAGCTGAGCGATCCACCGCTGCCATGCGCACAATTTGCCTATCATCATGTGAAGTGGATGCAATCGAACACGTCGGTCCGTCGTACCCTCCTGCAGCTAACGATCACATATCCACATTACAGTTGTTTGGTTTCGTTCAACACGGCTACCGATTTCCCTGAAAGATAATACACCATCCCGTTAGACCACTATGTTTCCTCTGTTGAACTCTGATAGTTGATCAAAAAATTATCGCTGTTTTCTACGAGGCATTAATTGATCATTTCTTTCATGTCAGAATCCTAGAGCTTGATTCTTTTAGACTAGGTATAAGTATCACCTTTGGCAAAAGAGCCTCTTACAAGAATAGATGAAAAAAGAAATTTTCTTGAACTTGTACTTGTGTTGTAACAATAAGCTTTTAAATTCTTTATATCACTCATCTGTGTGATATTTTATTTTGCATCTTATAACTTTAATTTTTTGTTTGCTTATTTTATTAACTAAAAATTATAAATAAAAAAAATTCAGCAAAATAGTATTTGTTGAACACTTATCTTATGTTATCAACAAAGGAAAGTTATTCTGATTTAGGATCTGGATTAGGTTTGTGCTCATTAACACATTCTAAAATTGATTAGACGATTAGTTTATTGTAAAAACTTATTACATTTATCCTTTACTGTTACTAGTACTGAAATTGTTACATAAAATAAGTTTCGATAAGACAAATATAATGTTCATATTAGTAATGGATCTAGTCTGTTGCCTTACATTGTCTTATAAGTACATATTATTTTCTCCTTCTATTCGAAATTTTGTATTTTCATAAAACAATACACATTTAATTTGATCGTTCTTATAATTTTTTTAAAGTATTGTATCTAACAGAGAGTAGTACATTTAAGTAACTTCGATTACAACACATTATCCAGAACAAAATATTGTTAAAAAATAATGTTAAATATAAACAATCGTTTAAATCTATGATAAGCAAAAAGGAATATCTACTTTCTTGTGGTATTTAGCTTCTTTAGAAATTGAATATATATATATATATATATATATATATATATATATATATATATATATATATATATATATATATATATATATATATATATATATATATATATATATATATATATATATATATATATATATATATATATATATATAAAAATATATATAGCTAATCATACATCACAACCGTTAATTCCTAAGAAAAATTGTGGTATATACATGATTCTCTGTAAATATATTGCACTGGAGATGATAATTATTGTACATTTTTATAAGCTTAAGGAATTATAATGGCATTAATGATCTCAAAAACTTTTTTCTAACTGCGGGTACTTGGATGACGAACCCCATGCAACAACAAGGCCAGAAACTGCTACTCATTTGTCGTTACCCAGCCGGCACCTGTGAACCAAGTCACGGAGGCGAGTAGCGTTGCCCGCGCCATACCCCCACGAACCCATTTATAGGGTGAGCCACATACATACATCCTCACAGAAGAAAGGACAAAGAAACACAGAGAGAACAGAGGAAGAAAGTGGCATCTATGTCCCAACTGGGATTCGTGCCCGAGACCCACAGCTCAGGTGTTATGAGCGATAACCACTCAGTCATCGGTCGGCATCTCAAGAATTTATTTGCATATAAATAGACAATGTAAAGATAAATTAAAAGAATTAATTATAAAGAATGAAATCGTAAACTGAATATCCATGGCTTCTTATTTATTAAATCAGATGTATGACGATCTACATACATTGTTAGAAGAAAGTTACTTGCATGTATATTGATGATATTGGCCCAATAAAATAAAACTAAATTTGAAGTTGATTTATATGGACAACCCTTCTCCTTTGAAAAGATAAACCCTTCTTGTTTTAAAAAATGGTCAAAGATTGCCCTACTTTGAAGCACTATTAATCAAAAGAAAATGCATGTATTCAGGTGATGAAGTGTACTTTACTCTAAAAAATAGAGCATGCATAATTGCTTTTGGTTTTAACAGACTACACATAATTAACCCCTGGACAAACAAATCAAATTGAACTTGGGGCGACTGAAAAATACTAGTTGATTTCGCTCAAATGAACAAGAAAGTGGAAGATGTGAGAAAAAGTATAATTTACTATAAAATTTAGAGTTTTATTAATCAAATTGATGGATAAATTTCGTCTCTTGATGTACAATGTACAGTAATACTTGTTACATTTCATACTTGAAATGGCCTATGAAATGAATAGCGAGTTTGATGTCAATGTCAGGAAGCTAAAGTTTTTGATTATAAAAATATAAAACTTGCGCAAACCTAAAGCAGCAAAGAAACATTTTTGATTTTTAAAAGAAAGTATTAACAAAATAAGTACATCAATACCTGCTGATTGCAGCGAATTACTCAAAGGAATGTTGATTAAAATTCAAACAAGAATTTCATCACTAGTGAATACTTAACACAAAATGTATCGATTTTTTATAGTTCATAAAGAAAACTGTATCCCATTAAGTGAATAACTGCACTGAAGCAACCCTTCAATGATTAGCAGCTTTTTCAAGCAACAAAAGTCGATACCAGTAGTGATCATGGCATTTCAATAGTCTGCGTAAGTGGTTACAAGAAAATATCTGAGAACTTTAGATCTCTCTAATGCATTTTGGATTCTGCACACAATCATTGTACATTATGGATTCGGCAACCGTATAAAAATGTCTGATAAATATTCAGATCATGATACACCTGAATTTGCATCCTGGTGTATCCTTATCACAAAATGATTGTGTTATGAAGTATCTCCTCATTCAGATATATTCTTCAGATCATTATTTCTGGTATGTCCCGGTAGATAATTATGTCTTGATCCGTTCAGTCAGACATTATTGAGGTACGTATTGTACTTATAACGTCACTTAAAAAGTGCATATACGTATTTTTGATGTTTCAATACTATTTGAATTGCCGACCAATGGCTGAGTGGTTAGCGTTCCTGACTCCTGAGCTGTAGGTCACGGGTTCAAATGTTACTTTCGAGCATGGATGTTACTTTCTCTCTGTGTTTCTCTGTCCTTTCTTGTGATATGGTATACGAATGTGGCTCACACTGTAAACGGATTTGTGGTGGTATAGCGTGGGTAATGCTACTCACCTCCGTGACTTGGTTTACAGATGCCCCCTGGGTAACGACGAATGAATAACAGTTTCCGGGTTTGCTGTTGTGAAGGGTTCGACACCCAAGTACCCGCCGTTAAAACAACTTACATTATTTTAATTATTTGTCTTGACATTTGCGAATTCAGTAAATTTTGACGGTACATTGTATATAAGCTATATACTCATAACCATAAATTAAGGATAATTCAGAATCACACTGAAATGGAACTGTAAAATAAAAATTTCACATGCAGAATTATCACACACATCTTGAAGAATAATATGCAAATTACAAAAAATCACCAGATGGAGCCGATAGTACATCACAATGACGAGAGTGTAAGAGAGAGGTTGCAAAGAAGTAAAATTGTTCACATGCCCTTTAAAAGCCTTTCAGTCCAACAACCACATATTTATGGCACGAATAAAGCATTTAGATGATGTTTTACGTGGTAGATTTATCAGCCGTCTGGAAGGTGGACGGCCCCAGCTGGAAGTATCAGAGGAATTTGAAATCACCCAGAATGTCATCTCCAGGCATTGGCAACGGTTCGAAGATGAAGGTAATGTGAGTACACGTTACAGCATAGGTCGCTCCCGAGTTACCCAAACGGATTGAGGATCGATATTTGGCAATTACTGCCAAAAAAAACAGACGGAGCAGACCTATCTTTTCAGCTCTCTTCAGTTACCGGTATGACAGTTTCAAAACAGACCGTGTACAGACGCTTAGGGCACATTGGTCTATATGCTCGTAGGCCTATTAGATGTGTTCCACTTACCGCAACTCACTGCTGCCAGCGGTTAGCCTGGGGTAGAGAGCATGCTTTGTGGACACCGCAACAGTGGTCATGTGTGATGTTTTTTAACGAGTCCAGGTTTAACTTTAAGTCTGATTCTTGCCAAACTTTCATATGGAGTGGGCCAGGTACCCATTACCACCAAGATATCAGCATTGAATGACACCGTTACGATGGTGCAGGATTGCTCGTTTGGGAAGGAATTATTCTGGGTTCCAGAACTAACCTGTATGTTCAGAATGTAACCATGACAGGACAGATCTATCGGGTTGTTATTTTGGAACAACATGTACGTTTATTTCAGGGCGCCATGGGTGTAGAATTTCTGTTTATGGATGACAACGCCCATTCTCACCGTGCAAACATTAAAGACGAATGAATGCCTTCAATCGAAGGATATCACCCACATGGACTGGCCAACATACTCAAACGGCTTGAATCCAATAGAGCATGTATGGGACATGTTTAGCCGAAGAATTGCAGCCAATCAACTCTCTCCCACATGTATACCCGAGCTTCGGATAGCATTGCTTGATGAGTGGTGAAATATTCCTGAAGATTATATCAATAATTAGTTACTCAGCATGCCTAGGTGTTGTACGGCCTGTATTGCGTCGTCTGGGGGTATACTGTGTATCAACCATCATACAAACCATGTTATATTGTTTTTTGTAATTAGGTTTTTTTTTAATTTACCCCAGGGAGTAAAAATTGAAAAATATTTATTAATGATGTCAAACATACATCATCTGTTTTGTTCTTTAGATTTTTGTTTTAATAAATAGACTTTACAAATAAGTCTCATTTGTTTTACTTCTTTATCTTTCTTTGCCTGAACTTGTATTATCTTTCATTTATGGAAACTAATGTAAAATAATCTGTCATTAAAAAGCGCTTAAGAAGTGTGTAAATCTCTGAATCTTTAAAAATTTATGTTTATATTTTACGATATTTATTGAAATGGAAAAAATGTAAGATATTTGATTTTCAATTAGATTATATTAATTTTCTATCCATATTAAGAAATCTTAAAATTTATTATTGATTATTATTAAATCATGTTTGCAATCAAAACTATTTCCAGATGCTGCCTTTGGATAAAATAAATAAATTCCATTATACTTTTAACGTAATAAAATATTAGTATCAGCAATGTAAATATATATTTATTTTCAACTCCATGTAAATACATATATTTGAAAGTGATACATAATTGCAGATATTACAATTTATTTTTATATTCAAGAATATTTGATGCAATTATCATCAATTTTTCAATACTAAAATAATGCCATTGATTGTTATTCAAACTAAAATAATGTATGAGTTGTAACTCTCAACAATATACTGCTTACAGAAATCTGTGTCCTTTACAATCATTGTAGGAACTTCCATTCTCATAAATCCGTTGTTCTGCTTGCATTCCATTTCTAGGAACATTCGAATAATTGTGTGTTAAATTATATGGCATTCCGGTTGGGGACTGTGGTGGAGTGTTCGCGTAATAAATCTGAGTACTTTGGTCTGAAAAAAACATAAGTTTTTGCAAATCAAATTTTTATAGTGTTAAAAAATACAAAATATTTTATTAAATATTATACCAACACTTAATTTATTATTGTATATATTTACAGATGAAAAGCATAAAGACATTAATAAACAATCAATTTATTTTTCATTTTGTTATAGTGAATGTACCTTTTTAATTCTTTACCAGTTTTAAATTGTTCTAGATCTGGAGTTGATTATTATAATTTTTATATTATTTGTTTTTTTATAAATTCCTTAATTCATGTAAATACTGATATCTGAAATATCTGACGATTCAATTCCAAAAATTGGTTTCATTTATTAATATCTTATAGTTTATTATTTATGACATTCAGATGTAAATACCAATCACTTTAGACAAGAAGTCTTTTCGTGTTAAACTTCATCAAAATAATTAAGGATTTTATTAGCTGATTGAAATGAGTATTTAATATTATTTAAGTTATGCAAGTTTCATCAATAAAAAAGCTGTCATATTTACCCGAAATCAGTACTACTACCAAATAACTTGACGTGACAATACAAACAAAGCATCACTGAATCTCAGTTGTACATCATTTTTATCCTAAGGATTAATCAAAAATCAAACTTTGTTCTCGATGTTTTCATCTCCATATTTTATTTCTAGTTAAGTTAGGCCAACAAACCAGATAAAATTCTTCCCTTAATCCCTGATGCATGATTCCAAATATTGTTATGTCTTTCTTTTTTGCTTTGCTATCAGTATTAAAGATTTGAGGATTGCAAATCACATATCTTTCTCTTATTTATGCAGTTGTGACTCTTATTTTTTATCCATGAAAAACTGGAAATCTTATTATGCTATTGAATAGCGACGACACTATCTATTACTTTATATTATCAAATGACCATACAATAAGCTTTCTAATCGGGTAGTTACGTTTCTGTTGTGAACTTTAAGTCCTGATGAAAGTTCATATATGATACTTTTACCCCTTAAATGAAAGTTTCACTCTAAATTTAGAACTTATTTCTCTATTCTAAATGACTAAGTCCACAATTTTCTTTCAAAGAAAAATCTTTTGACTTTGAATATATAGAATATTGCTAAGAAACCTATGTTATTTATAAACAATGAACGTTAAAGAAAAAAAGGGAAATGTTTTTTACTGAATTGTAATTTCTTAAAAAAATACAGTAAAAATCAAAGCTGAAAATAATTCTCTGGTAAATGAAAAATATATTTATCACGTGGTATTAAATATACAGTATCTCTCTATAATGTGAAGTACTAAGCGATATTATTTACTTTAAATAATTTTATTTTATTAAATTAAAAATTGTTTGTTTATTCATTTTAATTAATTTAATTAAATAATAACTTAAATTAATAAGTAATTTAATCACAATAAATTGTTTTAAATTAATCTCTAAATAAATTATTTTTGTTTACGGTAAATATTCTGTATGTATACAAGAGATAGATTCCTTTTCAAGCTCTAAGAAGATATCTGGAAAGAAGAAACTAAATTAAATACCAAAATAATAACCAAACAGCATTATTAAATACAGAATAAAAGAATATTCTTGACTAAAAAGATGTTTTAGGTCGCCCAATAAGGACTGCAAATCAAGCCAGATTAAGGCCGTGTTTTTACAATTATAATTCAACATACGATTCGTATAATTTCATAAAAATGATTTATATAATTGCTTAATGGTTTGTAATATGGTGTTTAATTCAAAAATACATATGCTTGACTCCCCTTTTGGTTGTGGATATATGTCGAAGATCATTTTAAATCCCATGTACAAGTCAAATTAGCATAAAGTGACCAAAGAGCAATAATTTCCTTTTAAAATTAATAATGGTTAAATTTTACAAATCTAAGTGTTTGAATATAATCAATTCACCAATATACATCAATAAATCAATTGATGCCTTTAATCTTGGCTATTCCTTTAACATATATTTTTGTAAATTATAGTCACTTTCCCAATTTTTAATAAAGATTTTTAATTACGTCTTATACTCTATTTTTCTGTTTTTGTTATCGTGTCTTTTTGCTGCTTGTTTCAAGATTTTATAGTATTTACAATCAATGATTATTTATTATTTAAAAAAAATTCTGTTAATATAATAGATTACGAAAATTACATATTTAATAGTTTCTGAATATCATTTACATATATGCAAAGATAACTGCTTGATTTTTCTTCTATTATTCAATATATATCTTTGCTACTAAAATATGAACAATTAACTTTTTTATATTAAACTGTTATAAACTTAAAAAAGCATAAATAATACGCAGTCTAAATCTTACTATGCAAACAATGCTAAAAACATGCATGTTTTACATGGAAATTATGAACCAACTAATTTTAAATGTTTTCTATTATGCATTACACAAATTTAATAATTATTTAATGCCTTCTATTTTATTTTTATAGATCTAATTTTACATAAATTATCTAATTGTACATAGGTTTTGCAATCAATTTTCAACAAATGCTCACTTGAATCAAAGTTATTTCAATATGTACATCATACGAGTCTTTTCATAAAATATAATAAGTTATCCTTTGTTTTGATATAAAAATAAATGAACAGAAATTTTACTTACTATGAAAAGTGTTGGAACATGTACTTTCAGCTTCATAAGTTACAGCGATATTGTTGTGAGCATTTCCATATGCTATGGCAGAATTATTAGAAGTAATTGTAAACTGAAAAAAAAATTATTTTTATATTCAAATGATTTTTATATATTTCTTTTATAAATGAATTATTTGTTTAAATTATGGTATTTATTTTCGTATAATATATAGCTACTGTAGTATTTTTGTAGCTACTTATTATTTTTTTATGCATACGAGTATTTTACACAATTTTCATAGAAAATTGTTTTTTAGATTAACTACGTTTTTCTGTGCTAGATGGCAGCACCGTTTATACTTTTTAAAAATATAAAATTTATTTCAGAATAAATTTTAAAAAATTAATATCTACTTTGATAATAAATCAAAAATAATAAATAAGTAAATTGTGAATTACATTTTTGAAATGTGTTTTGACGACATGCAGTTTTTTTCATTTTGAAATTTTCAGAATGTAACGAAATTATTGTTATTAATATATGTTAATACAACCACATAAATCTGATATTTTTTTATTATTTTTTTATGTCACAAAAATTTTATTATTTAGAACATCATATTTGGAAAAATAAAGAGAACACTGTAATGCATTTTACCAAAGAAAATTTCATTATTGACTTATCGAAATGTAATTTATTAAATATATTTCTTGAGATTTGTATAAATAGCAGGCTTTCAATTTTGCATCCGAGCTAAATCTCCATATCTTGACTATTAAATCGGAATGTAAGGCTCGAACTTGAAATAAAAAAATTAAGGATCCTTAAGGAAGATTTTTTCAAGCTAGCATTATTTTTTACTATTTATATAAGAAATACTAAAATATTCAGAAAAAAAAGAGAAATCATCCAACTTTGGATTTTCTTTCTCATTTGATTAATAATAGGAGAATAAATTACTTTATATAACTATACATATGTATTTTAATTTATGATTAATTAAAATATTAAAATATTAATTAATTAAAATAAATATATCTCGAAGAAATAGTATCAAGGAAAAGTTAAAAGAAAAAATGTTATAAAAAAATAATCAAAACGAAAAATTGCATCAATATAACAAATAATGGCATTTAACACATGCTAAAGTTAAATGTATCATATTTAACGCAGAAAATTTTCATATCTTTTTGTAACAGTAAATATAAAAACTAAAATCTTTGTGGATTCATAACATATTACATGTTCAGTGAAAATTTTCATTTAATCTTCATGAATAAGTGTCCTGCCTACAGTTAATGAAATTTTCAAGTCTTGGTTTATGATACAGTTGCCTTGAAATTGTATTTGTATTTTTGATAAGATGAGTAATAGTTAATTAAGAAATCACTTTGTGCTTGTAAAGAGAAAGTTAATTTGCTGATGTGTAAACTTATATGTCAAATTATACATATTCTTGTTATTATCTACCGAATATCTTATTAATTTCAAGAGTGAGTAGGAGAGAACGAAGAAATTCATTAAATAAAAATTCCTTACAATCCACAGAAATGTATGAAAATTTTATTTACACTTTTTTACAAACAATACAAACTTTTATTATGAGATTTAAATCAAGTGTTTTATGCACGTGCCAGTGCTAGAAATAATAAGCATATGGAATTCATGAATTTTCAAACTAAAATATCACTAATTTTAATGACATTTTACTTAAAATTTCATGAACTTTTAAGGAATAAAAATATTTCTGTAATCATTAGGCAGAAATTGGAGAAATTATTCTCAAATAATTTTATTTACATAAAGGTGTAAATGACCTCGTATAATCAAAATTGATCAGTTTAGAAAATTTTGAAACTTATTGGAAAATACACAGTTGAAAATGAATAAATGCAAATATTTATTGGAAGTGAAGGGGACGATTGTTTACACATTTCAGAGCCTACATAAAAACTTTTATGAAAGCTTATACTTTCTATGAACACCTTTAAGGTGAATTAAAATGTTGAAAGCGATGGTAATATTGCTTTCATTGGTTGTATGAATATATGGCTTTAAAATAATTTATTTAATCGAATGCAAATAATCTTAAAATCTATAAATATGCAAAATTAAATGTTGAATATATACATGTATTTTAAATCATCTTTTTAATAATAAGATTTATCAATTTAAAACATTATGTATTTTCAGATTAACTTTTGCGTATAAGAATATTTAACAATAAAAATAAATTAAGATTGCGCATTTGTGTGGATAAAAACTTACTGCCCGAAAAGGAGAAGACGCTTGATTCATTCTAATAGATGGCGACACTGTATCATACGCTGTCAAACTTGAAACTGATTGCGAGGACGAGCTGACTGTAAAAAAAAATTGTTTTATAAGCTTCTTAAAAGAAAGAAATAAAGCTGCTTGAAAAATCGATGTAATTATATATTATGTAATTCGAATATAAAATTAAAACAAAATTATATAATTTTCTTTATTCTTGTTATGGAACAAATAGGAACGAATTGTGATGGAGAATATTAAACACAAATTGATGCAACAAACAAGACTGCCTACTTACTATAACGAAATGGTGTTTGAAAAGTACAGGATTTCCCTTGACCACTCAAACTTATGCGAAATAATCCACTGGGACCCATTTGGGGAATAATCACAGATATAGCAGTATCTGTGATGATCTGCAACAAATAAAGTTATTTCACAACATTAACAGCTATTTTAATATAATTTTTTTTAAAAAAAATATTGTTTATCTTTTTATAAAGACAACTTTTTTTACATTTACTTTACATTTACTTTTTTTTACATTACATTCGGGCAGTAAGTTTACCATCTTTAAGAAGTTTCAAGTTTTAAGTTTTCTTTAAGAAATAAAATGCTAAGTTGGTCTCTAAACGATTAGAGCTCGAGTTTTCAATCTAACAACTCATGGGTTCGATTCCTGCCTCAGTCCTAAATGCTTTAAAAGTTCGGAAGTTATTTAAAATCGTAACCATAATTTTAAATAAATTCCAAACGTTTTCAATTTTGTCAAATTATACTTAAAGAACAAAAGTAACTGTAGGACAATTATCAGTCAAAATAGCAATTCAGATCGTTAAACGCAATTTTACATTGTAATTAAAAATTTTATACCACAAGTACAATAGAATAATTGCTTCTCTTTAAATATTAAAAGTACTTATTTTAGCATTCTGCGAAAAGTATTTGCATTTATGAAACAATAATTAATTAACAAAAAATTTTAACTCTAATATTACTGATTAAAATCAGTTAATTAAATCAGTAATTATATTTGTCAATTAAACTAAATAACTATCAAGTAAAGTAATTAAAATCTTAGATAAATTAGAATTGTATTAATAAAATATTAGGTATTTATATAACTAGGGATATATTAAAAAAATATTACTGGAGAAAATAAGTCTCTTATATTACCTTTAGATTAAAAAAAAAATTAATATTTAGCATACTTGAATTTTTCTAGAAATATTTGAAAGTTTTTTCTCGCGTTTCTTTTATTTTATTTGATTGTTGCTGCTGTTCTCGTGTCCATGATCCAGCAAAAGGAGAAAAGTAGAAATCATTGGACACCACAAGTGGCAACAACTGTGGCTGCAGATTCCGGAGAGTCTTGGTTGGTTATTGAGGATATCTTATAGTATATGTCTGTAAGTGGTACTAAACTAAGCTTTAGTGCTCGGAGAGAGAAAGATGGACGCATGAAAGTGTCTGTCACAAAATATTGCACAATGCGTAAAAAAGTTGGGTGCCATTATCTCGAAAGAGGTTGGACTATTTTATTTTACTAAGTAAAATTTAGTAGTAATAATATTTGAATGATAATAACTGAATCAATTTGCATCTTAGTGTGAAAAGAAGTAAGAATATTTATTTGATTATATATATATATATATATCACTTTTAAAAATATGAGTTTTTCTTACATTATTTGTTGAGTTAACATCTGAATTTACACCTTTCTTTATATTTTCTATTTGTCAACTAATTTTAACATTACTTAAGCAGCAAAGGCAGGGCATACAGAGGTGCCAAATTTTTGAGATATAGATATGAAGAAATAATTGATTTGAAACAGGAGATGTAAAAGTGATTTTGAGATTTCAGTCACAACATTTATTCAGTCTGGATTATTACACTTTTCTTGACCAGTCCAGGGAAACACATTTGTCTAACGATTGTATTTACAGAAGAAATTTTCTTTCATTAAAAAAGTGACATCACCAAACTATTTATACGGAAGAGCGTTTTTCACCCTTATCTGCTGGGAACGATTACCTTTCTTATTGCTAAGAAAAACTGCTCCCAAATATAACTTTGTTGCAATTATCCATTCATTTTAAAGGTGCTTTTTTCTTCAACTTCATCAACCATGTGCTCTAAAACGTACCATTTGATAATTAGAGATTTTTTCATACAAACTCCTAATATAGTTGAAAATATCAATGTGTCTTTTGACTTTTTGTAAAAAAACCACAAATTTATTCAAGACATAATGAAGGATAATGGATTTAAAATTGTGTCATTCAAAAATTCTCAAGTAAGTTTTGTAATTTTTGTTTCTAATTCATGAAAGAGATCCAGCTAATGAACCTCAAAGTGACAAAGGAAGTGTAACTTTACGTCCTTAACAATTGAACTTTCTGTTTTCTCACTCGATAAACGAAACCGTTACTTTAGATAAGAGTGGTACATTGCGTACAGATGGTTAAAAAAATAGTCCTTTAGTAATCCGAAAGCGCTCTGCGCCAAAAACAAAACACATATTATTGATATTTATTTTGCATTTAGCGCAGAACGTTTTCAGATTCTTATAAAGGATATATTAAATACTACAAGTTAATCCAATGACAACTTATTGTGTATATGTCTTACATGCTTATATGGATGAGCACGCAATCTCCACACCATATATTAAGAATAACAGATTTGAATTACTCGCCTGTCTCCTAGCGCCTCGTGATTTTGAACCAAGGTCTGGCGACGAGGTCATACTTGAGCTGCCACACTCCTCTCCACATCTACGACATGCCAGTGGAAGGACAGGATAACACAGATTAACGAAGACATGTCCTCAACCCATGGAGCACCAGAAACTCAGTGAGGAAGAGAATGTGGTCACCTCCAACTATTCAAAAAGGCGTGATTATTTAAGGCTACGTTCTCAAAATTGGAAGATAGTGAGCTCGATTCCTGGCTTAACCGAAGACCCATTGAATTCGCTAAAGGTGGCTGTGGTATGTTTTATATGACGTGGTCACAATGTCATCCAAGTTAAATGATACCTCTGGGGGTAGTAGGTCAAGTATTTAGGGCTCTTCTTCTGGTTCACTACTTCTAAATTACAAAGACTTTATCTGTTTCCATCTACACATAGAAACCAACTTAAGGCTAGGAACTGGAAAGAATGGTGACGGAAAAACAACAACGGCTAATGATGCTTTTGTTTGTTGATCTTAAAGGGAAACAGCGAGAAGTTACTGAGTCACTGCGGCTCTCATTCATTTTAAGGTGATAAATACATTTCAACAGCTTAACGCACTACATTCTTTCATAAAAGCTTCGTCAAAAAAAGCGTTTTTTTTTTTTTTTTTTTTTATTTTCTTTTGAAAAATAGGCTGGTTTACAAATACGGTTTATGGAGCCTCATCAATTTTAAAACTACTCAGTGGTACCAGATGTAGTTGAAGACTGAAAGCCATAAACAAACATACAATTTGATAATTTCCAAGGAGTGATTTAAACATTTAAAGAAATATCTGAAATAGATGATCTTAATGGTGAGAAAGCTAAAGTCTTTTTAAAATATAAGACAGATATTGAATTATTTCACTCTAGTGTTTTATGTAAAGTTCTTAAACAATGAAAAACTCTTACGAGACATTTTCAGTCCTATGAACTCAGTTTTGATGTTGTGAAAATATAAAATCTAAAACTACTATCAAAATTCTTGATTCTTTCAACGTGATGTGGCGTGATTTTTAAAAAAGTAATCCAAAACTTTGTGAAAAAACTCCTACCCTGGAACAAAATAAAGCGATGAAATAAAATCCTGAGGAAATTAGGCAGTGGGCCGAAGATACTGCATCATATTACAGCTTTATAATTCTAAATGAAATTATAGATTCAATTCCTAACAAAAGTTCAAACAAGATTTAAAATAGGGACTTATTTGTTTTGATTCCAATCAGTTCTATATTGTCTATGTCAACAAATGTACACCAAGATTGTGTGTGCTTCAACTGTATGTAATTCCTATAACTCTCAGAGAAAGAAGATATACAGTATGAGCTATGGCTGTTTTATTCAATGATAAAATTTGAAAGCATAGAAAAGTGGAAATGTAAGAAATATTTTTATTCTTTATAGAGAAAAACATACACAAAATGCATTTTCTCCAATAACATTATTATTTTATTTTATTTACCTTTTAAATTATTTTAAATTTCAGCTAGATGTAAGAGATTCTTTTCATATCTCAAAGGATTGAAAACTTATCTTTGAAATACAATGTGAGAAAAAAATTTTCATACTTATCTTTCTTAGCAATTGCAAAACACATAGCTCTTGATTATAATGATTTTGTAACAAATTTTTCGTTTCTCTTCCACATTTTAACAACAGACACCCGAACACGTTTAGAGCACTTTTTTTAAATACACTGTGAATATATATATTGTAATGATTTTTTTCTTATTTCACTTTAGAAAACATTAATATTGAGCTACTAAAATTTGATATATTCCAATATTATTCTTCAAAAATGTTAAATATGTATACAATTTTAAGCATTTTTTAAAAACTTTAAAAAAATGCTACATCAAAAACTATTTAACATATTTGAAAAAATTAATACCAAATAATCTATATGTTGTTATTCAGAGCACGTACTAAAATTTTAAGTTTTTGTTAAAAAATAAAAAAATTACAGCCAGTTGAATATTTATACTCAAATTTTAGCCAGAATTTCTATGCCATTATTCGAATAACAGGCCATAATTTGGGAAATATTTTAATGATTAAAATTTTCTTAGTACAGTTCCTAGAAAACAATATACAGATCAAGCTCATGAAATTCCATAGTGATATTATAAAAATATTTTGAGTTATCGTTTTTGAAGCGAGCAAATTATTGGTAAAAAAGCCAATTCTGAGAAAATCAATTTAAAGATTAAAGTGCTGTATCTATATAAGAAATTCTCATATTTGCTGATTAATTTTTTGATTTGATTTTCTGATTGATTTCTGTAACAGTAATTATTTTATGTATCTTTTAAAAGCTTACTAAATTTATATTTCAAAATTAAACACTGTTTAAACTAATTTTTAACATCATTCTGGCCCTTTAAACGCCTCCTTCCGGTCCTTTAAACATGTCTACTTTTGGTTTCCTAATCCTTACGAAATCCCTTATATCTCGGAATCTAATTAACTTAGAGACAAAAACAAACCTGTTTTAGAAAGCTATTTAAATTCCTTATTTAACGAAAGAATAAAATTAATTTATCATTTTTGTTCGAAATTGACGTTTTCAAAGTGTACGGGTAGACTAGTAAAAGGTAATATATGTTTTAATTCAACAAAAAGTACTTGATTTTGAAGTGTAAAGACATCATGAAATATGCACCAGGAGTCAGAAAAATATCAATTTCGTCCTCATACTTGGCTTCCAACAATAATTGTTGTTTGGTAATTTTTTGTTTTAAGAATTGTAAACCTAATTAAACTGTATTAGAGTTATAATATTAGATTTTGAAATCTCGTCCCCACCCCCAACATATTCACGAGAACGCTCGCAAATATTAAATTTATTCCCCTATCGTGTGGTTAAATTCTGACCCCAAAACTTGTATCCTCAAATGAATTGAAATCACCTAACATTTCAAAATATCAAAAAATTTGCAAATTCCAATTCAAGCAAATTTATTAACTCGGGATATAATTTATTTTTATTAGAATTTCCATATAGAATACGAAAAAGTTCGAAAGATAAACGAGAAATATTTGCACGAAATCATTATGAACACATTTCAAAAATCTAGAATGTGAATCCCATTTAAAATAGGTTTATTAAAATTTTATGAATTAAATGTATGCACACACACACATCTCTCTAATATACTTCTTACTAATGCAATATCCTAGTTCAAATATCAAAATATCTAAATAGGCTTGAATTCCATATATATTGTTATATTCTGTTGGATTTTCGGATTTAAAATCAATGATTGCAGTAAACAGGCATACTTTCATTGGGACTCATGATTTGCTTTTTAATCTGTGCACAAAATGTAAAGCTGAACGGGCATCGCCTGAGCATATCTTGAGCTGCTTGAATTTTGACTTGGAAGAGACTTTTCCAAAGCTCCTTATGTCTTTAGATTTTCTGGCTGTTTATGGACCTGTGTAGTTGGTCTAGTATTGGAATTAGACCGTCTGGGATGAGTAACAACAACACTATCATTTGCGAATAATTTAACAATATGTACTTTTTTTTTCAGGATTCCGCGTCGCTTGTCGAAACGTATATAATATATGACCCTAAATAATCAACAGAATCAACCGTCTGTGTGTGCATGTGATTTCTACACTAAACACCAATTTATAGTTAATCCCAATCGCACGGGTCTCAAGTTCCATTTAATCTGATCTCAATAGAAAGTATATATTTTTTTTACCTACTTTCCATGTGTATCAGAAAAATCTGGAAAAATTTTAAAAATCCTGAAATTATTTTCGTCTTCGGTGAATATATAAATGGGTAATACACACACACACACATATATATATATATATATATATATATATATATATATATACATATATATATATATATATATATATATATATATATATATATATATATATATATATATATATATATATATATATATATATATATATATATATATATATACACACACACACATATATATATATATATATATATATATATATATATAAATATTTATATATATATATATATAGAGATATATATATATATATATATATATATATGATGTTTGCCCTAAAATGAATGTCACGTAATATTTTTGCAGAGTTTTGTAAGAAAGCAAATCTTACAGAAAGTCTATTCCTCTTTTTTCAACAGTATTGTTTCTTTCCCGATTGCTAAATAACCGAAAAGCTTAATGTGTTAAAATATGAATATATCAACATTTTATTGTATTACTTAAAAGTAATTTCTGTGTTTTATATTGTTTTTGCACTCTTTCCCTCTCTTATAAATTTTTTAATGCTCAATTTAATCTATAAGAACTACACAGTTATACATCTTACGTTGTATGAGTGGTAAATATGTAATTTAGGATGCATAATTACATAAATAAAAAGATTATGCAGATCTTGAAGCTAACTCTCAAAACGTGATATTTTGAACTAAAACACATAATAGAACGTGGAGATAATCGTGAACTGAATATTTGGCAGTTAAAAGAAAATGCTTTTACGTTTATATATCCCATATTTTTAATTTTCCCTTTAATTTTTACGTGCTTCATGCAAACAAATGATTATTAATAAATATTATTTCATTTGCTAAATACTGTGCTGATGTAGTAAGTCTTTGAACTAAATTTTAAAAATCTGTATTACATACAAGATAAGAAGGAATTACTACCACACACACCCATAAAGTATGGAAATAAACATGCCTAGCAAATTACTCTATTTAATAATAAAAATTTAACAATTGTTAGAAGATAAGTTTAGTTTTTTAGGTTTAAACACACACAAGCAATGAAAACATTAAAAGTTTTTTAATTTTGAACTATTTTTAAAATTTTTAAATTATAATGAATTCAACCCGATTTTTTTTAATTTGAAATTGTAATTTATATTTCCCATTCTAGACTATGATAAAAATTATGGCACAGGGATTTTTCTCCAATAAAAATTAAACAAATATAATAATAGGCAAAGAAAATGAAAAAGTTTTTAATGTTACAGAAATGCAATCTTAAACGTTATGGTGCAATTTTTTCAACTTTAAAATGAACAATATAAGCTCTAGAAATGCTTATTGATGATATTCAAAGTATTATTTTTCAATTCCATTAGTTGAGATTTGTAATGTTAAAGATTAATCTAATCATTTACATTAGTTATTTTTTGTTAAGTGATTTAAACAAATGAATATTATTTGGTTAACAACTGAAAAAGTTATCCTTTTCATGATAAATTAACAAATTGAAAAAAAAAAATTAAAAAGGAAAACACCTAAAAGAAATCATTTATTCCTTTCAAAAATATGATCACAAATACAACAGTTACATTCTAAATTCGAAACTTAATGATGTAACAGAAAATATTAAATTTCTAAATATTCACTTTAAATTAAGTTATTCTCTTCTAATAAACCATTATAAATTTAAGTAATGACAACGGAGTGAAATGGCTTTGTTTAAACCTGAGGAAAAAACTAAGAGAGAGCACTCTTACAAATAAACTGTACAAGAATGATATCATTTGGAAATTAAATATTGAACAAAGTCATCAACACCTTTTCATGAAACACTAACATTTCCCATTTTAGATTGAGAATCCGAATTTCCAATCCTCTGCAGTAATTATATGCATTTTTATTTTCTCTGCATTTCATTTCTGGGAATTTAATGAGAATATTTACAATAAAATTCGAAAGAAGTGAAAAATATGGCATAGTATTCTGCAAAATAAGATCTCAAAATAAAATCCTATTTACCATTCAATACCCCACAAAAAAATTACATGAAAAACTATAATCGCATTAGATTTTAATTCTTTAAAATGTTGTCTTAAATAAGAATTATGTTTAACAACTTTTATTGTAAATGCTACTATTTTCTAAAGATGGATAAATTGTGGTTATCTTTTGAGATAATGATGAATCACAGAAAATTCTTAAAATCAAATTGTATCCAACAAACTTTTATAACACTAATTTAAAACTTTAAATAATTAGTTTGAGGTACATTGTTTGCATGTTTGTATTTTCTAATTATGAGTTGTTGAATCAATACAGATATAATTAAAGTAGTTTGAAAAATAAATATTTAAATCAAAATTGGCTTGTGTTTAAGCCTAAAGAAAAACTAGTTTCTTTCTTACTTTGGTATCTAGGATTGCTTGTCCTAAGTACGCTTGCAGACCTTCTGTAAAATTTATCCCATTGATAACAACAAGTTGATTGTGGGTTCCTGATGGAGGAATAAGAGCACGAATTCTTGGTTCATTGTCTTGTTTCACTGAAAAAAAAAAGAAAAAAAAGAAAAGAAATTAACTACATTAAAGAATTTTATTTAAAAAAACAATGATATCTTTTGCGTTTAAAAAATAAAAGTTGAAAGAGTCAAATATAGTAGAAAATGTATTTCTTCAGAAAATGCTGTTAACTCTGTGACTTACAACAACCTGACAGGAAAATGCGTTGTTTTTATTCTTGGCTGGTTGTGGAATTAATACCTGATCCACAATTGAAAATTGTTACGTTGAGAAAACCCATACAATCTCTAATATTTTGAAGCTTTTTGTCTCTCTATTGGCGTGGTATGGAAGTTTGAAAAAGAGAGTTCTGTTCAAATGTTACCATTGTAATTTGAACATGGTTTAAACTTACAAGATGACCAGTAAATTTGATCAATAGAAAAAGACATTTTAAAGCGTATTAAAATAATCTAAGCCAAATCTAATGATTAAGATTAAAAGGAAAGAAAATTACTAAATTTTAATATTTCTTTTCACAAGCGTGTAATAGTAAGCAATTCGACATGTTAACTGGAAATGAAACGAATCGATAAACATTTATCTTTAGCCTCTTTGCAGAATAGACACGAGTGCCTTTCGTTTTTATGAAAATATTAAATTTCACTTTTTGGAGGCATTAAATAAACTTACTTTTTCGACCTCGTTTAACTTTTGGACTAATAACTTCCATTTTGTTCGCCGCAAACTTGGAGTTATTATGAATAAATATTTCTTGAGATGTGCAAAGTACACGTGCAAAAAAATTATTCCCTTCTCCCTCGGTCACCAGTATCTATATTAAAAAATATACATAAAATTAATTCATAATACACAGGCGCTTACTAATGATACATGAGTAATTTACATAAAATTATAATAATTTTGATTTAAAAAATCATTATTTTATTTGAATCATTTACCTGATTTTAAAACTATTTGAATTCTCCATTTTTGTACACAATAAAATATTTCTTTCAGCCCAATGAAAATAAACCTATGACCCACAAATATGCACATTCATATTTATTTGTTTATTTAGTAATCTTTTACAATGTATTTTTTCTCAAAACTTATACCTCTAGTGTGTTAACTATAACTTGCATTTAATTAAAACCTACATATAACTTCGCTTAATTAAAATACGTTAATTTTATTTTATTATTTTCTATATTTTACCAATGCACCCTTAATTAATTCACAGGATAAAAGTTACTAAATTTTACTATCCTATAAATTGCTTAACAAATTATTTTTTCTTCTAATCAAAAAACAATATCTTCAAAAATTATTGACTTAAGATCTTAGATAATAAAAAAATGAATTATTTCCTATAATAGCAATAATTAGAAACAAAAATACGAAATTATTTATTTAAAAGATTTTCCATGTAACAAAACTTATCAATGAATAAATAAAATGTTTATTGAATTCCTTATTTCCTAAAGAACCAATTCTAATGTTTTAAACGTATATAAGTCTGTAAATTTCCTAGGTTGAATAATTTCTAAAATAATACAAATAAAAAGATAATACTTTAGAAGTTAGATATATGAAACTAAAACAACAATATATGTGACTTAGAAGCTAGAAAAATATTCATTCTTAATTAACACCAAAATAATTCAGTAAATTATTTTGATGATCTCAAATCAATCTATAAAAATTTTTCTGCTTCTTCTGTCAACTCAAAAGAAGATTTCCTTTCTGTTTAATAAAATGCAGTTTACACACTGCCTTTGAACATTCTAGATGAATAATGTAAAATTGTGATTTTCATTTTCAAAGTCCTCATTTTTAAAATTTTTAATAACTTTAAATATATGATTAAAATATTTGTTGTTTTAAAGAAAAAAAACTTTGCGCAAATTGAAAATTTATAAAATTAATATAAATGTTGTTTATTAATTTTTAGTATGAAATATATTAAAAGATCTTAATAAATATATACTGTAAAATAAGTAGGATAAAACTTACTAAATCAAAGTAATATAAAAAATAAAAATCATTACCTTGAATCTTCTCCTATTGCGAGTGTTGCCAGCTTTACTTTGACAATTCTGGTTACATTTCATAAAAAATTGAAGAGTAGAACTGTAAAAAAAATATATCAAAACGTAAAGAAATTTATTTATTCATTGAAAGCAAATACGACGATGAATGCATGAATTGTTAATCATTTTTCTGTGTAATAAATATGTTCTTTTTTTTCCAAAATCATAATCAACTAATATAAGTTGCCTTCTGCATTCTTAATAATAATAATAATAATAATAATAATTATATATATATATATAAATATATATATATATATATATCATGAAGATATTTGTTTAAATATACAGAAACGAAAATAAATATGCTAAATAAGAAACGTTAAATTATTTGAAATATATTTTTTTCAAATTTATTACTTTAATATTGAAAATTAATTTTATTTCTTTTCAAATGAAAACCATTAAAAAAAATTTCGTACGTGTAGAAAATAGATTAAGATTTAATTTAAAATAAATAATAAGAATAATAGATTAAGATTAGTAGATTAATAATAAATTAATATTTAATTTAGAATAATTAAATTAGATAATACTTAGCTAGAACAATGAAAAAATAATTTTCTTAATCTTTGAAATACTGCAGCAAGCATAGAGTTATACATAATCAAAGTTTAAAAATCTTAACCCATAAAATAATACTAATAATATTTAAAATGAATCATATTAGATTGGATGCAACTATAATGATTAACTTAATGTTATTATTACTAATTAGCTCTATGAGTAATTGATCTTCCTTAGGCCATCAATTTAATAACTTGCGATTTTGATATCCATATTGAACAATAATTTTTGTAATGGTACGGTGTCTATTTAAACTATTAATCCCAATCGAATTTGCCATCGTGTGCCGAAACATATTCTTATAAAGCTTCAAACCAATTAATTTAGGACACTTATAAATTATAGTCTTTCAACACTTAGAATAATCTCTTACTTAAATAAAAAGTGTTTAGATTCAAAAAAAAGTTATAGATAACTTAAAATTTTATTTCTCTTACTTAATTGTAGAAAATCATGATGCATAAACAAAATATTTTTAATATTGCTTAATAACAGAGCTTATAAATTTAAACATAAAACACAACTTGAGTTTATGTTTGATGGAAAAAAGTTTTCAACCATTAACTAAAATTGTATTCCGTTTCTGAAGGCTACAAATTTTTGTTTACTTCTTAAAATGCCAGATATATCAAAAATAAATTACCCCTTAGAAAAAATGAATTGGAGATTATAGGAGCGAATCAAAATACAAACATATAAAAACCTGTGCCGAACGTTGATTTTGGTATTTATAAAAATAGTTTCCTATAACTTTACGCGAATTAAAACACTGAATGAATTGGGTAGTTGTACAACGAGTGTCTCTAGTTCATTATGATGACTACTGGCAAATTATTGAGACAGAATAATTTTATGAAATTTAGTCTTTCTTTATCCAACAGCATGAGAATTTTGAAAAGCTGAAATGCCTGAAAGAATAGATTTTTGAATTTTCGTTAATTCGACTTTCAGGTTATACGCTTTTTCTTTGTATACTTATTGCATCAATTTGCAAATAAATAAAACAATACATGAGAAAACAAGTAAGTAGAAATAAAAGCAACCAATCAAACTTACCAAAATCCTGTATATTTTTCATTTAAACTATATCGTCTATTATTTATTTACAAATTTTTTACTTCTTATTCTTTAATAATATTTATAAGGTTAAAACTGTTTATAAACAACATTATCTTATATCTATCTCATTCATAAATTCACAAATTGATTATTATATATTAAATTTATAAATTAAGCCGATATTTATTTCTGGCTATTATACATTTCATTTATAAATTCAAGTGGTTGCCTACAAAAAGTCCTGCGTAAATTAGTAAATTTGATTATTATACAGTAATTATTCATCCATCAAATAAAACATTACCTTTTTCAAAAAAATATTTTTTTTTTTTTTAGATTTAAAATGAACAAATAAGCACAGTTATTCACAAACAAAATCATTTTACATTAAAGTAAATAGGTTGACATCGTATTTACTTGCAAGATAATAATATTTTTTTTTAATTAATGAAATTACTTCAAGTAGAGGAGGAAAGAATCTTTTTATATTTCCCTTCCCCTATCTTTCTGGCTCAGTCACTATACATCATCAAAGCATGCTGTTGAACCACAAAAGAAACCGGCTGAAATCTTCAAGCCACAAATCTGTCGACCTGGTCTTAAATTTGCGTCCCCAGTAAATGCGTCACCAACTCTACAATTCCCTCGGCGTGTCGCAAGTCTTTCGCTGGAAGGTGTGAACAGAATGAAATATTAGCTCCTCACCCGCAGACTTCATCGAAAGAGCAAATTGCCCTTCACGGTAGAATGCAAACTCGAACGCTGTGTTTGGGACAAACTGTATCAATTTCACAAAGAAACAGTAGTAAGAAACAATAAGAACCTTTTATCTTTCTCGCTTCAGGCGAACATTCTTGACAATCAGAGAGAAGACATTAGAATTTTCTTATCATAAGGAAGAGATTTGAGAAGTCAAAAATCTTCAAATCCTGACAAATACAGGAGATTCGAAAAGGGGTCACTTAAATATGTTTCATTTGTCCAAATCTTTTCCAGTTTTAATTTAAAAATAAGCACTGAAACTTCAATAATTGCTGATATTAAGATGGCTATTTTTTACGTGATTTTTAAAGTATTTCGTATTAACGAAAGATTTTTTTTTTTTTTAGTATCGTGTATGAATTTACAAAGGAATATAGCAACATATCAAACTTTAAGGAAATATTAATTTTTGCATAAACCACCATTATTTCTTCTTCCTTTATAAAAGAAAGGATGATGTGATATTTCAAAAAGCATTCAAAGTATACTAGTAATCGATAGAAATTACTACTTTATATATAAACATTATAATTAATACAGAAATAGTAATTAAAAATGATTTTTGAATATATATAACATGAGTTAAGCATAAGATTTTTAAAAATATTTATTCAATAAAATGCAATTTTTTATGAGTAACATTTTATTTGATAAAATAAAATTATTGTATTTAATATTATCTTTTGAATTCTGCATAACTCTATTTTAAATTAGATATTTTTTTACAAGTCAGATTTCAAAAATTCATTCTTTAATAAAATGACTTTTATATTATTTCCAAGTTTTATTTTAAAATGAATATTTTTAAATGGATGTTTTTTTATTTTATTATTCTTTTTAAAACGATTCTCTCTCATTACTTACATAATTTGAGAGGTTCACAATTTTCTTTACAATCTGTTTCACGAAAAATTAATAGAAAGTGTATAAATTAATTGTATTAATATGTGTTATAAATACTTAATTAATATTTTACCAAACAATGGTATATAAATTGATTGATAATTATCAAATTTTAAACAGTTATTAAAGCGCTTAAAAATAATGTAACTAAGAAATCCAATATTCTTAAAAAATATCTTTTCAAATTTAAACATAAATTTATTAGCACTGTGAAGGAAAAAGAAAATGTTAAAATTCATATATTCAAAGATTTCCTTGTCAAAAAAATATGCGCATGCTTTATTTTTTTTTATTCTCTTTCAAAGTATTTATTACTCTTAAAATTTTCATTGTATACCTATGCATAAGAATTTTGATTTAATTTTTTAATTTATAAAATAGTTTAATCATTTTTCAATATGCACTTTAAGAATTTAACAGTTTTAGAAACATTTGTCAATAAACATAATGCTCATATATTATCTAAAATCTTGATTTTAATTAATTAATTATGAAAACGTTGTAATGTTTTTGATAATTACTTCTCATAACAAACTTTTCTGTTTTATTTTTAATTAAGACTGAATACTCTAAAAAATTTCTATGTATCACAAATTAGAGAAAATAATAATCTTGACGTTTAGCTCGAAAATGGTGCACATTCTAACATATTGACGTATATTAAGGGCTCAAAAGGATTCAGAAAATATTCTAAGCTACTGAACTAGTAAGTTTTCGAGACTATAAATAGGGTGATAAGTTTAATGCATATAGAACAAAAAATTTTCAAAAAGCAATTTTTTTTTTTTTACATTAAAAGAAAAATGCCATATGTATATGATAAAAAAAAGAACATACGAAGTAGTTAAAGACAAATGTTCGAAATGCACAACAAAAGCTATGCTACAGAGTGGGGTGGCGAAACAAATATAGCCATCACTGTCGGCCACAATTTGTAACCGCGAATCATTCCTCCCCCGCTGAAAGTTAACCACAATCAAAAACACTGAATCGATTATGTGCACTTCATATTCAAGCGCCCCTCTTCAAAAAGGAACGCCAAAAACATTCCAGATGGTTGCCTGTGAGCCCACTTTTCCCTCTCTTTTTTTGCACTTCACTTCATCCAAAACGTCATTCAAACGATTTGATTCAGAATTAGTTTCCATTGTCAAGAGAAGGGACTCGACACCTGTTACATGGCGGAGCAAGTGAGCAGTTGACTTTGCTTTTTTTCCAGAAATAGTGTTCTACGAATACATATGCCATGATCAGGGTATATGGAATAAATGTGTACGTAATGTACTTTTAAATTAAATATCTTTAAACTTATTTCTGTAAAACAAAACATTATTTTATATACTTCCCAGATATAAAATTATACATCAAAAGCAAACTTTTAATGTTGCCTTAAAATGAATTCGAAGAGCCCAACTGTGCTAAAAGGGGTGGAAATGGAACATTTTACTTCAAAATGGAAAGTATTTAAAAATTTCAAAATGTTCTTTTCGATTTTAAAGTTTGCAATTCAGTTTCATTTAAAGAAAAAAAAATTTTTTTTGTTTTGCTACAACCACAATTATATTTTATAAATCTACATTAAACAGGAATAATGTATTCAGATAAATATTAAATAATTGTTGTTAATTATATTCAATGTTATATTGAAGTAATAGATTCGAAATCTTTTAACCGCAGAATGAATCTTAAAATCAGTCCTGGAGCATTTTTCTCTTGAATCATGGTCATTATGAATCCTAAAGATACGATCATTTTATTTGCAAATAAATTTCGCCGATCATACATGAATACAGTCACTAGTTATTTATTTACTTCGATAAAACAAAACATTATTTTATATACTTCATAGATATAAAATAACATATCAAAAGAAAACTTTTAACGTTGCCTTAAAATGAATTCGAAAAACCCAAATGTGCTAAAAGGGGTGAAAATCGAACATTTGAAATCAATGATATTAATTTATTTCAATTAACATCACTTTTAGATAAAGAATGCAGCCGAAAAAATTAAAACGGATTTTTAACAAAATCATATTTGGACAGTTTGTTTATATGGATCCTTTGTGTCACATACGATACTCTAATTAAAATAAGTCAAACTGATTATAAACATAAGCCAAATAACTTAAAAGAAAGTAACGGTTAATCAGAAATAAATTAATTATATTCTGCAATTAATCACAATTTTTGCCTATTATTTTTGAAAATCTGTTTATTTTTATACGAAAGTTGTTTCCGACAGCAATTATTTTTAAATTGATAAATTTTCACAGAAAATAACTACCATCTGATAGAGATGTTATCATTTTGTTAATGAAATTTAGTTTCGATTCTAAAATTGCTTAGGATTCACGAATACCGTTTATGTAATGATTCTTCAATCTGTAGTTACCCCCACAGAATTCGTGGAGGACATTGGAGTTTAGCGACTAACATGATCTTGGTCTTATCAAGTGAGATATTCAAGTTGTTCTTATCAGACCAGGATTTGAAGTGAAGTAAGAGCTAGTGAGGCTACTCTGCCCAGTTTCTTTTCACTACAAGCGCTGTAATGCTTTGACTTGCTGCTGCTGTGATCCTCCGCATTTAAGGATTTTGGAATTTTATATATACCACTCATATATATGTATATGTACATAAATATATCATAGGTCCTGTATGTATCTATACATAAATATCAGTCTATGTGAAACATCATGTAGTAGTAGATGTATATTCTGTGCTTACAAACAAACAAATTACAGCAAACAAATTTGAGATTTTTTGGTTATATGAATGGAAGAAAATTGTCATTTTCAAAGTATTACATTTTAGTTTGCTTTTTTCTTATAATAAAATGCAGCTCATAGAAGAGTAATGTTGATTTGTAGTAATTATTTGTTAATTACTCATTCTTTTGTTTTTATTAATCCTTTTATTCAGGGAAAAATTAAAAATAAAATAATATAAATTGAAACCCCATACCAGTATTCAGTAGATAAAGAAGTGCAACACCAAACCATTAATAGATAAACATGTTTGCTATCAGAGCTTAAATTAAATGCAGTTTATCACTATAGACAGTATTACCTGAAATAACAGTCCAACAACTGACTGCAGAAATGCTAGAATACTTATGTAAAAAGACTTCTAGTTTGAAAAAATTTTTAATTTCAAATTTTTTTCAGTTTAAAAAAAGGGAGAAAAATTGTCTGGCCATTGATATGAATCTTTAATCGATTGATTCAAAACCATATGGTTAAAGATTTGTAAGCTATAAATAAATTCAAGTTAATCTTTCGGCTCAATTCTATTTACCAGTTAAGGAGTATTAACTTAATATAGTTTCATAGCATCACCATATTATGTTTGCATTCAAATTTGAGAAAGTTTAATTGCCATCAATAAATAACAGAACATTTTCTCAAAAATTATTGAAAGAAAACTATAATTATTTCAGCTGTACTTGGAAATTGTTAAAACATAAATATATAATATTGAATTAATTGATTTATAGTATTATATTCTCAAGTATATTGCAGGTATTTTCATAAAATCATTTTTTGCGAAATTAATAATAGTACAATTATTATAGAAACAAGTATCGCTTAGCTACATTAATATTTTTTATAAAATTTATCAAGTCTTTATTTAAAGCTGTGTAATTTACTGTTAAAATCTTTTAAACTTTGCTTGAATAGCAAGAAATTCGTAATATAATGCGTGAAACTTGTCTCATCTTTTATTCTTAATATTCTTCTATAAATTATTTCAAAAACTCAAAAGAATCACAAGAACCCAGAATTTTTTTAAGATAGGGATTTGAATTCGAAAAATGTTGATTTTTCTTTCTAAAGAAATGGAGCAGTGTTTCTCGGTGTCCCCTCCAGAAATACAAATACTTTTCATGGTGTGGGCGTTTTGTGTGGTCCTTACGCAATGAACCCCAGCTTCCCCGGTTTGTTTTCTCTTCAAGAGTTCTCACCCTTAAAATATCATGTTCCCACATAGGAATCCAAACTATGATGTGATATATGTTGTTCTGCATTTCCAGGAAAAGGTTGGCAACCTTTGTGGAAACCCTTATTGCTACCAGCCCCCATTCAATATCATTTTTTGAAACTAAAAATGGAGTATTTTCTGCAACAAAGACTACATCAGTGTTCGTAATTAATAATTGAATTGATGAATAATGAATTCAATAAAAAATTAAAAAGTGAATTAATAAAGACTATTTTAATGCTTGTTTTACTTTAAAGTAAAATTCATATTCAAAACTTTAAGCTTATCCAGTATAAAGATAACAATCATTTTGAGAGAACTTTTGAATATTATCAATAATTATATAGAATAAATAAAAAATTATTGCCCATGTAAATATATTTTAAAGCAAATATTAAAAGAATGTTGATATTGAAATTTTGTTCGCAATTATCTAAACATCTTTTTAATAATGTAGCTTTAATGTCCAGCTCGAATTGCCAAATTTAATCAAATAATATGTTAAATATATTAATGCAATGTTGTATTATTTTTTCTAATTATTTTTGCATTGATTGTTAATTAAAGTATTTTTGTATATAAATAATCCAAAATTGCTTTGTTCAATAGATTTCATTTTTGCTAGCTTTTGAAACCCAAATTTTTTTTAACATTTTAAAATCTCTAAGTATATAGTAAACTAAAAAATCCAAAATCAGAAAAGAACAATTGAGGAAATAGAATTCCTATTTTAATTTATATCAAATTTGCAAATAGATTTAAAAAAAGGCACGCAAAAGTTAATGAAACATTTTAAGTATATTTTTATACAGAAAATATTCTAACAAAAAAATGAAATTTGAGAAAAGTACTGTTTCGCAATACATTTCAATAATTTATTCACAATATGTTGAGAAGTATTATTTATCATTAAAAATGTTCACATACAAAGAAGTCCATCAGTATGAGTATGGTTTTCTGGAGTCAGATACTTAAAACGAAAAGGAATTAGTACACTATTACTGTTTTATTTTTAAGAGTTTCTGAGGTATAATTAAGGATATATAATATAAGGAAAAAAGAAACTGAAAGAAATCAAACACATTCTAAGTTAATTTTCTGATGAAATTTTAAGGAAAAATTTGTATACTTACTTTCCCACCGCAATAGGACATCCACTCCTTTCGTTTTTATTTCCGCAGCCGCAATTCTGTCTAATGCACCTTCTGTAGTTGGAGCAAAGGAAAAACTCCTTATAATATATTTTATCAAAACAATAATTACTCAGATTCAAACAAAGTTTAACACTATATTTTAGGAAATTATTTGTGATATATTGAACTACCCATCTATTAAAATTAAGCAAATATGCTCGAAATTTAAAAAAATAAATAAATAAAAATAAAAAACCACACACACACACACACAAATCTGAACAACCAATTAAACTTAATTTAAAAGAACTGTTTCGAATTTTTTCTAATGAAAAAATATAACTGCTTAATGTGTTTGAAATAAAAAAAACAAATTTAAATTTAAAATTACTTTTATTATTTTCAGTGCATTTTGACCTCTTAAATAGCATATTGTATGATAAAAAATTATATATTTATCAAATCAAATGTATTCTTTTATTTATGTATGTTGAAATCAAACTCAAAAAAATATTATAGATGGGTTTATTTTATATTGAGTTTGCTTAATTTAATTATACTAACTTTCTTTACCGGAACAAGTGCCAGAAACACTCCTTTTAAGCTTCAAGAACTAAACACTAATATTAAACACAATATTATAAAACCCAGCAATTCCAATGAAATATATATAAGCAACAAAAACTTTTCTGTCACATACTCCAAAGGAATTTTATTAAAAATGTTACTATTTTAAAATAATTTAGATGAAAAATGTAAATAATAAATGTAAAAATTTCTTGGCATATTTCAAATGAATTTCATAAACTATGTTGGCAATTTAGTTTAAAATTTCTTTTTACACTATATTTTTTTCTTATTATTAAAATATATTTGTTAGAGAAATTAAATTACATGATATTTTATACTTGCTTGTTGCTATGCCACTGATTATAAATGTTATAAATTAAAAAAACAAATAATCATCATAAAATGTAAAATTAGCGAAGTCAATTTAAGCCATAAATTGATATTAATACTAAAATAGAAGAGTAACTTACTGACACGTCATTTCGTGGGTAAGAAGTACTCGCCTCTTCAAAATATCACTTTCTTCATTTTCAAAGTTTACGATCTGTAAATAAAAATTGTAACAAGGTATAAAAATGTTTGCATCGAAATAAACAATTTTTTTTTTCTGTTTCAAAGTAATTTTTGTAAGCGATTATTACAAGAAGACGTTCATGATCATTCAAAATTAAAACCAGATAACAAATATATTTGACATATTTCAAATAAATGATGTGTTATTCATGAAAATGAACAATAAAATAAAAATTGTATACATTCCAACCAAATAAATTTCATTAAGATAGCTATAGTAAGAGCTTATCTTTTAGTTAAAATTGTGTGTGCTCAGTTGATGTAAAATGCTATTTAATAACATAAGTTATTAAATTGATAATAAAATGTCAGTATTAAAATTAATGACTGAAAAATGTCAACTAGAAGTAAGATTATAAGTAGATTACAATGTAGTATTTTTTAGGTATTTTAGGTTTTGATTATTATTTACATAAAAATAATTCAGTACCATAATATTAGAATATTTAAAAATAACTTAATCATTTAAATTTTCTCTCTCTCTCTCTCTTCTACGTTTTAATTTCCTTCAATATTTATGTTTTCCTCTAAAAACATTTATTTATATTTAACTTTAGATTTTTACTTTACTAACTGATAAATATACTTTCTACAATCTTTTCTGCAATTTATCGGGAAAAATTTAAGCTATAGTAAAACAAATAATTAATGTAATAATTAACTATTAAATAACATAAATTGCTAAGCATGTCATTTTGTATTTCCATATTACTTAAATCACTTGTGATTTGAATTAAGATTTTGAAACACATACACATTATATTTTAAACATAATCTTAAGGAAAGTATTTTTTCTCTTGTTAAAAATATCATGAAGAGAACAAAATATCATCTTGTAATATAATTTGTTTAATTATGAACTAAATGTGTAATTGCATAGCAATTGGTTTAAATTGTATAATTAAATATAATTTCATGTTTATAATTATAATTGTTACTTACTATTGTTATACTAAATAATGATTATTAATGATATTAAATAAGAAAGTAAGTTTGTAATTAGGAAATTAAAATATGTACCTCTTCAGTGTGAGAATCTATCATCCAAACAAATATATTTGTTTCCAAATATAATTCATTTTCTTTTTCTGCAATAGAAAATCAATAATTTTATTAATTCTAGAAATTTATTTTATTTTATCACATAAAGTAAAACTTTCTAAGTCGGGCTTGCTTCGAATTCAACGCTCAAGTGTGTCAATTAGAAACACATTCCTTAAAAGATATCATTAAATAAAGCTACGTTTATTTTCTGTTTAATGAAATGGATTCTAACTAAAATAACTTCATAATTTAAAAATAATGTTTACAGATTCATATTCAGCGAAAATAAACAATTTTCAATGTATTTTAGCTTATAAATTCAAAGTGTTCAATATATCAATGTACTCAACTTTTCGTAGAAAATATCATTGATACATTTTTAAAAAATTTTATTAAATGAAGCCGAAAATTTTATTATATATATATATATATATATATATATATATATATATATATATATATATATATATATATATATATATATATATGAATGATAAACAGAGTTCAGGAAATATAAGTGTTTCGTCAAAATATCGGTTTCCTTTCATCCACACAAAATAATTTCTTTTTTTCTATGTTTTAAACCCTTAATTAGTAATGGGTGGGGAGGATATTATCATATATTAACATTTTCAGAAAAAAAAATGCTTTAAAAATAATATATTTATGTTGAAGGTTACATGGTAACTATAGAAGCATCGAAATAAATTAAAAATAACCTGAGAGAATAAATTTTTTTGCTTAAACATCAAGAAACTATAAATTCTCATTAATCGTAAATTTATAATATCAAATTAAATATAATTTTTTCCACATTATTTATATCTTAATACATTTATCTGCCTCAGTTTTTATAAAAGCTTCAACTTTATCATTTAAAAGAACCTTTTAATTACATTGAAAATTTACATTATATTTTATTTATTGTTATTGTAACCAAAATTGCATAATCAAATCCGACATCAATTTGAAAATTATGTTCTTTCTTTTTGTTTTAAACTATCTATTGCCCCAAACAATAAATTTGAAATTAGCTGAATGAATCGAAAAAGATTAATAAAAGACGAAATTAGGTGGATGTAATTTACTAAATTCATGACAGTTATAACAATTGTGAACTCATAACTTGTACAATTTATCTATTCAAATTGTTTTCAAAAGCATAACAATTTTTAATTATTTTCATAATTCATAAATCATAAATAATTTTTTTTCTCTTTATCTCGTAATTAAAATTAATTCCCCAGATTTCCACATCATTTCTGTTAGACGATTATTAGAACTTTCAACCAGAACAAGACTATTTGTATATTTTCCGTTGCATTCAGTACTTATTTTCTTGCAACGAAGTTTCCCAAACAGCTATGTATGATAATATTGCTTACATAAAATCTAATAAATCTTTTGAAGGAAACTTGTAAAGAGACGAATGAGAATTCTGCACAAATGTTACATTACTTATTATTACCTTTATTTTATTTAAAAGAGTAATATGCAGTTTAAAAATCAAAATAAATGATTTCTTGAATAACAAATGATTATGTACATAAAATTGCTCGATTTTAATGCTTCTGATGACAGGTAATATTGACTTCATTTCTTACTCAGGTCTCTCTCAAGTTGCAGTCCTGGAGTCTGGCTTTCCGTAGATAATATTTTAAAAAGTATAAAACTATATCGAAACAAAATTGTGAAGTTTTCACTTGATGAGAAATATTAATCTAGAATTGTAATAATCTATTTACCACCAAAAGAAAAAGAGATGTCTATTAATTGAGTGATTTGTGATTTATTTTATTTTCTAATATAAATTATTAAGTAAAATACTAAAAATAATAAAAATCAGAAAAGTTAACTAAAATCATTAATTGTGGTATACAAGTGGGAAAAAAATCCGTAATAACTGCTCTACTTCGTTTCTCAACCAAAATTTATGCATATAGTTCTTTTCTAGGTATATTTCTTGTGAAAAAAATATATCAGTAAAAATATATCAGTAAAATATATCAGTAAAAAAGTAATATATCAGTAAAAAAATTAATGCATTTATAATTAATCTCTTTCCATTTCTGTCTGTTTTTATATCGCAAAAGAAAAATTGTTTGGCAGTGAGGAATTAGTTGGAACTCATGTTCGGCAAAGCTATTGCCATTTCTACGAATAAAACGAGCATCTCAATTTGTTGCTCTTCTGTGTTTTTTAAATGTCATCCTGGATTAAGACTTCATGACTTTGCGGGCGGGAAGCCTTTCTATGTTGGCGTTGAGTGAATTAGAGCCTATATATCACTCACCTCGATGGGGGAGGGAAAGAAGCGAAGACGTCCCTCACAATCTCTCATATTTCCACTTGCCTGTATGTTACTTATTCCCTGCAAGCTTGCCATGGAAACGATGGTGACAGATTTAGAGCTTCTTTTTGTTAAATAAAAAAATAGGTAGATAGCTAAATCCAACTATATAGCCGTAGTTTTAATTTATGATTGTCATTAGTTTTGCAAATTGATGAAGAAATCAAATGAAATGAAAATTTCATTAGTGTGAACTGCTTGATAAATTTAAAAGAGAAAAATTTAAAAATAACTTTGCAAATGAATTAAAAATAATGGTTTTAGTAATTTAAACATAGTCTTTGTTACTGAGGGTATCACAGTCTTTAATATAATCTTGTCAGATAGTGTTCTTCGATATTAAAATTCATACAATTATTAAATAGGTTATAGTAATGTATTTCCATTTCCATAGCGTGTCAATAAATTTACTCATTATTTATATTTATTCATTAACTTGAAATTATAGAAATTGTTATATTAGTACCACACCCTTACCGTTTTTTATATTTTGTAGATTAATTTACTTATAGTCATCTATTAATTTGAAATTATAAACAGTATCACTGCTTTTTTTATTTTCTTAATTAATTTACAAACTATTTTTACATTCTTCAATTAGCTTAAAAATGAATATAAATTATTCATTTTTTAAGCAAAAATTGTCAATATTGCTTGTGGTATCAATACGGTTTGTGTGTCTTTGTATTTTGTCAATTAATTTATTCAATTCATTTGTTAACAGGGAACTGTCTTAACATTTTCCTTAGTACTGAATGTAAATTCAACACCAGTGCTATATATTTTGTCAATTAATTTACTCAACTCATAAGCACATTTATTGAAAAGTAATCGTCAATATTGTCATTCGTATTAATATTTTCCCTAAATCTATATTTTGTCTAAAGACTTAATAATTGCATTTTTTCCTTTATTTATTCGCAAAATCATTAGAAATTTTAGCATGCATAAATTCCATTCTTTTTATATTCAAATATATTTTAATATAATTTAATTATTCTGTAAGATATAATTCTACCAATAAATAATATAAATATAGAAATATAAATTTGATTTTCAATTTATCACCTCTTATTTTGTTTTATGCTATCATCTTATTTTAAAATTAAATGCATCCAAAACATTTTACAAAATAGTTGCTTGAATATTTTCAGTAAAAAAAAATTGAAAAGAAATTAAATATTTTAGTTTCTCTTGTCTGAGTAAAGAAAGTGTCATGGAAACAGCAAAATAGATTGATGGCAGTTAAATGATATCATGGAGGATATAACAAAAATCTTCGAAAAGCAATGAGTTTAAAAATTAAATCGATAATATAACAGTCATAGTATAAAATTAATAATTATTTGAAATTTATTTGGTAAACTGATGACATAATTTTCCAAAATCAAGCACTTATCTTTTATAAAACGCATATAGATTTACCATTGTTAAGTTCCTTGAAACGGATTAAGTATCCAATACCATTATTCTTTTCGGCTTCCTGAAAAAGAAATAAATAGTATTGTTAATTTCACACCAATTTCTGATTAATTGCATTGTTTCATTGCATTATTATTTTAGCTATGGATGACACTTTGTAAATATTAATAACTATATTATAATATTTGGATTCACTAAAAAATGTTTAAGAAATAAAATAATAATATGCATAATAGTTATTTAATTTAATGTATTTCCTTAATTGTAATTTTTTTTTTTTTTTTTTTGCTTTAAAATGAAAAGCATAGTTTCCTAAACCACAAGAATTTAAATTTTTTAAAAATATATTAATAAAAAATAATGGACAAAACATTATTAATTAATAAAGCAATGCATGAGTTTACAAGATACCAAAAAATGCATTCAAATGCAAGATACTAAAATGATTTTTTAAAAAAAATAGTTGATTTTATGAAATAAAATAAAACTTTTATTTCATAAAATACTTTTTTCTTTGTTTTTGAAAAATCATTTATTTTTGCAAATTAACATTTTCTATTCAAATTTAGTTTATTAATATCTTCACTCATATTTATCTTTCTAAATAAATAATTTCTTATACTTGATTACTACAAATACTGGGAAAATTTCGAATATAAATTATTCTAGTATTCAACAAAGAAGATTATATTTAAATATATTTCTAAATCAATAGTTATGCTGATATATATTATATATATATATATGCATGTATATATATATAACAAAAAAATTAAAATTTTACCTACCGTGCCATATGTTACTGGTCCCAAGCATCGTAGATCTTCAGAAATTAATTTGATTGATTTTCCATTTACACTTCGAAATTTCAATTCAAAGCCAAAGTTTGTAAATTTTCTTACATCACTTTCGGGTTCTCTTTGAAAATAAGCTTGAAGTTGACCAAACCTATAGGAAACACATTTATATAAAGCCATATTAATTTCACGTAAAGAAAATATTCATTTTTATAGTAACCATCATAACAATATTATTAATTCAGTGCTATTACAAAAACCAAACCATTATACTCTGTTCAACTCTCGATATATATATATATATATATAACATATATATATATTATATATATATTTATATATATATATATATATATATATTTATATATATATATATATATATATATATATATATATATATATATATATATATATATAATTATATATATATATAACATATATATATATTATATATATATTTATATATATATATATATATATATATGTATATATATATATATAATGTGTGTGTGTGTGTGTTTTATACTCCAACTTTTCTTCTGAATAAATAAATATTGAATATGAATATTTGCTGATTGATATATATTTTTGCAATTATGGAATAAAATTATCCTTATAATATTTTTTTAATATTATTTAAATAAAATAACGAAATAAAAAAGATTTGTTTCGCAATGATTACGTGAAAAAGTGGGTTACTAAGAAATGAAAAGAGCATCTTTTACTCGTTTAGTTAAAGGATAAAAATTTAATTTAAATTAGAGGTTCAATTTGGGATTATATTTTTAAATATTGGTTTCATTCGACCAGTTAAGTTCTTATAGCTGGCTAGCGTTATGTGCTATTTTGATAAGCGCTGCTCGTCAGATGAACATAACACGAGACAAAAATATTATGTTATTAAAATTACTTTATTTTATTTTTTTTTAATTTTAATTAAAATCAATTTAAAATTTCAATTCAAGTTTTGATTTTTATTTTGATAAATGGTTGATACGAAATAAATAATTAATCAATAAAAGTAAAACAAAAGAAACTTAATTGCATGAATAGTATTTAAATATTTGTTAAACCTATTTCTTAAAACAATTTAAAAATAAAGCAGCATTTAAAATACTTATAAATATGGAGGATTTTGAAGCAATTTAAAATTATACATTCAAACAGTAAAAGATTGATATTTAAGAAAAAAGCATTATGCTCTAATATTTCTGCATTTTAAAATACTTTCGGCTTCTAATAACATCTCTTACACTATCACGTTCTCTCATGACATTTTTTAATTGAAATTGTTGGTTCGCATTCATATTATCTTGCTTGTTATGAACCTGTGATACAAAACAGTATATATATTTAATTTTTTTATTTATTTATTTTTTGAATTTTTAAAAAATATAACCTTTAAACTGTTATTCAACGAAATGTATCTCCACTAGTTTTAAAATTAATTATATTTTCCATCGCTGCACACTGAAAAGGATATGTCTCTATTCGTACTCTTTATTTAGTATACTTGTATACTTAAGTAAGTTTTGTGCATTTGGTTAAGTATCTTTGAACATGTTTTTGGAAAGATTCTCATACTACATCGAAAATAGGATACATCAATAAAAATGAATTCCTACTTTAAAGTATTATATTTCTCTTGCTTTAGGCAATGATTTTTTTTAATTAATCATTTAATTTATGTCATTGTTAAAATAAAATGATAATTATTAAACTGAATTTGGAATAAGTATTATTCACGTTTCTATAGCTCAAATAAATATTAGAATAAATCAGTATGAATACCCTAAGCAAATTATGCAATATGCTCTCATAAATTTATCGATATCTATGCGAGAAAGAATTCAGTTGTATTCCTTACTAATATATAAAATAATTGGTTTGTTTCTAAATCCTTAAAATTTCTTTTTATTTCTTTGGGGTTTTTTAGACCCCAAAAGTTCTTCCTACATCGTTGTAGAAATTGTGCCTTTTTCACTAACGAAAAATCAATTCCTCTATTCAAATAAGTTTCAGTTCAAAGAGTTACTCTTAAAATCCCGAAAGGGAGAATAGAATGCGCTCAAGTTATTCAGTTCAAATATAGAGAAATCATATCTGCTGTCATATCTGTTGAAAAGCATAAACAGTTGTCTTTTCAACTGGCTTTATGCTGAGATTCTGAGCCCATCGTTCATAAACACCAATAGAATTGGTCTCTCTCGCATTTGTTAAAATAGCTTGAATTTCATTTGGTTTTTCATTTATTGCTTACTTAATAAGCTGAGAAGAGTAATCTAACATTGAATTTTTAAATTTCATTTACAGTAAATGAGCAAGATAGTTTAAATTCATCGAGAGTATTTTTGATCTTATAATGTCAATTAATGATATTTAGGATTAATAATTTTGTGACAGTTTTGCTGTTTTAAAATAAAATAATCTGCCTAAAATAAAGGGTTTTTTTTGCTTTACCCAACAAACTTATAACCATCTTTGTAGTTTAGATTAGAAAATATCTAGCCTAATTTTATCGTAGCTTCAAATGACTTTAAATAAACATCAAAGATGATTCAGAGGTGCACTAATTAACACCTTTTAATTGTAAATTGTCACATTCTAAGAAAAATCAAAATAAAAGCAAAACTCAAAAAAGTTATTTATTTAAGATATAATTAGAACCGGTATTTGTTGCAAAAAATATTTAAATTATTACATTTTCTCATTATTTGAAAAATGTGTTTACATTAATTATACAGGTATTATGATACGACATATCTGCACACACACACAAAGTTTGGTTAAAATCTGATCCACAACATAACGAGAAACTACAGAATTTATTGTCGTCATATTAATTTCAAATAATTATGATGGCAATTATACTACAATTTTTAACAAAACCTTGAGTAGCATACATATTAACTTCAAATTACTGAAATATTTTACATTTTTTAAATTTCAAATTATTTAAATCGTATTCACTTTATGCTTTCAATTTCAATTGTGCTTAAATTTACATTAACGAAAATGAAAATATTTTTTATTCTATTTGTATTAACAATATAATCTTTCAATTGAATGCAAATTTGACATTTAGTTTAATAGTTCGTGTGTGTTCGACTGTGGATGTTTGTAAAGGTTAAAAATTCACTTTAAACTATAGCTTCTGATTCTTCCCTGTACAAAAGTTAATAACCAAACCAAATCAATTATATTAAACAACAAAATATTTAAATAACAAAATGACTGTAATTTACATTAAGAGAATTGCATATATTAAGTAATATATTAATAACATATAAGAGAGTTTATTTTCTTAAATTTGCTTGAACTTTATAATCAGTGCCTTGAAGGATCTAAAAATAAAGACAATTATTATATATATATATATATATATATATATATATATATATATATATATATATATATATATATATATATATAATATATATATATATATATATATGGATGATGATCGATCACTTTAATTTGTTTTTGTTTAAGAAACTCGATTGTTATTTCGGCTGTATGTGAAGATGCATTGTCATTGTGAAGCTTTAGTCCCCTAACATTCAGTTCTTTTAGAATTTCTGGAAGACATTTAGTGGATACCAATTTGCTGTTACTGTCTTCTGTCCTTCCAACTTGATGGCTTTGACCAATCCCGTACTTCTGAAGAAAACGGCATACATCACTTTTTTCACTACCCGTTGTTTTTTCACCATTGTCGGCGTGGGATCATCTTCAAAGACTTTGCTTTCTTGACGTGTTGGAACGTCAAAAAATGGTATGTACGTTTCATCACCGGTTACAATTTTAGAAATGATGCGGTGGCCACCATCATTTAGCAATTTAAGAGTTTCTTTACTGATTCTGACACGCTCCTCTTTTTGGTTCTCAGTTAGATTATGGGGAACCCAACGGCAATCTACTTTTTCCACATGTAATGCTTCATGAATGATTTTGTGTATGGCTGCAGATCCAATGTTAAGTTCCTTTTGTATAATTTGATATGTACAGCGATTATCATCCATTAATATTTTTCGTATGGCAGACACATTATCCGGGATTACTGCCGACGGCGGCCTTTCTGTGTGTTCTTCATCCTGAAGAAAATTGCGACCTCTTCTAAATTCTCTAAACCGTCTGAATACAGTAGCACGAACTGGAGATTCATCACCAAATGCTAATTGCAACCGTTGAACGCATTTTTTTTTTATTTAATCCTGCTTTAAAGTCGTAGAAAATCATAGCGAGAAAATGTTCTCGCATCAATTCCATTTTCTCTTCTGTTTAAAATTTATTCTACGCTAAATTAGTTGAAATAAGTCAGTAAAAAATCGTCTTCTGTGTTAAAATACTTTGTATTTTAAAATTAAACCGTTATTTTTACTTTGTAAATTCTCGCCTGCGCGTATCTCAAAAATTTCAGAGTAACCCTCGTATATATATAAATTGACTGGTGACTACATTTACGTGAAAAAATTAAGTTGAATAAATTATCATTTATATCTCAAGACTATATCAGCAGGAAATATTTCACTTACATTAATTATTAAATAATCAACAAACAAAATAACTGTGACTTAAAAAGATAGATGATTTAAGATATAATTAAATTCGATGCAAATTATTACGCGAATAAATAAATTGTAGTACATATGATAATTTAATTCTTAAATCATTGCATCTATAAGGAAATAGATGACACATGTTAAATTGTATTTAAATTCACCTTATTTTAAAAATTTTATTTTTGACTTTTCAATGAAATTCTTTGAATAGAAGAGATGTTTAAATTTATGAAGTAAACGCATTGGGTTTCTTTTGTAAATAATATATGTCAGAATTAAAACTTTTTAGCATGATAAAGACAAACAAATGAAGTTTTAAATTGATTTATATTAACTTTTATTTTAGAAAATCTTCAACAAGCACAACATGTACTCTGTGTACAACATAAAAAAAAATCTACTGACATTTAAGCTTAATGGAGGAAATGAAGTTCATTAATTAATAAAGAAACATTTATTTACAATTGCAATATTGTATAAAATTTAAGTGTGTTTAACAAAATAATATTTCGAAAACAATGTAGCGAATTGTGGGACATAAATTCTTAATGACATGAAAAGAAATATTTGCAAATAATTAGTAGGATAGTAAAAGCCATAACTCCTTAAACTAATAATTAATGTGGATATTATAAATTTTTTACAATGAATATTACAATCAATTTAGTAAGTTTTAAAATATAATCCAAACAGTAACACTCATGTGATAATTATATTTAATGAAATTTTATCTAATTGAAAGCCTTGATTTTCATTATTGTTAAATTATTATTTTATTTTAAAGTATTATTTTTTCTCCTTAAAAACAAAATTTAAAATTTTTTTTAATTAGAAATATTGTGTTGAAGGGGAAAAGAAGAAGACATAAAATGTTACTAAAAAGAACTCCGCGATGAAAAATTATCATGTGCTTGTAAAAGCTATAAGAGCCCTATATAACTTTTGCTACATATACCTCCGATTTAATCTGATAACATCACCCTGATTTCGTTAATTTAATTATATCAACTATTACTGATGCTCTATCCATCATGATGATTAGTAATATTATTATCAAAAAAATTTTATATCAGAAATGTTCATATCTAAGTATAAATTTTGAGGAACAAATGAAATTAACCATATTTTGCTATAACATAACTAAATAAAATTAGTTCATAAAAAAATTTTTTATATGAAATGTATGTGAAATCATTTTTGAAGTGGTCTTATATTTTTTAAAGATAAACGAACCACTCAAAGATAACAGACGGTCTTCAAAACTTATTCTTGCACGATATTACAAATAATAAATCAAAATAATTTCATTTGATGGAATTATGTCTTCGAATTTCAATTCTATTATTGTTCGATAATATAAAAATCAAAATAGTTTAAGTATTTATTTCTCGGATAAATAGTTTTTATAACAATTTCCCTCAGACTAATTCTTTATTTCACTAATTATAATACATTCTAATAAAACGAGTTTCATTTTTAATTTTCTTTTACATTTTCAGCCTCTGTATTAATAGATTGAATCAACTAAAAGTTTTGAATAAAATGAAAAAAAATCATTAATTTGATTGAAATTAAGAATGTCAGAAAAAACAAAAATGATATATGCCCCCAAAATAATATTTTATTTCAACCACATGATACTAACATTTTTAATATGAATTTAGTTTAAATTAAATTCATTTATTTAACGTGATTTTTTCACAGTGTTGTTTTTTAATTAATCAATTCATATTTATAGAAAACTATTTTAAATAAAGGATCTTTAAAAGAAATTCTATATATATAAAGCTACCATAATTACGAACTTAAAATTAGAAAAGTGTGACAATTTGACTAAACTTTCTTCGAAATATAAAAATGCTGCACATTTACGATTTAAACTTGTTCTGTTCACCAAGATTGTTTTTATTTTCCTTAAATAATGCTTAATTTTATTATTTTATGATATTAAAAATTCTCTCGTTAAGTTGAAGCTTTTGTTATATGTGTGTGTGAATTAAATAAACATAAATAGAATTTAGGTTGTACAGCTAAACTGATAATTGTTGGAAAATAATTTTACGTTACCGCTTCATTTATAAACGAAAGAAAAGAAACTATTTATAAGGAAGATGCGGAATTTGTATTTTCATGAAATTTACCAATGTTGTAAATGTTGTTGTTATCGTGCACCAGATAGGCTGGCATTATGGGTTGCGCTGTTCCACTTTTTCCAGCCGAGCAATATTTAGTTGTGAACTCCGACTTCCATCCAGTACGCTTTGTATCGCGATTAGTACCGATTTACAAGAAAAGGCAAACATTCTGACAACCCGATGTCATACAAAATGAGGAAAAAGATGAAGGGATAGATGAATAAAATAATACTGACAAGGATTGAGACCAGACCAACTTTCTATACCACGGTAACGCGCACCTTGTGACCTCTACAGACAGTTTGGGCGCTTGATATTTAGGTGGTGGTTGAAATCATGAATAGTAATACTTTTAATTATACATTTTTTTAAACTTAGATCTTAGTAAACTATTGTCGTTTAGATTACAAAGTTGTTTTTTTACTTTTAAAAAGAAATTGTGTTAAAAGCAACTGATGATAGAGATTTTTCTGAAAATAATTATTGGTATTAAGAAAATGTCAAAAATTCTTTTCTTAATAATATTTTTCATATATTCTTTTCTTTTCCTTATGCAATTTGGCTTGAATCAATAGAAAACGGATTCTCAGATCCATGTTTTGGTCTTTATATAAGAAACCGTTTTATCAACAAAATAAGCTTCGACAATATTCTCAGACATTGGAAGGTGAACTTCGCCTTGTTTGCTACCGCTTATCGAAGGAACAGTTTGACTGGCCCAGCATCAAATTCAAATCGTGACCAAGCCGGAGTTTTCGTCTTGCCGTCATAAAGCATGATAATTAACATAATTAATTATGATTAAGATAGATGAAATCATTTATCAATGGCCGTATCGTTTTTAAATCAGAGAGAATAGTAATAAAGTGTCATCATTATGAGCTCAACTGGAACAAAAGAAACAACCACTTTAGATTAATAATCTAAATCTTTTCAAAAAATAAAAAATCTTATTTTAAATAATTAGCTGAAGAAACAATATGATTCCCGTTCTCTAAATAGACTTAATCTAAATTCAGCAAAATAGCATCAACATTGTTAATAATTTACAATAGTATTACAGCTGATGATTTATTGGATCTTATACCATATAGTTGAGAAACATAAAATTCTTTTTATTAAATTATCAAACTTCTATGAAAAAAAATTAAGATTGATGTTATCTAATAAATCATTTCTTTTTTTACTTTGGAATAGAACTGATATAACAGTGCTAGATTAATGTTGATAAATATAAAAATATCAAAAGCGTTCTAATGCTATTGGGGCTTTCTTTATTCATTTGGATCCTCACTTAAGGTTGTCTGTTAGTATGAAAGTCAAAATTTTGTGTAAACTGATTACTTCTGATAAATTAGCACTTTTGGCTTGACCAAGCCATAAATTAATTCTTTATGGCATTGCACAGCTTCTACGGATTGGAAAGATCCTGGGTTCGAATCTGGTTCAGACATGTTGCTCCTTCTCTCTCTCTATTCATATTGTCACTTTCCTTATTATTGTGTGCCAGCAACCCAGATGAGTATCAAGATAGTGCCTACCCTATAAATGGACTCCCTATGGCATGTGTGTGAGGTGCAGATGGTAGCTACCCTAACGGGTACTGCAGGGGTAACAGCTCAAGCGGATAAGAGGTCGCTGTTCTCACCCGGTCGCCATAGTCCATCGAAGGACATATGATTAAATAGACTCTGTTGCTTAAAAGTATCAATTAGTTCATATGTAGCTATGCAAATTTGCATATCACGTTTTCATATATTCATACCTTTATGATAATCGTAAGACTAATTGCAACATATCCTTTCCTTCGAATTCGACTGTATATTCGATAGTGTGATTCGGACCAATTATTTCATCTCTTTTATGGTAACTGATATTTTCAGTTTCTGTAGACTGGAGTTCTCTTCACTTGTATAAAAAAAATAATTGAAGTAGATAGGTATTTAGTCTAATACATCAGACCAAGAATTTCCTATTTATAATTTAAAGCGTATCACTTCTTAAAAATTATTTTTCCTTCTTTAAGAAAGAGGGATATTTTTTTTTTTTTTTTTATTTTTTTATTTGGGAAAACAAAAATATTTCCCTGTGCATCAAGTAATACCACACAGGGCCAGAAGGTACAACAAATGCACTACATAACAAATCCAAATAAATCATGAGATGAAAAAATAATAATAAAAGAAGGCAGAGAGAAAAAAAAGAGATATAAAAATAAAAAAGTAATTAGATAACAGCATGGATAAATTTTTTAAAAAATGCGAGAAAAAAATATAGATGGATAATGCGAGAAAAAAATAAAATATTTGTAAATTATTTTAAACAATAAGTAAATGATTACACACAAGGGTTGCACTTATGAACTCATAAATTCACATTCTAGTTGATCTAAATAATATGTATCGTTACTTAACTATATTTAATTATGATTTTATATTTAATTCACTTATAATTGTTTTGTTTTTTTCTAAAATTCCATAAAATATCTATTTATTTGAAATTTCCAAATTAGCGTTAACAAATGCTTGATTTATGAACAAACAATCTTTAATTTCTGTTTCCAGTCAGTAAAATTTGAAAAGGGATTCATTTGAATAAGTTACTGAAATTCATACATGAAATTTCCAATTATTTTTCAAAACATTTAAATTTTTAAAATGCGTGCGAATAGACTAATCATGTGTTCTTGAATCATATAATTTAAATTTATAATATTTTTTTTTATTTACAATGACAGAAAGTAATTCCAGGAATTTAAGTTGTAAAGACACGTGCTTAAATTATACTCATCTCAAAAAAAAAAAAAAAAAAAAAAAAAAAAAAATCAGCAATTCATGGGTTTGATTTCTAACTCAGGTGCGTGTGTGAGCATTTGTAATAATTCAGAATCTACTTTAATTTCCAAGTTCCCGGCATGGCATACCTCAGATTCAAAATGCGATTGTAAACTGGCAAAAATAAACTTCAACAAACCGTTCAAAAGATTTTTTTTTTGATTAATTTATTTTAAATACTCAGCGTTGTTATCACTAAATTTGATAATGGCAGGCTCATATAAACTTAGAAAATGGTCTACATAGTAATACCAAAATAGTAAAGATAAATATGATCAAAACAAAGTCAATAAAAAATTTTTTATATATTGTGTTTCGATGGCTCTTTTCCATTAGATTTCGTTATCTTATAACTAATTTATGATATAACCATCGAGCATAAATAAGATAAAGTATAAGAGGGACGTGTTCAATTCTAAATTTTATGCAAAAAATTCTAACACCTTCTCAAAAAACATTTGCAGAATATACAGACATCAATCAATTTGTGTTAGGTTATTTTATTACAGTATATTTCTGACTTCATATTTCAGGCAATCCATGCATAAACTAAGCTAACCCACCTCATTATTTTGAAGCATGCTTAAATGATGAGGTCAGTATCTGAATTATCAGTCAGGTCAGTATCTCCCTTTAAGGAAGAACATCAGTCTTCAAAGGAAGCTTTAACCTTAAAAGGACCTTGGAGTATGATGTCTGGATCTAGTATCGAATCCTCAACCTATCAGTTCAAAAGCCCCAATTTTCACTACTAAGCCCTTCATTAATTTCAGCTCTTCATTAAAATTTTATACTTTATTGCTTTCCTTCAATATGTAATCAATATTTATATAATATACTTACAACATTGATATTTTCATAATTTATCATATGCACATACATTTTAATCCCATTTTTTACATATGTAACAATAGATAGAGGGATTAGAGTTCTTTCTCTTGACCTTCCATTCCCTCTAGATACCCCTAAAACTCCTAAGAGTCGTAATTAACATATGTCACAGTTGGGAAAATTTAAATTACTTAAATAACCTGGTCGCTAGATAAATTTAAGTTGTCCAATAAAAAATACTAGGCCATTTTAAAATAATATGCTTATGTTGCGAAGCATTTTCATAAGCTACTCCTTCGTCTAGTATGCCCTGTAAGAAGAAAATTGTTTTCATCTAAAAATGAACACATTCCTAAGTTATGAAGGAAAATATCCCTTAAGTTCTGAAGCACACGCTACAATAAATGTATCGGCACAAATTTTTAAAAAATCTATATTTTTTCAAGTATTTAACGTTGTTTTATGAAACCTGGAACTTTTAGTTCCAAAGAATGTATATTTATATTGTTAGTATAGCTTTTCTAAGTTCAAGAGTCTTACCAATAATAATATTAAATTTAAAACAAAATCTAACTCCTCAAGAGAGATACAGTGAGCGCTCAATTTGATGAACGCGTAGGAAGAGGCGAAATAGTTCGTAAAGTAGAAAGCTCGTAAAATAAATAAATAACTGTTAATTCTTAAAACTATCTTTTCTACCACACTGTACTCTAGTTCTAAATACTAACAGAGAATATTATTTAGCATGCGATATCTATATAAAAAATATATTGAAAAAAATTCAAAAGTAGAATTCTTATTTTATATTTTATTGAAGAAAAATCAGATAATTTTTTTTTTCTTTTTTAAAACTACATTTAAAAAAAATTTTTTTTTTAATGTAGTTTCCATTTGCCTATATTATGTATATGTAAAACACAACTACAAAATATTTTTCTTCATTAAAAAATTTTTTTTTTTTTAATGAAGAAAAGTATTTTGTAATTGTGTTTTAAAAAGTACTGCAATCTTGTTAGCCATTCTCATTTATTTATTTTATAGATGATAAGTAGTTTATTTTATTTTTTTTCATTATTCTTTTTTCTTTTTATTTATTATGTTCTCAATCATCTAATAATTCTTACCAACAAATTATGTCTGAATCCAGATTCAAAAAGTCCAGAAGAAAAATTTCGGAAAGCAGTTATTTTTTTTTTTTTTTTTTATCAAAGCTCTTGGATGAATAACCTATTTTCACTCTCAAATGATATTATGAATTTGTATTCTTTCTTCAATTACCGTGACTTATTTCATAACGCAAACAGGTTAAAAATGATTTTCCTTTAATTTCGATTTTAAAATCGAAAATATTTTTACTTATTACACTGATTAATAATATTCAATGTTGAAAAACTACCCACACCACAATTCAAGCATTCTCCAATAAAAACGTTGAATGAAATCTCACAACCATAAAATAAAAATTAAAAAAATAAAACAGCAAATAAGTTAAAATAAAAATACGCAGATGTCAAAAGTACATGAAAGCAAATTCGTAAAAAAGAGATTTCAAAAATTTACTTCATATAAATAAGAATTAAAATTATCATTGATTCCCCAGGACCCCGTTTGGAGCCAGCTAATAGTTCATAAAAGCTTGAGTGTTTATAAATTAGAGATTCGTTAAAACGAACGTCTACTAAAGTAATTTCCATTTGCCTATATTATGTATATGTAAATTAACAAAGCTTGTGATAAGGTTGATTATAGTTAGTTTACTTCTTTTATAAAGTAACTATTACTTTTAAAGTAGTATACTTATAGTATACTTATAAAGTATTTATTAAACTTAGGAAACATTTTTGATATCCTTTGTCCAAACTGTTTATATATATATATATATATATATATATATATATATATATATATATATATATATATATATATATATATATATATATATATATATATATATATATATATATATATATATATATATATATATATATATATATATATATATATATATATATATATATATATATATATATATATATATATATATATATATATATATATATATATATATAACATACCTTATAATAAATGAATTTATCACTTCCCCTGCTTTTAAATAATCCCTAATAATAATTTCAACTTACTTTACTTTTCTTAACATTTTTAATTGAATTGTCATTTGAAATCAATTTTAAACTTTGAATCTAACACACAGTGTTTTAATTTTACATGCAATCAATTCCAAACTTTAGATTTAATAATGATATACAATGTTTAAATAACTGAATTGAATTTTAAAAAAATATACATATACAAAAGTAAAACATAATTGTTTAATCTTTTTAAATTAATAATATTAAATTTCATCACCGTAAAAACGGTGATAATTTTTAATTTTAATTTGTTCTTAATATTTTCAAAAACTCGTATCTGATGTCCAGTAAGTAAATGTCATTAAATAATCAGAAATACAGATATAGATCTCTTCTTAATGTTTTTTTCCTTATGGATTTATTTTAAATTCATTATTTTAAAATAAGTAGTTCACAGTTTTCAAAATATGGTATCGATCTAGCATTTTTGTCATATTTTTCAAGATTATTTTAAACTTCTCTTTCAAGGTTAATTGTTTTGGCAAAAATAAAACGCTACAAAAATTTAGTTTTCCTTCTTTGTTTTTTAAATGTTACAATTGTAACTTTTTAAATATGTATATTTTTTTAATTAAATATTGATTCTGAATAATATATAATTTATTATAATATAACTTATTAATATAAGTGATGACAAGAAAAATCTTGCTTAGTGATTCTTAGAATTGATCTTTTATGGATAAGTTACGAAAATATCTGCTGTACAACTTAATGTCGAATTAAATTAGTTTTATCATCTTATATTCTTTCATAAGAAAGTTATTGTTATCATTCATACAGATTCTTTTAATTGAAATACTTTGTACAAAATGCTTATCTTGGCAAGATAAGAAAGGATAATAATACTTATAAATAAATTAGGGCATTGTGTGTTTGGTTTTATTTTGGAATCTGTTAAACTAGTTATCAGTAGTGATTTTAACTTTCTGCAAATAAGTAAATCTTTAAATTTAACTTACCCACTGACTTCTTGATTCCCACACACGTTACCTTCTAACTGATGCAAACCACAAAGATGAGCTGGAATCATATTGCTATAAATTATTTGCAGCTGAATCTTCAAGGGATAATACTGTTATCCCTTTAGAGTAATCAATCTTAATAATTTCAAACACTTTAGTTGCCTTGAGTGGACGATAAGCACTTCTTCGTATCGCGGTTATCTCTGTCAATGATTCCCGCGAGATTCGAGAGCAAATCCCGAGAGCAAGAGAGCAACCAAAGATTTCTACTCAGATAGGCGGAGCTAATGTTTTCCGATTTCATCCAATCATATTGTAGCTTTCTCGTAAATGGCTTGGGAATTTGGACAGCCCCACCTATTCACTCAGGATCTCAGCCTCAAATAACACCCATATGTCATGAATTTGTGCACCCACGACAAGCTTGTCATCATTTCTGTATTTGCCTTCATCTTTTAACAGAGCTGCTCTTAATTTATATTTTAGATAAATAGTATTATTTGAAAGAAATCTTTTTGAATAAGCAAATCACATTTCACAATTTTTTTTCTATTCTTAAGTTTCCAAATCTTGTTAAAAGGAAACTGAATAAAATGAATGTAGGAAATTTTTGATCGGTATCAATTGATCAATTAATTAATTTAATATCATGCTTTAAAAGAGCATTTTTCTAAAAATAATTATTGAGGATTTTCATTTAATAGAAAATATACTAATTTTGATTTGCTTAAACAATTAGTCTTTTGATCATGAATGGTTTTCAATTTTCTTTTAAAATTGATGATTGATACCCCTTTTAATTATTTAATTAAAGGAATATTTTTCCATTCAATGAATATTTTCTGTCAATGCATCATTTTCTAACAAAACACTGGAAACATCGGAGCAAAAAATATTCTTCATATTGAATTTTAAAATAAGTGCTACAGCTAAAATATCAACATTCAATCTTGATATCTCACTTGTCCAAAAATCATTACTAGTTTAAAAAAAAAAACTCTCTTAACTGCTGCATTAGTTGCAGGGAAACACAATATAAACTCAACAAGAATAACTAAATTTCCATACATTTATATAAAATATGTTCATTTTTTAAAATGGTTAAAAATTTCCATCCGTCTTTTATCAATTTCAATATGTTGATTTGCCCATTCTTGTAATTCATGAGTGTTTAAATATACGTTCAGTCATCTAATTTCTTCGAATGGATGATTGCCATCGATTTTAATATCAGACATTTCTTTCAGTAAAAAATCGCAAGACAATTTTCAATATCTCCCCAGTTTATTTGCTATGAAGTCAAAAAATACCATTTATTCTGGTATTTGTTTCTGACCATTCTTAGACACATTGGAAACATATTTCATAAAAATTTTGTAAACTTTTTAAATATTTGGTAAGTTTTTTCCTTCATGCCCGGATTTGATTCCTCTAAGTTTAACAATTTCCTTTTATTGTAAAAGGAATAAATTTTTCTTTAAATCGAGATTTATATATATTGATGGACAAAATCGTTCATAACATGGCAAACTTATGTTGCTGAAATATGTTCACATTCAATCTTTTGAATAGTTTTGTGGAAAACAGGTGCCTGATTATGAACAAAACACATTATAATACCTACAATAATTAATTATTGAAAAAAGATTCTAGAATTTCTGGATATTTGTCTAAACTTAAAATGAACGGAGAGGCTCCAATAATTGTAAAACATAACTCAGTAGCAAGTAGTGAAGCAAGCTACCTAACGTTTGACTATCCTAAAAGTTTCTAGTATTTAATGTTTGCGTCTTCACAAACATTTTTAAAGCAGTCACGTGAATCGTAAAACGATTAAAATACAAATAAAAATTGTAGTTATTATTACTTCTACATCAATTAGCATGGCAGATGATGCAAAGTTTATCGCATTTGTCAAAATGTGTACTTTATAACCTATGCTTAGTATTTTCTTTTGGGGTAAATCTTGAAAACACAGACATTATTTACTTCTTCACCCATCAAAATTTATGTTTGTTATCAATTACCCTATGTTAGTGCAACAATTTTGCATTTCAAATTGCTTTCATTTATTAATCTGTATAGGTGGTTCGACAAAATGACAGCTGTTTCGCCCTCAATGGACTCTAAAATTAAAGTTTTCACGGGAATGCCCTTGTTAACATTATAATATCTTACTAATATTTATTGGGTACAATTTTGTTTCATTATGATTTGATGCGCCGACCAACTTGTCTAGTGGTCAGCGTGCCTGACTACGGATAGGGAGGTCCTGGGTTCGAATCCCGATTCAGGCATTGATGTACTTTCTCTCTATCCTGTCTTTGTCCTTTCCTTGTGTACGTGAATGAAGTATGAATGATGCCTACCCTATAAACAGGTCCCTATGGCATGTGCGAGGGTGCGATGGTGGCCCAACCCCTGTGGTGCACCCGGGGCATAGCCTCGACGCCTAAGAGGTCGCTGTATCTGGCCGGTTCCTTGATATCCGGAAACAAAAGATTAATAGACTCTGTTGCAGTTGTAACTGTCTACAGTCTGCCATTGAAAAAATATATTTATAATATTGTATTGTAATATATACAATACAATATTATATGTATTCATTACAATAAATAGATATAATATTGTATTGTAATGTATATTTAATATAATATTGTAATGTATATATATATATATAATTTGATGCATCTGATAAAACCGCTATCAATGGTGCATTTTCAAATCTTTTGCAAACATACTATCACAGTAGTTTTCGAATATTGATTTCATAATAGTCTCACATTTCATTCTGGCACATGAAAAATTCAGATCGTGAAAGTTAATAATTTCATTGTACAATGCACACTACGAAAACTTTGATTATGAATTATAGTATGAAATGAAATGCTGCCTCCGTTACAGTTGATTGCTTTTCCTCTTCAAAGTAATTAAAAGTTTTAATTTTTTTTTAACTTTATTACTGGAAGCTGATGCATTTAATCATTACTTATGTTTGTTGGTCTTTAAGTGCTTAGCTATGGCTCCTTTGCCACCAACTATAATACAAAATTCTGCTCGTCAAATATTGCAGAAAACAATGGTGTTTTTCTTGGATACAGAAATTCCTTCTTCAACTGATCTTTGAAATGTCCCTTCCTCTTTGATTTTTCAATCTTTTCAATAGAATTAAAAATAAAGTATGGAGCTACACGAACAATGTAAGCTCATTATAAATAAATAAAACTAAATTTTTAATAACACAAAAACTTTAAAACTTCATTAAATCCTTATTTATATTAATTATTTTATATTTGTGTTGAAAACAGAGGTGTATAGTAAAATTATATAACAATGAACAAATAAAATGTGAATTCTACTTAGAAAGGCACTTACCGGAGTATAATATTTATACAATGAAAGAATGAAATTCGTATTTGCGTCAGATGTAATATGATAGACACATTATTATAAAAAAAAGTAAAGTGCGCATAAAACAAGAGTTATCCAACATACCGAACAGTTGCTTGTTTCGAAGGTTGGACCGATTGTGAAATCTATCAAGCTTTTGGTTTTTTGTAAGTTTATTCTATTCACAAGTGTTATTTTGAGAAATTTATCAGTCAGTGATTCTCAAGTTTTGTGTTGTTATGACCTTACTACTGCGAAGTTAAGACTTATTATTTTTATAATCTTAAAACCACAAACTATTTTTTTAAAGAATACTGAATTGCCGAATCTACAAATTTTTAATTAAAAATAAGAAACTTCACAATAATCATTTATGTCTTATGCCTTTTATATATAGGGACTGCCAATATGCTAGACAAATCCCTTTGCATAGTAAAAAAGCAGCTAATAATCAAAAAAATTCATGATTGGAATTTCTCTAGACATCAAATCGGCGTACCACACAGTTTATATAGATAGTTTAGTTCAAAAATGCTTAAACCTAGGCATTACAGTGAATGTTGCATGTTGGATATATGAATTTTTGAAAAACCAACTCCTTTCAAATAAAATGGCGAAATTGTCTTTTTTCCATCCAATATATTAAAAAAAAGTGTTTTCAGTTTTACCTCATTATTTATTCACAATATTCATGGCAGACTTCTTCGAGACTCTACCTCAAGGAATCAAAGGTTTAGTTTATGCAGATGATATTTTTATTTGCGTACTCATGACTGCCTTGATAGATTAAAAACAATGCTGTGTATAATATCAATATGTGGTGCCAATATTGGAAATTAGAAATCAGATATGAAAAATGCTCTGCAATTAATTTATTCAAACGCGCAGGAGACATAAATTGGTCCTTCTCAACAAATAGTGGTCTAATTGAATGGAAAAATCCAATCAAATTTTTAGGAATTCCGATTGATAGAAGAAATAATCTCCAAAACTATATAAATGATCTTAAGAACTGATCTTATACGAGTAAAAGAATTAATTTACTAAAGGTTATCTCAAACAAAAAGTATGATCTATAATCACATCATTTATTAAACCTAGTCAACACATCTATCTGTGGTCTGTTTCTATTCAGCAGCAATATTCTAGTGCAGTCAAAATTTCTCCTCCAACCATAAGGAGTATGTTATGCTACTGCTCTTCGAATAGTTCTTGGTCTTCCTCAATGGACACCAAATATTGCTCTCCGCAAATTTACTGTACTGAAGAGATTTGTTAAACCAATTCAAGAAAATAAATTTTAACTTATGGATTAATAATTTTTCTTTAAAAGATTTTTCGCCCATATATAACATTATTTCAGGTGAAAAAGGATCACAAAAAATGGAATACAAACAGGTTAACTTATTTCTTCTAAGTCTAAAAGAATTTAAAATATCCCTTGATATCTCATACAGTTTGTATTTCTACATGAACCAGCATTACTTATCTCCATTTTCATACATACAGAAGACTTTGATTTTCAGAACAGATCCCTCGAAAATTATCAAATATAACCTTTATTCGAGGAATTTCTCAGCGAACAATTTAAGCCAATTCATATTATTTCAACTGATGCATCGAAGTCTGCTAATATTACGGCTATAGCTGCATGATCTCCATATCAAGCAGTCAGATTCCAAAGTAATAATATAAACTCAACATTTACAGATAAGGCTCTAGCAATATGCTATAATATCTAGCAGAAGAGTCTCTAGCAATTGACGACTTAATGGTTTTATGGGACCGAACTATGTTTTCACGGATAGTAAATCTGTTCTTATGACTCTTAAAAAAAATGTTACAATAAAATTTCCTAAATCTCTTCTTCGTTTAAGAAATAATTTATACCAAGCTACAAAATTTTATCCTCTCTTAAAGATCATCTGGATTCCTGCCTACAAGGCTACTTTTATAAACGAAACAGCTGATAAATTAATTAAATCTGTAACGGAAACAGATACACTGCTGGACAATTGCTAAGGACGAATCACAAATTGCAATGTAGCATAGCATTAAGCGAGACATGAGGCCTAGTAGGATAAAATATAGTTGCCACACTGTTCAGACATTAGAATAAAGAATATTTATTGTTCTGGAAAGTACAAAAGCTGTGAAACATCTGAAAGAAAAAAATTTTTTTCATTTGATGCTGCATACGGAAAAATGGAACAATGCATCTAAAAGTCAGGAGGCCCCTTGAGGAAAGGTATCAGTACGTTATATGTCTACCGTGGAGAGTGATGCAACATTCCACACGTCGTATCATACTTTACACAACACTATCCAGCAGCTGTTGAGGCAATTTATCCCATTCTTCTGTGAGTGAATGGATGAGGGTGTTCTTGTTTGGCGGAGCATAGTTTCGACCAGCAACTTGCCTCCCTAAAGCATCCCACACATTTTCAATGGGGTTTAGATCTGGAGAACGTAATGGCCATACGAGGCATTGAATGCCCTCCCTGTCTAGACAGTCCTTAACAGCGAGTGTTCGATGATATGTCGCGTTGTCGCCCATAAAAACAAATTTATCACCGACATCACCACGGAAAAGGCGAAAATGAGGAAGTAGAACTTAATTAATGCATCGTTGACCCGTCATAGTCCCATTCAACCACATGTAAGGGTGTGCGGCCTATGATCATGATGCCATCCCACACGTTGAAACTGCATGTCGGATATCGGTCCCTTTCCTAGATATTTTCTGGACAATAAGCAGTACTACTCTCATGCCAGATCAGTTGCGGTCTATAATCCGATGACAGACTGAACCTACACTCATCTGAGAATAGTAAGCATGCCCAGTCCTATTCAGTCCAATTGCGATGCTCACGACACCATTGTAAACGGGCAGTACGGTGCTGTCTAGTCAATGGGACACACACAACAGGTCTGCGGGTGTATAGTCCTCCTCCCCTCAAAAGTCTGGCAACAGTTTTTCGGGAGATCTGCTTTCCCGAGGCAGCAAGAAACTGATTTGCCACTTGCTGAGATGTGGTGCGCCTGTTTCTTTTTGCTGATAGGACGATATATCTGTCTTCTGCAGGCCTCGTAATTCTAACACGACCTCCCCCGTGCCTCCTGCTACACATATCAGTAGTTTTAAATGACTTTCACAGCCGTGAAACAACGTTGTGAGCGATGTAACTATCAATCAACATCTGTTATTTTTCGCCCTTCTTCGATCTTTCCAATAATTTGGCCAAGTATAAAATCATCTAAGTGATGTCGAAAAGACATACTAAAAAATTTCAAGTTCGTCTATTAAATCTTTCCTGTAAAACTTTGACTTGAAATAACAACTGTCCACACGCATCAAAACTTTTAGAGTTCTTATGAACACTATCACGTGATGAACAGACGTGGAAAAAAAATTTGCATACGCATACTTCTTCTTACTATATCCCGCACTTATTCTAATTTTCCACATTTTGCTTCCTTTGATTTTGTGGTTGCTATGGATGATAGTATTATCCACCCTTAGCAAATGTCCAGCAGTCTTCCTTGGATTTCACCTGAGGATTTGGAGAAATTCCGCAGAAATAACAAAAGTCACGTCTATGCCTCTATATATTTATCTAGTAAATATAACGACACTATTGGAAATATACCAGCATGGAGTACTAGATGCGAATCTCTTACCTCTTGAAAGGAGATTTATAACACGAATATTAATTACTCGAGCGCTTTTATATCATTTCAATTTAACAGAATCTGAAATTTGTGAAATATGTTGGGTCTATAATGATATAGATCATATATTATGTCTCTGTAGCAGATACGCAAATCAAATAAGAAATATCCAGAACGTGAACTCTTTTTAGCCAATAACCAGACTTTCAAGGAAACATTACAAATGATAGTGAATAATCAGACAAATATAAGAAGATTTTCACAATTTCTTCCCTCGGTGGACTTATTTTGAACAGAAATTAAATTTTTGAAATAATGGAGACAATAACCTTTAATGCCGTAGAAAGTCTCAATATACATCAATTCAATCAATCAAGTGCGCAAAAGGGTGAAAGTTGTTTGGCACCCAAGTGTGGCTGCGTGAAGTTTTGATATGCCCAGAATGTGCTATGTATGAGTTTTATAATCATGTTTTTTCGAACTGCACCATCACACACACCACAATTGACACGCAACATTATGATGAGATATCTTTAAATAATGCAAACGTAAACAGGTTAGGTGAAAAACATTGAAAAGAAGGACAGCTGGTAGGACGCTTTTTGAGGAACGACAGAGCCTACCAAAGGAGGACAATAGAATCATTGGTCACTTTAATATATATCCAAATGTCTCAAGATGTGTTTAGAAGAGACCAGGTGACTCAAACTTGTAAGATTTCTTCAGTGACCTGTATCTAAAATGGATCCAAATAGAGAGCATACAGTTTAAGAAAATGCATGCACCAAGAAGAAACCCATAGCATATCTCCTATTGGCAGTGGTATTTTCCACTTCAAAGTGAACTATCCTACCACTAAGCCACAATTAGCTGTTCTATCATGTCATATATTTCTGAAATCGGTACCAGTTGAAGAAAACTATTTTGATGGCATGAACAAATATCTGATTTCAATTTCTTGTCTGATATCAGCTTGATATTTTGTTCTTCTCTCCGAAGGGAAGTGCGCTTTGTCTATTGTTTATCATATATGGTTTTATCACAGAAAAATAAAAAATAGTTTCAATGCGTGTTTTTACTTTCCCCCAAAATCACAATTTAAAAAATAATTTTGTCCTTTCTATGTATACTTTTTTTGTGAGGAATTGGATGGGTGTTCTTAGTTTTGTATTTCTCATATTGAAACTTCCTTTTTTTTTTTTTTTTCAGTTGAAGAAAACTATTTAGATACCATGAACAAATATCTGATTTCAAATTCTTGTCTGATATCAGCTTGATATGTTGCCATTTGCAAGAATGAATGCTTAAAGCCAAACAAGGAATATTACATGAAAATCTAAACAATGGTAACAAAAGTGATTAGACAATTCTCGTGTATTTCAGAGAAAAAATTCCAACATATTTCATTTCAGTGACTAAATCGATTATGCTTTTTGAAAAGATGTGTAAAAATATCAATTGCTACTGAAATTGGTATTTAATTTATGCTTATATTTTTATTATATGTTGTTTTAATTCTTGAAATTGACTTACACAAGTTAATTTTAATTATCCACAGTATGTACATTCTAGTTTTTTCTATTTTTCTCTCGCAGTATTATCTTTATGACCATTTGATATCTTCAAATTAAAGTAATAAGTTATTCATTGAAACATAATGCAAGAAAGCAGTGTTATACAATTTCAATGGTGTTTCAAAATCTCACCATTTTGGCTATTTATTTACCAATTTTCAAACAAAATTCTTCATATGAATGTGTGTTACTTTTATAACTATTTTGAGCATCTAATTCTTAATTTCTTCATTTTGTATCAATATTTAATCACGCAATTAAATGATGTTTCTCAGACCACTGAATTTTTCTTTCCATTTTTTCTCTTGACATTAAATACACAGCAAATACAAATTCTTAGCACATTAAATACATCACATTCTGATGAATGAATATGATGTATTTTATATCCCGCTCAAGAGTTGATTTTTCTCACATATTTTGCTCTTCTATACAGCGTTTAGGATTTTCAATTATTTATTGTAAATGGATATTATTGTATTGTAAGTGTAAGAGGTTAAGAATTTAGGATTAGTAAATATTTATTAGTCTCCTTGTAAAGGTCATGTGTGTAATGATTTTTTCTATCATCCTTTCTACGAAAGAATTAGAATCATAGATAAGTTTTAGATTTAGATAATTTATTCTTGTTATCATTTTGCTTCTTGCAATTTGAATTAAATATCCTATGATGGACTTCTATTTTGAGTTTTACCTTTTCTTTGCAATTTTTGTTGTAGCATTAATATTGTTAATTAGTTTGAGCTAGACCGCATTCATGATACCTTAATCTTCATAGCCGAAGGGAAGTGCGCTTTGTCTATTGTTTATCATACTAGGTTTTATCGCAGATAAATAATAAATGGATTTAACGCGTTTTTACTTTCCCCAAAAATCACAATTTAAATAATTTTGTCTTTTCTATGCATACTTCTTTGTGAGGAATTGTATGTGTGTTCTTAGTTTTGTATTTCTCATATTGAAACTTCCAATTTTGTCCCTTAGTATCATCGAGATTGATATGTCTACTTTCACTGACCAGATTTTTCAAAGTGAGTCTTTCTTTTTACTATTTATCTGGTCCTATGAATAGTACTGCCATAGTCTTGCTTTCTATATCTCGAATTTCAAATGGCAAAATTTTTTTTATTGCTGGCTTGATTCTTAAAGATTAAAAAAAGGAAAGAGAAATATAAACCATTATTGTGTGAAAACTTTGCCACACACATTAATCTTTAATTTTTTATGAAATGCTGAAGATCAAACTTTATTATTATGATAATACGAGATGAAATTTCCTATTGAGAAAAATAAAATTCAACCAGCAATGTATACTTTTTTTTTTTTAGGTTATTTTGAATTGGCGTAAGCTTTCCTTATCAGCGGTTTTCCCTAATAAATGATTCACCGATTATAGTTTATAGAATATTTCGTGGTGAGGATTCATATAAAATTTTGTATGTCAGAAAAAGGAGCTGTTTTCTCATGTACCAAATGTCCTTAATGCACAAAAATACGCAAAATCATTTTGACAAATTTTCCATTATTTAAGGCATTCATAGTTGCCCGTAAAATTACTCGCTTACTTTTCAGTTCTTAAGTTTACTGTAAGCATAAATATTCATCCATCCTATTCTTTCGTACGGTGTCTTAGCCATATATGCTGATATCCATTTTGAATTTTTCTCCGTTTGTCTTTAGGCGCATTCCATTGAAATATATTTTCTTGTTGGAGTCAGTAATGTGTATCTGTTTAAAAATATATGTACTTAATATATAAAATTTCACTGATGACTTTCCATTTCGTTTTCTTTTTATTATTCATCGATTAAATGTTTTTACTAAAGAAGCAATCAGAAATTGTACTCGTTTTTATACATTGACAAAACTATACATATAATTATATATATATATATATATATATATATATATATATATATATATATATATATATATATATATATATATACATCCTGAAGAATAACATAAATAATTAAATAGCAGAAAATTAAGGATTAATAATGAATTTTTTTATTTATAGGAGAAATATTCATTTTTTATTTATCTTTTTGTAATTCTTCATTATAATATTTGTTTTGGTCAACTATTTTCACAAAGGACAACCAAGTAATTTTAATAGTTGTAATCATAAAAGTTTTGGAAGGAAATTATTTTTTAAGTTAGCATTTTTTTAATTTACGTGTTAAGGTTTCTTAAAAGCATTATAATTAATATTATCCAAAAATTAAAATGAATGATTATTCATGATAAATTCTGCTTGGTTATTCATTACTACTTTGCACCACATGTTATTACATGGTATGCAATGCACAGTCTGTACTAATCAGCAAAAGTCAAAGGAATTTCTATAAAATTTTTATACAAATTATATATAAATTTTTTGATTTATATATATATATATATATATATATATATATATATATATATATATATATATATATATATATTACTATCTATAATAAATTTCTGCTTTACTGTAATTTCCGAAATTCATTACTCTGTAATTTTCATAGCAATCAAATACTGAGACAATTTTAATTAGAAGATGAACTAATTATAATCTTTCTTTAACAATAAATACATTACTTTTTATAATTTGTGTAAGCATTATTTCATCTATAAATGGCAGCACTGCTTTTTTCAAATACTTTTTAATTAATTATATGCATTTCAGCTTTATTTTTATTAATTATATTGATTAATAATATAAAAATAAAGCTGAAATCTGTTATTGATCACTGTTTGAATTTTAAAAAAAATTAATTTAATATTTTTTCGTTTCGAAACTCAATAAAACAATCCCCAACAAAATTGTCATGCTTGTATAGTATAACAGACCCTCCTTTTTACAAACACGTAGGGACCCAGTAAAATTATTATTAAAATCAATAAGTTGTAAAATAGAAAAATGGCTGTATTAGTTCTTAAAACTATTTTTTACCATATTGCTCTCTATATATAAAATAAACTACTGTTAGAATAATACCTAAATTCATTGCTTTTACTTAAATGAAATAGACACTGTAATTTGCTTTCTTAATTTACATAAAAACAAATTGGGCTGCTTTTAAATTTCTTTTCCTTTAAATAATCGTAAATGGAAAAAGTAGGTATACAAAGAATTATACATGTGTGTGTTTATATATGTGCAGAATGATTTTTTTTCCTTGTGCCATACAGATATTGTTTGATTTTCTGATTTGAAATTAGTCTACGGATTAAATTGAAGATAAGTCGAAAATATTCTTTAAATGAAATAAAAAATAGCTAAAACTTCACTTAATAATCAGTATTAAGTGTTTGCCAACTTGGTAACAGAACAGTTAACGCTCTAGCTATCAACTCAATTAGCTCGTGGTTTTGATTCCCATTCCTTAGTGAGATATTTGCAATGGTTCTGAATCCTGTTTAAACTGTAAGTTCTTCTTTCATTAACCTCAGATATAAAAAAAAACTATTGAGTGATCAACGAGTTAATCATGTCAGCATTAATTATAAAAAATAATAACAGTCCAGAAATGAAATCATTCCTATACACAATTTTTTAAATAAGAAAAATTTGGAATATAAAAAAAATCTGCTCATTTGCAAAAATTGTATATGTGTCTAATCAGATAAAGAAACTCAATTACTGACTTTCGTGAACATTTCTATATACTCCCAAAACAGTATCTAATAAGCACTAAAATTGGAAATTTGTGTCTACTTACGACTTCTATGAGCAGAAGTAATCAGTCTGAAATAGAACAATAAACTCTATAATATTAAATGAAATTTATTTTAAATTTACGTGCAAGACATTTACATACATCATACAAAAACATATCTAAAATAAAATTCATAAATAAAAACAATTCTTATTTTCATTTCAATATGAAAAAATCAATTAAAGTCATGTGTTACTTTTTCTCTTCCAATACTACATTTTTTAAAAACATTTTCCAATATAGAAAATAAGTTCTCTTTTTATATTGTTTTTCTTAAAAAATTATCTAAATCTTGTAAATTATTCATCTACTCGTTTTGAAGATTGTCTCCCCATTAAGTCGTTTTTTACATGTTTGATATCTGAAAGCTCCCTTTAACTCTCAATCATTTAATCATCTAATAATTCTTATTATTATTTTTCTATCTAATCTTCTATTATGGAGTCAGGCCAGATCGATGAAATAGTTGACATTAATGAAATCTGGAATTGGATAGTTTAGATATCTTCTCAGTCCAGAACAAAGCAGTCCAAGATGTGCTAAGCAGTCCAAGATGCCTGTTCCTGCTGGTATTTGAAAGACAAGGAGGAAACCTCTTGCTAACCCCAAAATATGTTAAACCTTTTAAATGTCCACTAGCAAGTAGGAACAGACATGCGTTGGTCTTCCTGTCACAAGAGAGAGATAGGGAAAGTCCTGGTTTTTTGCATTTATACCAGTTGTGAAGCGAAGGTATTAACCATTTTTCTTTGTTTGGAGCCTTTTGCCTGGAGAATAACTCTAAATATTTAAGTTATGAGGTGAAAGGGACAGGATATTCTAGTCCTTCCTTTGCAAGAGCTTAGTCTATTTCATTTCCATAGACATCAAATGGGATGAGATCCATGGAAAATATACTTTGTGCTGATTAAAATATACTTTGCTCTCACTCCTGTGAGGAGAGAGCGATGCATGTCGGTAATACATATTCCTGATGGAGTCACCCAAGGCGAGAAGGCCACTCCATCATTCCCAACTAACAGTAACTGGCATGAAGCTAAAACAGACTTCTATCTCATGATGCTCCAGTTCTCAGACGACAGAATATACATTTTTCTCCTATGAAAGTGTTGTAATAATTATTTCATAAAAATTTATTTCAAAAATTTATGACGAAATTTTGAAACGAAATCTGTTGCATTTGTTACTCATGACACTTGGACAAGCCAAGCTTGTTATGTTTGGCTTGTCCAAAGTGTCTGTGCGAATGTAAGTCAGTAGAGTGCGTCTTTTGTTTAACCAGAGCATCACGAAGGTGAAGTATGACTTTGCTGTAAAATTCTCTAGTGGATGTCACCACAAGAGGATCCACTCCCTCAATTTTGACATTCATCTGGAGGAGAGGAAATTTTCTCTAAATCATTATAAGCATGGTAACTGCTCAACAACCAACTACAGGAGTTTCGATTCCACAGATTTAACGAGCACGTATATCGCATGCACTCGGTGTCTCTTTGGCGGCATCGAGAATCAAACTTCGCCCTTCCGGAAGAAAGGCCAATGCCCTAACCTCTCGGCTACCACGGCCCTGGCGGAATCTTAGTGTACTCTTGCAAAGGAACAATAGTACTAGCCTTCACTGTTTATTATATTATTTATTTTGGTGTTGTTTCAAATAACGATAAACGTTCAATTGATTTATTTCAAGGTTCTAAATATCCCTCCGCTAATTGCATATACGATAACCAGGGGGCCCATCTTAGCCTAATTAGGGCCCGATTCAAAATAAATAAAAAATAATTATAAATAAAGAAAAAGATACACAATTAATGAGATTTTCTAAAAGTAATTTCTTTCTTTCTTTTTTTTTGTGGAAATGAAAGACAGTTTTCGTATAATAAACAAATACTTTATTAAATTATATATTGGCCGTTCTGGTCGAACACCTCTTGCAATCTTTCTGGTAATAGCATAATTCCATGCTCATAAAAGTTTTGGTCTTTGCTGGCAAAAAACTGATCGAGGTAGTTTTTGACCTTCTCATTTGAGGTGAAGGTTTTACAGTCTAAAATATTTTGGAGTGACCGTAACAAATAATAATCCGATGGTGCCAGGTCTGAAGAATATGGTGGATGTGGAATTGTATCCCATTCTAACTGTAAAAGCTTTTGACGAGTGACCAAACTTGTGTGAGGTCTTGCGTTGTTTAGGTAAAGCACTACACCTTTCCTGTTGATTAGTTCTGGCCTTTTCTGTTGAAGTGCATCATTCAGTTTGTCCAGCTGATGACAGTAGACTTCCAAATTAATCATTGTCTTATCCGGTATAAAAAAAATAAAATAAATATAAAAATAAAAAACTATTTTTATAAAATCCCACTAAGCAGACAACATCACCTTTTTTTTGGTGAATATCGGCTTTGGAAATGGTTTCAGCCGGTTCATCTTTTTTGCTCCATGACCTCTTGCGTTTAATGTTGTTGTATACAGGCCATTTTTCGTCTCCAGTGATGATGCGCTTCAAAAACGGATCATTTTCGTGACGTTTGAAAAGCGAATAGCAGACGTCAATGCGGTGACACAAATTTCTCTCTGTGAGAACATGCAGAACCCATACATCGAGCTTCGAGGATAATCCCAGGCTTTTCAAGTGGTCATAAACTGTTGTTATTCGCCGGCTCACATCAACTAATGCCTTCATTGCATCTTTAAAAGCTTGAACTGGCCTTCCCGATTGTGGTTCATCTTCGACATCAAAATTGCCGGATCGAAATTTAGCGAGCCAGTTCTAGCACTGGCGTACTGTCAACATACCTTCTCCATACAATCAATCAATTTCCTTCTGGCTTGAACAGCATTTTTACCCTTTCTGTAGTAAAACTGTAAGATATGTCGAAAATGCTGCTTATCGCTTTCCATATTTAAAAGAGCATCAACCAAAAAGTACTGCGTAGAATTAATAGGAATTTTTCACACATAAGCCTTGTTATAAGAGCTCTCAAAGCATATAATAATTATGCGGCTTAAGATTGAAGTTGGGTGTAGAAAAATACAATTAAATCCTCTGTCGGGAAAAAATGAAATTACTTTCCAAACAACCCAATAGAAATTCAGTGCAAAAAACCGAAAGATTGTAAACAGTAAAATATAATTTTACTTTTGCAATTGTATACAATATTGTTATGAGACAATTCTGCATGTAATAAATCAATATTATGTAATGGATCTTATAAAATTTACTATTTATTTATAAATTGATATATACATTGTATTATAATACATCTCTTCTTATATCTTTTTTAGTGTTTTTTTTTTTTTTTTTCATTTTATTTTACTTTTTGCAAGACTATCAATTACATCATCATAATCAATCTGTTTGATTTTAAAGTTTCCCTTTTGGTTCCTAGACATTTAAACACGCTACATAGTCCAAATAAAAATCAATCCTAATAAATTATCCTATAATAATAAAAACTACTATGCGTAAATCATGCAATACGACGCGCAAGGAAAATAACTAACAGTTAAGATCAGTGTTGCAGTCATCACAATGCGTTATTATTCGATACTTCGGGAGTGATCCAATTTAAACATTAGAAACCTGACATTTTGTGAGAAATTTGAGAAAATGTAAAATGTAATTGATACCTGTGATTTCTTAGTGCTGTTGTCCACTTAATACGATACAACTGAATTTTTCTCAGTTGTGATTAAGATGACTTAGTTAGCAATCACCAAATCGGTGCAATTTTTGAACTTTACAAAGTATCAGAAATGCAGCTTTCTGATACTTAACTTTGTCATCTGGCTGCGAAAAATTCCTATCCTTGCTGCCATTAACTGCGAAAATTTCTCATCCGTGGTGGCATTAACTGCGAAAATTTCTCATCCGTGGTGGCATTAACTGCGAAAATTTCTCATCCGTGGTGGCATTAACTGCGAAAAGTTTCTATCCTTTCTGTATATCTTTGCGATATTCAGCCCTAGAAAGCTTGGATTTACGAAATATGAATTTTTTGTTCATACGATAGATTAATAAAACAGCTAAAAACTAACTGATGAATTTTACACACATTTAAAACATTACTGAATCTATGAACAGATTACTTAACTTTTCAGGAATGCCAAGTCAATTACCTTTATATAATTCGTATAACGCATATGTAATCAAAATATTTTGACAACTTTATCAATTGTAGGGAAAAAGAGAGAAAAGAAATATCTTAATTGCTTATATATTTTCTTTCTTATTTTTGTAACTCGCCAAATGCCTTTGTGACTACTTAAAAACTCAATAAACTCTTTTTTCCATTTAATTTTAAAAACAAAATTGCAGTTTAATATTCACATGCGTATATCCTTTATTGTCCACTATATTTAAATTTAGATTTACTTATTTGGAAATAAAAATTTCTCTCCGATCAAAAACATAAATTTAAATTCAACGTGTCTGATATCACCTTGACTTTAATTAAAATAAAAATGATATATCGTAAAAAGATGAATAGCAAAATCAAAAAAATTCGTAATGAATATAAAAAATAGCATTAAAACACTTTACTTAATAATTAAAAAAATCAAAAAAATCCTCTTTTATGATAGAGAGATAAAAGATTGAATATATATATTAAAAATGAGAGGCAAATAATCATGTGTGGATTTTCAATACTAATATTTCAGAAAAATCATTTACTTTTCACTATCCATTTTTATTTAAATATTCCTATTATATTTTTCTATATGCTCATTTAACAAGTAAATATTTTTCTTACAATTTATTTTATTGCAACTTACCCAATTTAAATGTAACGTAGAAAATCTGCACTTTCTTGAAAGCATGTAGCAGAACACTGGATATAATATTCTATTTTTGGAGGTGTACATATATATTTTCTTGACACTTCAATATGTTCAATAATGTGTAATTATTAATTTAAGTTTTACTAATCTGGTTATTTAGTAACTACTATCTACTTTCTGTAATAATAGGTTTATGAAGAAATAAATTTGATGTACTGTTTCTCCGATCTCTCTTCTAAAAAGGTTTAAAACCAATTCAGAAATTTTTTTTTGTTAAATTTAAATTGTAAAATGTAGAAATTATATTAAATATTAAGAATTTCACATATAGTATATATATAACTTTATAAATAATAATAATATAGTAATATGAATAAATATATACAATGAAAAGATTTTCGTAAAGAACACTGAAGATTAAAACATGAAAAAAAAATTTAGACTATTGTTCATTATATAGCTATAACATTATAGAATTCCAATATTTTTTTTAAAATGGCAGATTATAGACAGTTACAACTGCAACAGAGTCTATTAATCTATTGTTCCCTGATACCAAGGAACCGGCCAGACACAGCAACCTCTTAGCCGCCAAGGCGTTGCCCCGGGAGCACCACAGGGGGTGGGCCACCATCGCACCCTCACACATGCCATAGGGACCCATTAACAGGGTAGGCATCATTCATACCTCATTCACACACACAAGGAAAGGACAAATACAGGATAGAGAGAGAAAGTACATCCATGCCAGAACCAGGATTCGAACCCAGGACCTCCTTATCCGTAGTCAGGCACGCTGACCACTAGACAAGTTGTTTGGCAAGAATTCCAATATTAGAAAACAAATTAATACAGCAATTGTGACTTTTTTTAATATTTTTTTACTTTGAAAATTTTTTCTTCCTTTTTTATCATAGCAGCCAATCAATAAAATTTATCTTATTCTTCCTTCAGAAATGAACTCTTGAACAAAATAACTAAATGAATTAAAAATGAAACGTTATATGCTTCCTTCTAACATAAATGAATCAAGAATGAAATATATTTATTTACACTTCCAAGAATACAATCTCTGCTATACTTGTGTTTCATAAGGAATCGAGACTGAAACTGAAACTCGATTATCATTTCTTTCTTGTTTGGTCTCATCCTTTTTTTTCCATGTCACTAACAGCAATACACCCAGTATTATCACAAGTATCATTATTGATAAAATGACATAACCTTCAATCGTATCCCAAATACGCAAAAAGTCCATGTTATATATGCAACGTGACAGTGTATAAATTAATATTCCTATAGCCATGATAAGCCAGCATATTACTGTAACGTTTCGTCCACACTTCATGCCATCTGTTAAGCAGCTGGGAAAGCACAGGCAACAGCTGCAACTGCTGTAAGAATATTGAAAACATATATTAGCTATTAGTCTGAAGATAGTTCTTTTATTTAAAACAAGTAATAAAAAATCAGCTTTAATCATTTTAATAATATAAATATTCTTTAAATATATATTTTGAAATTCAAAAGTTTTACGATTTTGTACTAAAATATATTTTGTAATGAGGAACATATCCTGTAGTTTCATGCATTATATGTATATATATATATATATGTATATGAGCTTCCTTATGATAATATTTGAACAGAAGTCGCTTTTAAGTAATTACCTCTTATACTCAAGATTCGAATCAGATGTGACTGCCATTTTAACATCCAGTGGACGCAATTGCAAATGGGATTTACTACTAGCTGTATAGAAAATATCATCGGTGCTTCTATTTGGTTGAGAACATTCAGCCCAATTGAAAAGTTTAAATTTTGACTGTGACATACGATTGGCTCTCGAGTTTACCTCCCCATTTGGCTGTAAACGAGATTCCACTTCATCTCTCAGAATTTGCCTTGTAATGAGATCGAAATCAAGAGGGACATAAGTATGGGGCCCGTATTCAGGAGGACCAATTTCTGAAAGAGGTAAAAGTTAGAATTATTGGTGCATCTCTACAAACATGGATATCTTAAAAACAAGCAGATAAACATTTAAATTGAGGACACAGGAAGGGAAATCCTCATAGTTTCATCGGAATATAAAATAATGGATGCGTAATTTAATAAAAAAAAATTGTATTATGTTTATTAATTAAAAAAATTATTGGTAAAATATTGATTTTTTATAAGCTATAACAGAGAAAAGTTGGCTTTTCAATAACATCATATGGTTTAAGTAGATTTTGACATGTTATAACTCTTCTGTTATTTATAAATAATCCAGATTTATGTATAGGAAAGTTTTATAAAATGTTTTTTCTTAGTTTTTACAAGAAGGAGCAAAAATATTTTAAAGTAATTTGCTCTCTTCCCAGTTTATATTTTCATCATGGTAAAACTTTGATTTCTCAAATATTGTTTTTAGATATTTTTAACTTAACTTTTTGTTTGTTTATATTTAGAAACTAAAAATGTTTTCAAAGAATAAATACGATACCAGCAAAATTGAAGATAATGTAAAATACATTGAAAATTCACTAAAGTTATTCAAAAATTCATTCAAAAAATTCATATTGCCTGAAAGTAACTGGAAAGAAAACTTGAACAAGAAAATACAGATGACTGTACCTAAATAATTCTGGAATAATGTAATTTTCTAGAATTCAGAAAATGACAACTTTAATTTTAAACCCATTTTTTTCAAAACCTATTTTCAAAAGATCGTGTCACCTTGTTACAAAAATAATTGCGTTTTAATAAAATATCTGTTCAGAAAATTTATCCTGAAATTAATTATTTCGATAAAAGATTTTAAGAAATGTGTAAAACATTGCGTCACAAATTTTTTGCAAAATTGAAATATTTATGAATTTTAGACGTAAACATGTGTTTTGAATTTAAAAATCGTCCTTAATATAAAAAAATAAATTCACTAATTAAAATATAAAAAATGTCCTTTCTTTCTCTGAAAATTTTATATTGATATTCTTATAGAACATTAAAAAATTATATATAACATTAGCATCCTATCGAAATTAAAAATAGATACGACAAAGAATCTGTTTTGCTACTCCCAGATGGTCCTATTCCAAAACTAGACCAACTCCACAATTCCATAAGCAGCTAGGAAATCCAAAAACATAAAGGGCTTCGAAAAAGCCTCATTCAGATCAAAATTCAAGCCGCTCAAGGTATGCTCAGTTGATGACTATTCATACAAAGAATCTAATTTTGTGTAATACTTTGCTTACAGCCACAATTTCTCTTCTTGCATTTTAATTATTATTGCATGAGATAGCTGTTTTGCATAACTTATATAGTTAAACTTATAAAACTTATACCTATTTAATTTGTCTAATGCATTGAAAATTCTAAATATATTAATCACAAGTAAGCATTTAAATCAAGGATGAAAATATTTATAGTCTCACTTTATAATTTAAAGTTTCCCATTGTAAATTACGAAGCAAATAAAGGTTTCTAAATTTAATATTATTTGATAATTTTTAATTCCTACTGATTCGTGTTGTGTAGTTTTTCACTTTATATAATAAACTTATAAAAGGTTATTTCTCGTACGCTTGTTTAAAACCACAGTAATTTATTTCTAATATTCAATAATTACTTATTTGTCTAACTGTTTCAATCTCATTTCGAGCTTAAATTTCATTTTCGTTTTGAGCTTAAACTGATCTAATTAGCAGCATTATAGAAATAAAAATCAATATTTATTATTAGAATAGAAAGCAAGAAATAATTGAATAACCTGTTAGATGGAGCCACTAAGAAGTGACTGAACATCACCTTTTAATTATTAAATTGGCAGATATTTCTCATATAAAAAAATTAATTTTCTTTATATTTGCCAATTGAATAGGAAGTATGTATATTAAGTCCCAGTTCAGTTTAATCTTTGATGCTTTCTGCAGTTTGCTTGAAAGATTTGAGTATGAATTATGCATTATAATAATTTTTATAATGAATAATTTCTAGGCATTATATTAAGTTTAAGCTCCATTTGATAAAAACATAAGTAATACAAATTCTCGAAATGAATAGTTATAGAAAAAGGAAAACATATATTATTTTATAAATATGTCATTTTTTATAACAGATATGACGCGTGCACATTTTATTTGTCCTAAAATCATTGTTTAACTTAATAAAAGACAAGCTTTCTTCATCATAGTCATGTGAAATAAATGAAATGAACTCTCACAAATTTTCAAAGAAAGAGAGACACATGTATGCAAATATTTCGAAAACATTTGCTTATCTTGACTTTGCCTGACACGCCTATCGCTGCGATTAAGATCTAAGAATTTCTGTGTGTAAACATTTCTCTACCCTGGCGCCAACTATTTACAAACTGATATCATGCAAAAAGAACCCTTTTATTTCAAACAAAGTAGATGGATTGCCTCAGTTGGATTTCATTTCCATAACTCAAATGTTGGGACACACAAGATTTGGAAAACAAGTTTAAAATATTTTCCCATTCACAATTCTTGAGAAAGATTTGAAATTCAAAAATTTCCATTTCTAGTGGTTCTTTTAAAAATATTTAGGATCTTTTGAATATTAATCTAAGAAATTATTTAACTTTACGGTTGAAATTTTTTTATGATTATATCTCATTTTTAAAACCGAATTTATTCAACGAAACAAGATTTATTATCTTTTTAAAAAATTGATACTGTTTTCTAATAGAGGATTGAATTTATAGAAATTGTTTAGTATGCATCATTTCATATTTGCTATCGTTGAGTTTAATAACAAAAAATGAACTTTTTTGAATTGTTGTGGTTTTTCTCGCATTAATATGAAAATAATGCATATAACAGTTGCATATTATTTGATTAAATATATTCCATGAAATTAAAGTGTCTATTCAATTTAATATTTGATTTAATATAATTAAAAAATTATTTTCAAATCTCATTTGTTTCAATGTAAGGAATTTAGAAACCATACTTTTGTTGTGAATTGTATTTTTTCTGCTAGAAATTTTATTTGATGCATTTAAAATTTTTTAATTGAAACTTTTAAATTGCGAACTTCTTATTGCTATTACTTTAACGTAAAACATTACATGGATTAAAGATCTTAAAATTTCATTCGGATGTGGAAAAAGTTTATATATATAAAAATAATACCAAAACATTTTTGTACTTCATTATAATTAAAGTTCATAACATTTCAAAAAAGTAACATTAAGAGTAGTTTAATTTTAGAATAATTCGTTTTGTTTCTACAGAAATTTTCGCAAATATATTAAATAAATATTTTACTGTGGTATAAAATCATTTTGTATAATATTATATATGGGTGAATATTATTTTGTAGAACATAAAGTGAATATTTTTTCTATAATTTACTATTACCATTTACAATATACACTTAAATATATCGAGTAATTCCACTCAGAGTTAATTTCCATTCTTTTATTCTTTAAAATTATATAAAATCGACACCCTTTAATTAAATACCAAAAAAAAGATTTTGTTTAAGATCGTAAGACAAATCTAATACTCATCAACTGCTGGAAAAAAATCAAATTTTTAATAATGTAATGTTTATGCATATTAATTGTTCACTAATATTATACAATTAAAAATACGCAAATCGTACTTTCTAAATTTAGTGCTAACGTTCCTCACACAAGTGGGGTTAATTGGGAAAAAATTACGGTTTGCAAAAATAACGATATTTGTTATTTACTTAGCTGTATTCAATGTTTTTTTTTCCACATAAAAATGTGGTTATTATATTGATCGCTTAAAAACAAATCGAATAAAGTGTGAAAAACTTGAAATTTCCATTTCATACTAATGTTTTTAAATTGCTATGTCAGGACTCCTTTTCTGATTATTTCCGATCGGTGGCTTGTTGAAAAAAGCGTAATCACATTCGCGGCATTGGATGATATTATTTTACAAAATATTATTTTTCGAAACGAAATAAATGTTGCGGTTTCTTTTTTTAAAAAATTACATTTTAGAGATGTGAAGAAAAAGAAGAATCCCATCATGACGAAAATATTTTTTCTCTCCTCCTAGTTGTTACGGATGGATGGCAATTTTAAAAGAGGAGATTCCATTCTTAAAGTGGACACAATTCTGGAATAATATGCATAGCGACATAAATAATTTTACAGTAGATTCAAATCGGTGTTAACTACGGTTAAAATAATCCCAAATGATTTATTCACAATTTCGAAATGAAATATAACCGCCATATTAAGTTTGTCAGAGAACAAGATCCTGACAGAAGTTTTATTATTATCTGTGAGAAAGGTTGTTCTCCCAACAACCGTTCTCAAATCAACCCCAGACAACCCCAACAAGTAGAATAAGGATTTTATTTATATTGATTTCAAAGAAAATTAGCTAATGTGGTTTATGAGACACTATTATTAGGACGAATTACAAAATTTATTTTTTAAATTATAACGAGAGAAATTATTCTTAATTTGAGTGTGATTCAAAAAAATGATAACGTTGGTTTTGAACAAATATAAGTGAAAATATGACATTTGCCCCCCCCAAAGCTATATTTGTAAGTTGTACATAATATATCCCTATTTTGTCCGATAAATATGAAACAATTCAATAATAAATGCAACTTTACAAGATTATACAGAATTTCCTTTACAAATACTGTAACACTATTATATAGAAACCAAATTTTTAGCTTGATTATCTTATCATTCTTTAAACTTTCTGCAGTGAGAGATGTTTGGATTAGGCACCACCTTTGACTTTAAACGGGATTCCAAATCATTACAAATATCCAAGCTCAAAGGGGAGATACGAACTGTTGAGCTGAAGGCCAAAATGCAAATTATTAAGCTAAAACTATGTCCCAAATATTTGAAGAACACTGATCTATTATATTTTAAAATTTCAAGAACTTATACGATGACTAGAGATTAAATAAACCGTTGTCTATTTAATAACTAGTCTGTATAAGATGGAATTTTAAGAAAGTGAGGTATGATTAATTTCTTTGAATATCATAATTTGCTAAAGATTAGTGTGTGTTAACGATAACGATAATAATAAGTGCTATTAAGTTAAATTTAGTACTTTATAAGTTTCAACATAAATTAAAATCGATAACTATTATATTTTGTTCAAAAACTTTTTATCTATATAAAGGTGTCATTTCTATTACTCCTGAGTTTGTGCTGTCGAAATTTTTTTACTATTTTTATTGAATATATTAGGTTTAATGTTGAATACAATATGCCATATAAGAGAATATATATTATTCACTAGTGGTAAGTCAACAAAAATCGAAAACTGTGAATGTCATAAAATGACTGTTTATTAAGCAAAAACTATGATTCAATCATCATATAACCTTCTTAATTTATAGGCGACAAATTCGGACACGGAATTAAAAGTCTTTAACCTTATACAGCTTATTTAAAAGTGTACTAAAGTAAAATATAGAAAACCTCACAAAAAATATTGAACTCTCCTTAAAAAAATCGCCTGATTTTATGAATAACATTTTACTTTAGAACTAGCATTTTACATGTTATTATCCTTTAACGATATTTTTGCTGTGCTGCTTCATTTGTTTGTTGGCTGTTGTAATTTCTTTTCAATTTTAAATCCCAAAAATATTTTCAGATGTGTGACAAATATATTTATGTACTCAAGCATATAGATTTTTTATTCATTCATTTTCTTATGGTTTATTTTTTATATTAAATATATATATTGTATCATGTATATCCATTCTATATATATAATAATCGAGGCAAATTTTGGAGCATTCTTATGCGGGTAATTGGATTTTCACACTGTATTTTTCAGCAAATTATCACTTTTATATTATAATTCTATTTCTTTATTTATTAATGAACATCATCAACACAAAATGACAGAGATTCTTAATGTACATCAGATCGCTGTTAATAATAAGGCCTTCCAAGAAAATAGAAAAATATTTTTATTTAGATTGTTTTCTTTAAAGGAAAATATTTAAGAAAGGAACTTATGAGTCAATGTTTATAACCATGTTTTGATAAAAACAAGTTAGTCAACATAACGTGTATGATAAAACTTCCCTGCCTTATCTATATAAAAACAACATTTTATCTTACATTCCTTCAAGATGAATTCAACAGAGATTAAAACATTTACCCATGTTTTAGAGTTCCAATTTCACAGACATACAATATAAATAACATTTAATGCATGTACATCAGAAGGGAAAGATAGTACATTCAAATACATTTTTTTTTATCGTTGTTATGTTTCCATAGAAATATCTGGTGTAAAGACAAGGTCTATAATTAAAGAGATAATTCTGAATATTCGTAACTATAATTAATATATAACAAATGTCATTTATTTAAATTATCAAAGTAAAGAGATTACATTTGTAATTAATTTAAAAATAGTCATATGAATAACAGTGTAAGATAATAATACCAAGTACTTAAATCTATAACGTTGAGTCGTTCACTGAATTAAAAATATAAAACAGTATAAATTTTATTAGAAAATTATAACGGGGAGGGATTTGCTTCAAAATTATTAACTTTTGCATTTTTATAAAGCATTATCTTACAAAATAATTTTGCATTTATAACTAATATGAATTTTTTAAAAATTTGATTTAATTTATTTTTAAAATGTCCTCCAAATCATCGTAATCAAAACAATGAATCACTAACTAACACATAAACTTTTATTTATAATAAATAATAAACTATCATTATTATTCCTTTGAATTAATATTTAAAAAATTATTAATAATATATTCACAAGGTTTTGAGATTAATATAATCTCATATCCTTTGCTGGTCCATTTTAATATATAATTTTGAATTTACACTCTTTTTTTTAAATATTTGTTATCATTTCATTTTATTCTCAATTTTAGGTAATATCTTCTTAATGAAACATTGTTATTTTAAGTCTATGACCTATGCATCTAAATTATAATTGCATAAGTCTTGCTGAGTATAATATAAACATCGTTATAAGAGCTGGAGGAAAATTTTAATTCATGTCATAATTAATTGTACTTTCCATTGTAATTTATAAGAATAAATAACATATTAAGAAAACAAAGAAGTTATAAACCGCGTTAAAAAAATAGCCGCTTTTTTAAAAGTTTTTTTTAAATAAACTTAAAATATCAAAAAAAATTTAACAATTTTCCTAGTCAAAATTATTTTACTCTGAAACTCTGAGAAAAGCAAATTCAACAACTCATTTAAATACAAGAAGATTATATTCCTGCAAGCTTGTTTAATGATTGATTTAAACAATCAATTTAAGCAAAATGTTTAAACATTTTAATTTATAACTTACACATATATAACATTGTAAGAAAGCAAAAGTAGAAAGATATATATTATACTCTTCTTTATTATCATCAATGTAATTCATGTATTTATCAATTACCTCAATTAATAAAAGGTGTCAATAATGGCTCATTAAAATAAACAAAGTCATTCAAAATTATATTAAATAAAAATACTTAGTTGTACTTACCACTTTCGGGAGGTAACATAGGAAGAAATTTTTTTTAATAATAGTTTTAAATGTTCTTTTGCGTTTAAAGTATCACAATACTGCTGCTGTACGTTACACGTTACAATACTGAGGCACCCTACGTGGCTACACCCTCACCCCTTACTGTTAACGAAATATGCCCTAAAGCAGGTTTGATGGATGATGTTGGAACGGTCGCCGATAATCTGGTTTCCTGACGATAAGACTCACAAAAGTTCAGTCGTTATCGCTTGTAGAAACAGAAAAAATCTTTATTCCCTAAATTTCATGCAAAGTGAATGGTTACGGTGGAAATCTAATGAATAATCCATTTATCTCAACAGAAAATAGCTTAGTTTTTATTATGTAAGAATTATGACTTTATAAAAATAATATATATACCACACACACACAAGAAAATAAATATATTCTTGAAGTACAATTATAGTAACATAAGTATTTCTAATTCCACATTATAATTATATATATGCCGACCGCCCTGTCTAGTGGTCAGAGTACCTGACTGCAGATAGGGAGGTCCTGGGTTCGAATCCCAGTTCGGGCATGGATGTAATTTCTCTCTCTATCTATCCTGTCTTTGTCCTTTCTGTGTATGAATGAGGTGTGAATGGTTGGTTGCCTACCCTATAAACGGGTCCCTATGGCATGTGTGTACTGAAGCAGTCGGACTCCACACCAAATATGGTTCAGTATGAAAAAGTGGAGCAACGCACCCCATATTGTCAGCCTAGTTGGCACAAGACAGAAAAAATTATATATATAATACAAGGATTAATTTAGCAAATTAAGAACCAATGCAATTACAAATATAAAAAGCCATTAAGTCAACTGTTTGACACAAAAGTAGCTGGAAGAATCGACCAAAAGTAGAAGACAAAATGTACTCACATATGATCATAGACAGAAGACAAAAAGGGAAACGTATAAAAGGAAATCAATACCATGATTTCCTTTTATACGTTTATACGTTTATAAAAGGAAATCAATACCAGTAAGACAATTTTTTTTTCCAAAAGCATACAGAAAAAAATTGAAATTTCCATGTCTATGTACTCTGAAACCGTGTAAAATAAATACATTTGTATATATACCATATGATTAAAATTCAATCACTATTATATTTCACAATATATTTTCATTTTGTACTTGCAATTCCGTTGAGTCTTGAAATGAAGTACCTTGATGATTTGAACTTTTGCTTCGATGCTTTCACAAAACAATAATATATTGCGCATATAAAACTGAAATCATTCTTTTATCAACGAAATAAAGGTGCTAACGTTTAATTTAAACATTTATAATGATTTTTAAAGTAACGGTAGTTAAATGCGATTGTTCAGAAATTAATAGTTTTCTCATTAATATCTATTTTGTAAGCCATTATGATATTTATCAAGGACAAGAATATTTACCTTAGATATGTTTCATGCATTGTAATGCATGCAGACTATAACAACAAAATTTTTTTCTGTTGTTAGACATTCGTTCAATCGTGTATCTTTTTAATCTTTTCGAATCTCAATATAAAACAATCTTATTTATTTCAATTTAGATTATGAATGAAAGTTAACATAATAAATTACTTAATTTTTAAGCCATATTTTTTAAGATTTTTTTGATAAGCAGTACAAAAGACAGTAGAATTTTAAGATTTGATAAAATAATAATAATAAATTGAGAAAATATTTGGTTAATTCGATCGTCCATTAATGTCAAACAAATCAACTGTTTTTATAATAAGGGCTCAGTGATTGCTTCAAACGACTTCAGCATATTAGTATTACTATTATTTTACTCAAAAAAATATTAACTCAGAATCATTTTCAGAGATTCTGAAGATTCATATTAAATCGCGTAATTTTTAATTAATTACTTTTAAATTAAACTCTTTTCCTCCAACAAATCAAAGCTTCATAAAATGTTTCATCTTCAATTAAAGAATGGTCTCGGAGTGAATGTATAAATGGCATTTGTCTTTAAAAATTATCGAGCAAAATCCAGTTGGAAATATTTGTTATGTTTTGTCATAGATATTTATATGAATGACTAGCATAGACAGCTGGCAGAAATGAGTAATTGCTGTTAAGCGCTTTAAACTAGATATTTATTATTTACATGATTTTGTAAGATCAATTTTGAAAAAATCCAGCTTTCAGGTTCATTGAAAATAAACGCACCACCATCAATAATTAATTTTCCGTAAAAAATTCTTCAATGTAATAATTTTATAACACAATTTCAATTTAAAAAAAATTCTAAAATTCTTCTTATGTTTAAGTAATATTCTTTAATTCATATGAGAAAATACTCTTTCTAGAGTTTCCTATAACCACAATCCTAGTATTTTGTCCTTATTATTATTATTTCCATTTGACACTTAAGTAGGAATTTAAGACCGTGGTAATTTTTTTTATCTCATAAGTACAAATAGAAATATATTTATGTGCATATTGTTATTGTTATCAACATTATTGTTAAATATTTGTTAAATCATGAATATTTTTGTTTCGATTAAGTTTATAAGTGTTATTGACTTATAATATAGGTTATATTTTATTTTAAAGGATTTTTTACTGCTACAAAATTTTACGTTTTTGCTTTGAGAATTAAATACTATATTATGACACACATTATACAATGCATGTATTTCCAAATGGTCTTTTCTTCCTATTCTCAATATTATTAAACACTCTAAGCATAAAAAACCGCTATATTAGAGAAAGTGCTTCAGAGAAAACACAATTAGGTAAAATTCGATGTGAATAATTCAGAGGTGAGTAATTTGAAGTGAGGGCAATTGGGAAAGAGTTAAGTTTCTGCCTTGGCACATTAAATTGCTTTTAATTATGAAAGGAGCCCAATAAAAGGCCAACAGAAAAACTTGAACATGTTTTATGTAAGGTTTCTGATTATAAGAATCGAGTTGAACTTGTAAAAATATCTTATAAGCTTACAATTTTCAATTTATTTTTACGCAACATACCATAAATAACGTTTTTCAAGGGAAAATTTTTACAAGAACACACACTTATAGACATTTATTTTACGAAAACGAATGTTGTCTTATTCTTCTTCCTATAAGAAAAAATTCCTTTCAGACTATTATTCAATATTTTTCCTGTTGGATTCAGGCATTTTCTTTTATCACAAATATAAAAGTTCATGGCAAAATTTTCTCCTACAAAAAGGATATTTTTATACGTCTTCAAATTCAGGTCAAATTCAAAATGCAAAAAACTCTCAACAATTTCCTTTCAAAATAAAAATATCAAACTTTTGGGAAGTAAAATATACGATATTTATCTAACACACACAATATTTAGCTATAATATTTTTCTGTGATAATTAACATACTTCCAAACATAAACTTGTTTCACATTTTTGCCTGTATATGATTGTCAGAATTTCAAGAGATGGTGCTAATTTCTCTGACAGAATTTTTTGGTGTACCTATAGTCAGTATATAATAAAGCAAAATTGAAAATAAAGAATTTCTTTTTAAAAAATGTATTTTCCTTATTTTTAGTATATGTTAGAGACCAGTATAAATGAAAAATAGAGTGGCTACAATTTTCGTGAGAGGATTACACATGTTGCTGTGATTTATGATAAGACGTGAGTTCCAAAGTTATAGCAACTGCAAATACTTTTGTTTGAGAAATATTTATAAGACTTTAACAGTCAATAATTGCTTAATTCATTAGAAAGACATCAGTATTTGGAATCATCTGTATAGGATACAGAGCTGTGAAACTCAATGATACTATTATATTATACATTCATAATATTTGAGAACGTCAAGACTTTCTGCCTCTATTTAATGACATTAGCTAGAAAAGCGAATTTTATTTTTTACCGTTACCAAAATATTCATAAAAGACAAGAGAAAAAAAAACGGTTTTAGCATCCTCCTCCTATCAAGATTGGAAAATATTCCCAAGCTAGCTCCTAATACTACGAACATCACCCGCATTCCACTTCATCGCAGAAGGATCATTCCATAAGGTGCGCCGCAGATAGGTTGCATGTGGATGGTACGATGTTTTATAGCTACCTAGTGCATAGTGAACCGTGAAATGATAGTTTAAACAACGTTTATTTTATAAAAATAATGATTTTCAGAGCTGATAAATAAGTCTGTGACATTTAAGACAACTTGGTGACTTTTGGTGAAAAAAATACAATAATACTTTTCTAAGTTTCAAGTCGACATGGATTAATGGGATCATATGAAATACCAATAGGAGCCGAGTCTTCTCATATGTTTACTATAAGAATGTTCCGGAAACTTCCTGGGTCTATATTGAAAAGGTACAATTTTAGCCTCAGCCAAGCAGTGAGTTAACTGAAAGTAAGCAAAAATACACACGAGTCTTCAGCTGTGAAATTTATTGTTTCGATTCTGTATAATAGAAACTATGGTTTCAAGCCTGTGAGAAATTTTCAACCTTTGTAATTGTAGTAATTGGGAGTGGAAGAATTGTGAAAAAAGCGTTTACTTTGAAAAAAACGACTCTTCTTTATTTCTGGATCATCATAACCTCGCCACCGCGAAAAAAAATTGATACAACTGGTGTCAAAAATGTGGAATTGGAGTGATGCAGCCACTCTCTGACCAAGGTGAATATAGTGCACTGTTCCATGCACTATTGCCACACAGGACCTATTGAGTTTCGATAGGTTCAAGTCCCATTGAGTTTCGATAGATAGGCCAATCACCACGCCAGCGTTGAATAGGCTTACGGGAACTATAAATATTTATATAAATATTATATATTTCTATTAATTACTTGTTTAATAACGGTTTTCAAAGTTGAGAAATAAGTCTGTAAAATATAAGATAATGGTGATATTTTTTAGTGACTTAGCAACGTTTGGCAAAAAAACACTTAACTTAACCAAAGTGTCGAATTGATTGGAGGAATTGAGGAGATGAGTTATCATAGACTTATAAAGCATTGATAAGAAAACTAATTTATTTTTTAAAAAATGGTGTGCTTTTTATTTTATTTATTTATTTATTTATTTTTTGAAAAAATTAACCACTATAATTATTTATTCTTTTTGATAGAAATTCATAAATAACTGTTTCACTAAAGCAAATAAAAGCAATCAAATTATTAATGATATGCAATTACACTGCTTGACAATTACTAAGGACGGATAACACTATCATCCATAGCAACAACAAAATCAAAGGAAGCAAAATGTAAAAAATTTGAATAAATGCGGGATATAGTAAGAAGTATGTGTATGAAATTTTTTTTTTCACGTCTTTTCAGCACATGATAGTGTTCATAAGAGCTTTAAAGGTTTTGACGTGTGTGGTCAGTTGTTGTTTCAAGTCAAAGTTTAACAGGAAAAATTTAATTGACGAAGTTGAAATTTTTGGCATGTCTTCCCGACATCACTTAGATGATTTTATGCGGACCGAATTATCGGAAAGATCGAAGAAGGTCGAAAAATAACAGATGTTGCCAGGGAGTTCGACATCGCTCACAGCGTTGTTTCACGGCTGGGGAAGTCATTTAAAACTACTGGAATGTGTAATAGGTGGCACGGGGGAGGTCGTGTTAGAAGTACGACGCCTGAAGAAGACTGATATATCGTCCTATCAGCAAAAAGGAACAGGCGCACCACAGCTCAGCAGGTGGCAAATCAGTTTATTGTTGACTCAGAGAAGCAGATCTCTCGAAAAACTTGACAGACGTTTCAGGAAAAGAGGACTATACGCCCACAGACCTGTTGTGTGTGTCCTATTGACCAGACAGCACCGTACTGCCCGTTTGCAATGTGTCGTGAGCATCGCAATTGGACTGAACAGGACAGGGTATGCGTACTGTTCTCAAATAATAGTAGGTTCAGTCTGTCATAGGATTGTAGACGCCAACTGATCCGGCACGAGATTGGTACTGCTAATCTCCAGAAATTATCCAGGAAAGGGACCGATATCCGACATGCAGTGTCATGGTGTTTGCCGGCATCATGATCAATGGTCGCACGCCCCTACATGTGATTGCGAATGGGACTATGACAGGTCAACAATGAATTAATTAAGTTCTACTTCCTCATGTTCGTCTTTTCCGTGGTGCTGTCGGTGATAAATTTGATTTTATGGACGACAACGCAACATATCATCGAACACTCGCTGTTAAGGACTGTCTAGACAGAAAGGGTATTCAACGCCTCGTATGGCCATTACGGTCTCCAGATCTAAACTCCATTGAAAATCTGTGGGATTCTTTGGGAAGGCAAGTTGCTGGTCGAAACTATCCTTCGACAAATAAGAACATAAAGAACACATATAAGATCCGTGCACTCACAGAGGAATGGGATAAATTGCCTCAACAGCTGCTGGATAATGTTGTGTAAAGTATGATACGACGTGTGTAATGTTGGATCACACTCCATAGTGGACATATTCCTTACTGATGCAAGGTTTTCTTCAAGGTGCCTGTTGAAGTTTAGATGCATTATTCCATTTTTCCGTATGTAGCATCAAATGAACATTTTTTTCTTTCAGATGTTTCACAGCTTTTGTGCTTTCCAGAACAGTAAATATTCTTTATTCTAATGTCTATACAGTGTGGCAACTATATTTTATCCTACTAGGCCCCAAGTCTCGCTTAATGTTATGCTACATTGCAATTGTGATTCGTCCTTAGCAATTGTCGAGCAGTGTAATAAATGTAAAATGCTTAAACTGATGTACACTTTTTAAGGCCTTAAATTAATTTTTACATAGTATGTCTGGAGGAAAAACCAATATTTAATTTTTTAATTTTAAATATGATTATTAAATAAAAGTGACAATCAATGATATAAAAAAAGTATTGATGCAAATTTTGTATATCTTTTATATCTTGATTAAAATAGTCTCATTTTGTGAGCAATACAATAAAAAAAACTGTGGATTATGGTTGAATTGTATTTTTTAATTACCCGTTAATTGCTACAATATTTTCAATTTATTGTTGAGATTTGGAGAACATTAACTTTTGCTTGGAGAATTATATCGTATTATACTTAAATTGATTTCATATTCTCAATTTTAGAAAGTTAAAGTAGGTCATTTTTATTTAAGTTATGAAAAGGATTATCATATTCAATTAGCTTTAAAATGGGGATGACTTAGATTTGGAGACAAAGGTTTTGAAATTATGCAATTTTTAATAGCTAAAACTTTTTTTAACCAGATTCAAATGGAGCTATTAACCAGAATATAATAGAGCAGTGATTCTCAATCACTGTGCCACAGTACTTTTGTGTGCCACTAAAGTCTTAAATTCTGCAGCCAAATTTTAGAAATGTATACAGTAAAAATTAGAAAATGTCCTTTTTATTAATAATAAAGTAATAAATCTACTATTATTTTTGAAGTAAATATTATATTAATTTATTTTATATTCAAAATTATTATTATCGTAAACACTTTTACAGCCTGTGCTATTGCTACATAAGGTTGAAAATTATAAGAATAATGAATAAAAAAATTTAAACATAAAAAAATTTGCATAAAAAATAAAAAAACTGAAAAATACCTTTTAATATTTGATTCCAATGAAAATTAGTAGTAGAAAAGTTGAATTTAAAAGATCAACGTCCAACTCAAAAAAAAAAATAATAATAAATAATGAAAATCTAAACCTATAATGTAAAACCTACGGCTAAATGGTTTGAATACAAAAGGCTAAAATTATTTCTTTTCTAATTTAGAAGAATCAATTTTTTTGTAGTCATAAAAATTTGAAATCAAAAATTTTCCTTTCTTAGTATGTGATCTCATGGCTAATAATTGATTTTGATTAAATAAATGATGAATTTGCTTCATCAAAGAAATGAATGTTAAATTAGTGGTTAATTATACTAATGTATACAATGTATTATTATTAGTAATAAGTACATCCAGAAATATTAGTTTCTTAAATCTATTATATATATTAATGTTACAGATGTAAGAAATTAATACATCTGAATTAATTTCTTACATCTTATTAAATATTAACAGCGAGGTAAAAGTGCATATAATATTTATAGTAAAGTGTACCTTATATGCATAATAAGGCAAATATAACAATGTGATTATATGTAATAGAGATATTATATTTATAATATATTAATTCTTATCCTATAAAACACACATATATGAACTTTTATCATTTTTTTTAAAATAGCATGTTTTTTTTAATATATAAATAATGCAAAATAAATAATATTTTAATAGATGTTTCTAAACTACCATATGTCCGATATTTTAAATAACATAGACACATTTCTGGATCCAATCTTACTTTTGACTTTAAACTATTTTTTGAAACCAAAAGCCTCTTACTTGAGATTTTAAAATAATTTATATTTTATATTATTTTAATGTAAGCACTATATACTTTCTTATTATATCCATTATATTCCCATTACGAGTATATATGCTGTACACACATTGTGAAATAATATATATATATATATATATATATATATATATATATATTATATATATATATATATATATATATATATATATATATATATATATATATATATATATATATATATATCTATTCATAAAATTTCATTTGGCTTAAATTTCAGTAAGTAAGATGAAGTCAAAATATTCCTTAACCTTACATTGAGGACTGTGAAAATCATTGTCACTCCCAGGAATCCTTTTATATGAATTCTCTTTATACAACAAGAATTAAAAATCTTTTTATAGCAATTTTCTTTAAATAACAAGAATTAGAAATTTTTATACAAGAATGCTATTCTATTTTAAAAGAAATTTTACTTAATATATAAATAATTTACGATAAAAAAATGACAATAAATATATGATTGTTTTCACAAAATCTTACATAAAAAGCTAAGTTAAATCGCATTGTTTTTTTTTGTTAAATGCATTTGGTTTTGATTGAAATTTTTCGATAAAATCAATGAGCAATGATAGTTTCTGAAAATTATAAATTAAAACCGTAAAAATCTTAATATATTCGACTTTAGCACGTATTTTAATGTAAAAAAATCATTCCGCTTCATGTCTTGAAAAAAATTATGAAAAATAATAAAAAAATTAATTAAAAATAGTCATTAATAAAATAAAATTAAAGCTTGCAAATCTCCAAAAATTTGCTTTATAGATTCAGATTTATAGATTTAAAAATCTTTTCTATACAAACAGAATTTGGTCTACACTATAAATTATAAAAATTTTTATAGTTATAAATTTCGAATAAACCCACACATTAAAGTAATTTTTCCCCTTTTTAAATTGCCTTCCATCTCATAATTGCTTATGTCTTGCGCAAGATTCCAGTGAAGAAGTAAAAATATAATCTTCGACAACTTTTGTAAAATTCACTTACACAGTGAACCTTATCGGCAGAATTAATATTTTATTAATAATTGCTCTTATGATAACTTAATCTATCAAACTTTCTATTTGATGACGATTATTTGATGACTTTTCAGTCGATAGAGATAACTAGTTTTTAATCTATTATTGATTTAATGTTTCAATTATATACTTTTTTCACTATAGACAAAATTTTTCATTCCTTGAATAATGAAAAATTACAGTAATTTAGTGCTTTCGGAATAAACACATTTTTAAAATTAGTTTTTCTGCGTCACGATAATAACAAGCGCAATACACTTGTATCTTTTAACTAATTTGATTTTTCTTTCCTGGTAAGCTTTCTCAAAACCTTTCAATGAAAATAAGATTTATTTAAAATTAATATTTCTCATGAGTTAAAATTAATATATTTTTAAATATGTGTGTAAAAATGTAACAGTTATACTTATATAACAGTGTTCAGTCTAAAAATAACAATTTGATTTTAATCCCATTAATACTTAAAGAGTTAATTTTTATACAATTTTATGTTTTAATCAAAAGTAAATCTGCACTATATTGTTATATAAATTATCTATACAGCTGCTTTTGCACTGCCTTGATTTCCTGTATATTTATGTATTGTGGTTCATATTTTATTATATTGTATTTTCAGTGTGTGTGTGTATATATATATACACACACACACACAGTTCAGTCACATAACCACCACGTACTTTCGAAGTCGACATTAAATAACAAATCACAGAAGACAGGTTGCATCACAGTACAGTTGAGCGTATATAAAGGATGTGTGAAGTATTTTGTAAAAAAATTTCAATCGTTAGTGCAATATAAAAAAGGGAAAGATTTATCCGACGTCCAAAACGCATGATCATTGGCTTTCAGGTCAAATATTAAAGCATTTCCGAAACGGCTAATAATGTCTGAATACAATTCTTGTTGAAATTATATATAAAAGAAAGTTTTGAATTTTTGGGATGCAATGAAGGAAAATGTTTTGATCAAATCGAAAACTGTTGCCTATTTAATATACTAATATATAAAATTCTGTCAAACTTATGTTTCAAATATTTCGATAATACTCATAATCTGAAGTTATATATTTCAGAAAATAAAAGATATTTTTAGAATGTTTACATTTATATATTTATTGTGATATTCTTCTAAATATTAATATAACATCAAATTTAAATAACACTGCGCTTTAAACTGTCATACTAATACTTAAAAAACTTTATTTTCACTCAAATTTCTTGAGAGATACAGTTAATTTTCTAACTAAATATGTATTGTATAAATAACTAAATATGGATCTATGTAATCCTCTTAGTATGTAACGAAATATGTAATCCTCTAATCTCAAAATATTTAACTACGAAATTTTCTTAATACATATGGCAACAGAAATTCTACAACATTTATTTTTTTGTATTTTTGTTTTTAACAAACATCTGCGATGTTTTCGATTCGCATAGTTGTATTATGTAGATTGTATTGAAATTATTATACTTGTTGCTCTAATTAATTTATATTATTTAAATGACCATGACTTTGTGGTTCTCTAATATGTGATCTTCTGATTGTAAATATTTATATATATATTGCTTTTTTTTAATTTTATGTAAGTATCTTTTTTTTATTGTCATAGATTTTAAACTTCAGACTGTTTTGCTTTAATACTTTTATACTAAAGGAATTTAAGAAATATGTTTTTTAATTCATTTTTACTTAAGTATAATTTAATTCATACGAAATGCATATGATATTTTGAATATGATACATTTATACTGGGATTATTGCACATATTTAACTTTAAAAACAAATTCGTCTTTTTTTGTATGCATCTTGTTTTTTCAAACTTTTGTATCATAATTTATATAGGGGTATTCTTATGGCGATGTATGGCCCGATCCGTCACTGAACTTAACTTGAATTCTATTTAGGAAGATTGATTTTTCATATATTTTTACAAGTATTTCATAAAATATCAAATTTATATTAGAAATAATAATTTAATCTTTTTCATTCTAGTGTTTTTGTGTTATCATGGTTGTAGCAGAGCAAAATTCTTGGCAAGCCGATGTTGTAGTGGTTATTGAAGGTACTGCTAATCTTAGTCCTTATTTCGAAAGTTTGAAAACTAATTATCTCATTCCAACTCTTGAGTAAGTATTATTTTCCAGATGTTTTCATTTAATTCTACTTTAAGAGAAAAAAGACTGAATATATTTACTGTCATCTTCACAAATAATATACCTATAACCATCCTTATGCCTGTTTTATAACTCATGTGTTAAAATGATTCATATGATTATGAAGGAAATTTCACAATTGTTGATTGTAATTAATCTGTATATTCAAGTATTGTCTCCATTATTCAGTAGCTAATCCTAGTTTTATACAGTTTGGTTGTGTTCTTTGTTTTGATATGTATGTAGTAAAAGCATCCAAGCCCAAAAGACTGTTTTTTGTACCATTTCACTGATCTACTAAAACATGACTAGTGTGTTTAATTCCCTCTCCAATATCTATATCACCCATGTTTTTGTTATAATTAATAATATATTTAGGCTTTAAAATGTTCTGTTCAGTAATTTTATTTTTTCTGCCAGATTTAGCTATTTCTGACTTGTGGCCTAACGAATGCTTATAAAAATTTTTTTTTTCTATGAAGGCAATGATGTTTATGTGGCCAAGTTGTATCACATCCAATTCGTCTTTTAGTTTCCTGGTTAAAGATCACAAAACTGTACTGGTTTGTCATGACTTTCAATTTTTGCACTGAATGCTGACCAATTATCTCACCAAACCAAAATATGTTCACTACGTGCAATCTCTTCTACCGAATACCAATCATGCTTTAACTTCTTTGCATTCTCACTCTATTTTGAATTTCAAGTATAAAATTTCAACTATTTCATTATAATTACTTACTACAGAAGTATTAAATACTAATAACTGGAAACTAATTTCCCAAAGATTACATTATAAAAACAAATGTAAACTAAATATCACACAGTCTACGATGGGTGATATAGTTATATCTCTAACGTAAACAAAGAACATTTTTATTAAAACTCAAATTTTAATTAATTGAGCGGTGGCACCCACTTTAAAATAAAACCTTCACTTTAGCACTATCTATAACAAAGACAATAAAAACAAATCCATATAAACATATACAAATTGCATTTGTATAAAACTTGGAATTTAATTAACCAGGTAGTGGCATCTTTTTTTTAGAAAAAAAATCACCATAGTGCAATACTGGTAATAAAAATATATCTAAAATGTATACAAATATTCTTATAAAAACTAGACTTTCAAATTAATCAACATTAGTCCATGCTAAATAAATCTAAATACCAATATGTAAAATATTTATAAATAATATCTTTATTATGTATCATAAAATATTGTTAATTATGACACTTGGACAAGCCAAGCTCACGATGCTTTGGCTATGCAGATTTAAGTCATTAGGGTGTGTCTTTCATTTAATCAGAGCACCACGAAGGTGAAAGTACGACTTTGCTCTTCAAATCCTCCAATAGATAGCACCACCAGAGGATCCACTCAATCAATTTTTATATTGATATGAAGAGGGGAAATTTTCTCCAGACCATTGTACCCATGGTAACATACATAAAATAACTCACCAAGTTACCACCCACTCTGTCTAGTGGTCAGAGTGCCTGACTGCAGATAGGGTGGTCCTGGGTCAGAATCCCAGTTCGAACATGGATGTACTTCCTCTCTCTATTAGTCCTTTCTTTGTATGAATGGGTTGTGAATGGTTGCCTAGCCTATAAACAGGTAACTATGGCATATGGGTACTGAGGAAGTTGGACTCCACACCAAAATATGGTTCAGTTGGAAAAATGGAGCAGCACATCCAATAATGTCAGCCTTGCTGGCACCAGAAAACAACAACTCACCTAATCATAACTTCCAGAATCATCAGTAATGATGTACTATGACTATATACAGGCCACGAGGGAAATAATTTAAAATGATAAAAACATTATGAAAATTAATTTATTTTATAAACTTTTAAAATAAATTTTAGTTTAAAAACTTGAAGTGAAAAGTTCACTGCTGATTAATATTTAAAAGCGTAGCTTTCAAAAAATTTCAAAACATAAACATTAAATCAGTCACTTCAAATGCTTAACCCTCTGACTGCTCAATTTGTAAACCAAAATCGCTTCAAAAATCGTGTAAAAAAAATTTTTTTTTTTTTTGCATATTTTAAATCTATATATATTGGAAAATTGAAATATGCGTTTTTTCTTTCTAGAAAAGATTTTTTTATATAGATTTTTATCATGAGAAACTAAGCTGTCAGAAAAACCAATTTCGGATGTTATCACACACAAAAAATTTTTTTAATGAATTTCAATTTCACACAAAAAAAATTTAATGAATTTCAATTGAATTACAATTACTTTCTATTTATTACATAATATAAAAAAGTAAAATGTATAAAACTTAAGAAAATATAATGCACTGAGAAAATAATACCTTAGAAATGTAGTTTAGTATGATAGAGTTTGAAATAGGGTTCAAGGCAAAGTCCAACTTCACATTCTTCGCACCAAATTCGTGTTTCTTTGCGAATTTTTTTTCCATTTGCATCTTTTCTTGAACAGCAAACAGCACACTGTCTTCGAGGCTCTCTTTTTATGGGGTTAGGAGGTATGTGACTTGAAAAATGACAAGCTGTCAATCTCAAAGGGTTTGGAGTAGAACTTGGTCTTTCAGGACAACCGCTTTTATTTCCATCAGAATACTTTTGGGTACTTTCTTCAACCATTTGCAAATGAAATTCCAAAAGCTTTATATTTTGTGTTGGGTTTTGCTTTTTGTAAAGTACATAGACATTCCACAACGATTGATCTAAAAACTGCCTGAAAATTTTGATATAATACTTTCCCTGTTGTTTTTGGAGTGTAGGGTAGTAGGACATTTCTTGGTCGCATAAATCGACCCCACCCATTGTATTATTATAGTCACAAACGACAACTGGTTTCATAACAGTCTTGTTAGATTTGCATGTCACCGAATGAGAGCTTGCATCATGAATAGTATTCGTAAGGCAGACACTCTTCTTGTCCTGCCACTTTAGGCCATAACTTTACCTCTTTGATAAGCCACAATTTCACCCTTGGGGACTTTCTCTTTTGAAAAATTGACAGACAGGTCCTTTCTGGTTTTATTCACTGTCCATAAAAGACCATCTTTTCTGTAAGTAATATGTCTGCAAGCTGTGGAGACATGTAAAAATTATCAATAGTGACACAATAACCTTTTCCCAGGAATCGATCCATCAGGTGTAAAACAATTTTGGTGGAAACTGGATAGTGGCTGTATTTTGGATTATACGTTGTTCTCTCACCTGTGTAGATGAGGAAATCTGAAATATATCCACTTTCTGCTTCACAAAGAACGAAAAACTTCAAGCCAAATCTTGCTCTTTTTTTTTTTTGGCAATAAACATTTTCCAGTTGAGCCTTCCTTTGAACCGCATCAAGCTCTCATCTAAACTGAGATTTTTGCCTGGTATATAGACTTCTCAAAATTTGTATTAAATATGTTCCATTTGTTCATAAATTTTATTCAGTTTTGGCCATGGGTGACGGTCTTTATCAAATTTCTCATTATTGGCAAAATGAAGAAACTTCATGAGCAATAAAAACCTATTTCTTCCAATTACTTTTGCAAAAACTGGTGTGGATAATATTTGACGCTTAGACCAATAATGCTCTTGATCTGGCTTCTTTATGACTCCTTGGAGTAACAAAACTGCAAAAAAATAGCCTTAGTTCTTCAACATTCGTTTCTGTCCATTTTTTCCAGCGTGATCTCTCTTTGCAAACCGCTTTGTGGATAAATTGTTCAGCGTATCTATTCGTTTCTTGGACTATCATTCGCAATATTTGATCATCAAAAAAAAGTTCAAAATAATCCAATATACTTGCATTGTTAGCTATATTCACAGTAATTCCCAGATTACCACGAAAAGGAACTGGAGGAGGAATATTCTTCATATCAGCTTTGCACCACTGCCTAACGCTTTGCAAGTTTATCAAAACGCTTTGCTTTGAATCATGATGAGATTTGTTGCTATCTGAGGGGCAGTCCGAAAAATCTATATCACTATCAAAACTAAAATCACTTTCAGAATTTGATAAATCATCAGGAATATATACTGTGTCAATCGCTGAACGTTTTCTAGCAGCCATTTCTGATTAGAAAAAAGCGCCAAACATAATGAGGTCAGAGCAGTAAATACAAAGTACCTTCAAATGCTGCAATTTAGTGGACAACTAGCGGCATCTGTTGGTCAAAGCCTAAATTAAACGTTTTATACTGTATATAATTTATTTCAATCGTTAAACAATGAAAAAGTGGGATGCACTTCTCAATAAAGGAAGAAAAACACGTGTCCACAAAAATCGCGGGATGAGCAAATTTTGCTACTTTTGAGTTGCCTGCGGAAATCGCGGGATGATCAGCCAGAGGGTTAATGAATTATTAATCAGATTCTTCAAGAATTATTAGCTGACAATACAAATTTTGTAAATGTACACGATTACATTACGTCATAAAACAAAATTTTCATCATGCAAACACATTCTGACATGTTAAGCCCATTATATCAATCCCACAGAACCATGGTCTTCAGCCAGTTTCCTTTATATGATATCTTTGGGCATTCTTTTTCTTGTTTTCAAAATTGTTCCCTAAATATTGGTTTTTACAGAATGCATATAATTAGCAATAGATGGGGAATTATAAAACAATCCTAACATATTATATCTTTTCTCAAGTAATCTGTTGATTTTTTTTTTCAATGCTTACTACTCTTTCTATGTAAGACCTTTTGCATCTTGACATTTTCTGCATTTTTACCTCAGTAAATTAAAACTTCCATACAAGTAAAATTTGATAATGTATGTTATTTAAAAAGATCTTTGTATTTCTTAGCATAGTTTTTAAAAGATTAAAATGATCAACATTTTTAATTTTTTTATAAAGATATTTTAATGGAGGTCCTGCTGATGAACGAGATTGTGGATGCGATGTAAGTATATTTTTTATCCCCATAAAGAATCTAAAATTTTATTACGATTATTTAATAATAGGTAAAATAATATATTCGTTTGTATCCTTTAGAGTAACTGTACAATGTATGCATTGGTTGTATTCATGGCAGCTGATTGTGCACCAGAAACAGCTGCAACTGTGTTTGGACCAACACCCAGTACACATAAATTCTTATCATGGTTGGAAAAAATAAAGTAAGAAAAGTCTCTCTTTTCACATTTTCAGTTTTCCATAAATTTGGATTTTACCTTTATTTATTGAAGTATTTTTTATTCAGGTTTATTGGTGGTGCTGGTGAATCACATAGTCATGTTGCCGAAGGGTTAAGTACAGCGCTTCAGGTTTTTGATGATTTTCAAATAATGAGAGACAAGTAATTAAAATTATTCGGGAAATAATTTACTTTAGTTTATAATAAGTTTAGGAAAAATAATTCATAGAAATGATTGCAAATTTGCTACTTAACTAATGAAATATCTTGACATATTTTTGATGCTTATGTTTTACAAAATAAACTTGCTTCAATTTATCAAATTACTAAACTATAAACTACCTTCCACTTTTTCTCTATTCTCATAAAATCGCCAGTAAATTTTTTATTCATTTGTCATTAATTTCATATAATTATATTGCTTTTATTCTCTGCATGAAATTTCATCTAGAAAGTATAAATGTTTTTTGTGTAGTATTTTAAAATCTTAAGTTTTTTTTTCTGCCCTTTTTATAGGGAATAAATAGAATGTCTCTTCTTCAAGACAATATCAATAGTAATCAATTTTTTAGTCATAAAGTCTTAATATTAGATATTAAAAAAATTAAATTTTTTGGAAATATTCCTGTGAGCTAGAGGATTTCCTTAGTAGTTAGCTACTAAGGCAATCCTCTAACAAACAGGAATAGCATTCTAATTTTCAATTCAACAGTTTATAACACCTACCATGAAAATTGATGACTCTATTTTAAAATGTAAATTCTGATTAAAAAAAAAATAATAATAAGCTCATATGTGGAAATGTACTTTTTTCCTAAGAAAATCTTGGTCAATATAATTATATTAAAATGTTAATATTTTCCTTTAAATATCTTTATTTTCATTATTCAGTTTATAGGGAATGAATATATTAAATGTATTTATTATGTTTATATAATATGTTTCTGTAATGTTTGTAAGTTATGTATTAAATAATATTGGGAACATATTTTTAATGTAATAAAAAAAATTCAATATTTTTCAAGTTTTTATTAATTGTAGCTGAATTAATGTATGAATATTGAATTAATCTATTTTGAAAATTTTTCTGTTTTGTTATTGGCAACTTATAATAGATTGAATTATAATGCAAGTTGGTTCATGCAAAATTTTTTTTTAAATACATTATATGGAAAATTATTATTATTATTATTTTTTTATTGAAGAGCATTTAAGATCTTCATGTTCTTTAATTCATGATCTAAAATGCTTTTAGACATACTTGATAGCTTCTTGATAAAAATGTTTAAATAACAGCATTTATTTTTTACATTCATTGAGGAATTTAGTTTTAATTTGAAGATAAAATATACTTTTTTTATTATTTCTATTTATTAGTCATTTTATTTGTATTTTTCAGAAATTTATATATTTTAAATATAAATATATGTAATTTCTATTTCCATGTAAATAATTTTATTTAATCAAACAAATTATATATTTTGATTCATTTTCAAAAATTAATTGTCTTTTTTTTCCTTTCTTTAAAAAAAAACTATTTCAAGCATGAACATCCAAAAACATTGTATTCTGATTTGTAATTCCCCTCCATATCCACTTCCTGCATTAGAAAGCTCAACGTATTCTGGTCTGATGACTGAACAGTTGGCTGCACTCATGGCTGAAGTAAGTAATCAAGGATTTGTGTGGAATGTTCTTATATTGATTTATAACACTATGAACTTCTTATTATTTTTTTAAAATTTAACATTATTAACTATATACAGTACTGTAAATTCATTTATTTAAGAAAATCTTTCAGTCCATTGTGTACTTGTAGTTATAATAAAAAATGATAGAAAGAGAACTATTATTGAAAAATTTTCCATGACACTTTGTGACATATAAAGTCACATTTTTTTCAAACCTGTTTGATTTTATAATAAACATTTGATGATAACAATAAGGAACTAAATCAGTAGTTTTGTCAAAATAGAAATTAAATTGTTTTATAAAATAAGCCTAAAAATATTTAAAACCAATCAATTTACTTTGTTTATAGATGAGTTATGTCATCTATTAGTCAAGAAAATCATAAATTACTGAAAAAATATAAATTTTTCTTTGATAATAAAATATTTTTTGTGCAAAAAATCTACAAAGTATTATATCTGATCTTAATCTAAAAGTTTTCTATTTTAAAAAGTGGATTTTCATGCTCTAATCCTGAATTTTTTTCTACTGGATATTTTACTGGTTAATAAAATTTCAGCTTTCTGCACAAATACATATAATGTATCCATGTTTCTCAAGATTTAAGAATTATCATATCCACAAAAAATCTCAAGGAAAGCTGTTTTACTAACTGTAATTTTTGCCAAAATTTGTGAAATATTGGGGAATTTCGTTATTTTTTCTGCATTTCCTACTTACAAATTTTATTTTCATCAGTATCTTATTTCATGAATGAGCATAGCATGTATGTTATCATGTTGCCTGTAGTAACGATTTAGTTCAACTGAAATAGATTAAAACTTATTTTGCCTTGTAGGAAGTGACATTAAATAAATACAAATAAAACACCAATAATGCTTCTGAATAGTTATTTGAAATATCCATTACTTTAGAGAGCCAGTCAATTCTGTTTTTAACTTTATTAAAATATTATTAACTTAAATAATACATGAAAGTGAACTTATTTTTTATTTGGTATCCTTTTGGACTTAAATGTATCCATGTTAATTATTTGTATCCATAATTAACATGGAAATTAATTTACTTCATGTTACTTATTAATTTCCATATTACTTAAATGTATCTGTATCAATTAATTAGTTAATTTTGTATATTTTATGGTTGATTTTTGTGATATTTAGATTTTATTAATTTTTTACTATGTATATGTATTGTCATTTTTTAAGTTAATAGAAAATAAAGTGTAAAATATTTTAACTTGCCCAATACTTTTTTCCTTCTTAAAATTTAATTCAACATAAATTTTTTAATTAAATTAATGTGGAAAAAGTAAATGTCATATTACTCTTTGAATGTACTGCACAATCTTAAGTAATTAAACCTAAGTTTTTATCCAGCTCTAATATATAACACTTAAAATGTTTCTAAAAGATGATTTTTTACACTTTCTTTCTAACTTAAGTTCTCTCTTTTGAAATCATAAAGTTGAATAAAATCTAACTAAGTTCTTTAACAAGTTTTCTCATATTATTAATTACACTGCATTGCAATTATTTTAACTCATTTTTACAAAGGTAGATATTAATTTTATGTATTTATTGCGTATTGACCTTGATAATTAATTAAATTGTTGGGCATTTAATTATTTAGTGTTTGCAAACTTGTAATTTTAATAGTTTATATTATTTTGATTTAGCTTTTATATACAAGATCATACATTATTGTATACTTGTATTATATTTTAATGTTGATAAAGATTAAATGTTTTGTTAATATTAATTGGAATTAATACTAATTCAATATGTATAATTTTAAATCAAATATATTTTGAAAAAGTCATATTCTTTTATTATTTTATCATATTATAAATGATAAATTTTATTATCATAATTTAATTTATATTCATTAAAATTGTTGAACTACATCCTACTATAACAAGGTTGTAAAATTTTCTCTTTTGAGAAATTTATTATTCCTTACTGTATGCAAAAAAACATTTAATATTTTTCATTTTATTTTTAAGAATTGTTTTGAAGAAAACTATAAAAATAGATATTGATTTTGATATTTGAGAAATTCTATAATAATAGTTACAATGCTCCTGTTTTTTCTGCTATTTCTTAATTTTTTCAAAGTTTGATACTCAAAAAACAAAAGTTAATTACAGTAAAATTTGCTTTTAAAATTGTGACTTTTATTATAATGTAACATATTTTAACTTCAAATATCAGAATTTTTTAAATTTACTTTGTTATTTCAATTATAATTAATCTTTTAAGTTCAATGGAAGCTTGCTTTATCCTATCAAATGTAGGTAAGATTTCTCTAAAACATTACTAGGGCTTCCCTAGTTTAACTTATATATTAATATATACAAACTACATTGCTAAGTGATGTGCATAGAAAATTATAATCTTGTAATAATGTAATGAACATTAAAATCAATATTAGTGAAATCTTAAAGCAGACAAATGAATATTTCATACAATGTTTGATGAATGAATGTTGAATTCATTCTTAAGTTGACTGTTTGACTTTTTGCTTTTGACCAATTTAATTATTGAAAATTTTTCATGACTATAATTTGTTTTATTTTATATTGTGTTCAGTTCTTAATTTACAAATTTTAGCAATTTGATTTATTATTCCTTACTGTATGCAAAAAAACATATTTTTCATTTAATTTTTAAGAATTTAAGAATTGTTTTGAAGAAATCTATAAAAATAGATATTGATTTTGTTTGGAAGTTTCCTTACTTCCAAAACTTAATTCCTATCATTTCCTGGGTATAAAATCAGAAGAATTATTATTGTTATATATTCTAGACTCTTTTACAAATGAAATTTTTTTTTATTAATTTCATTACTTTTAAAATTGATAAATCTGATAAAAATCACATTTTTTTTATGATAGTCTTCTCTTAAAATAAGCATATTTTTTATATTACTTTTCCTTTTCAGTATTCTGAATTAGTATGAATGTTTATTTAGATTTTAGAATAATTAATTTTACATCTTAGAAATTAAAGTATAAAGTATATCAAGAGCATTAACAAAATATTTTTTCTCAAGCTAAGCAAAAATAAAAATTATGTTTTATTATTTCATTTAAAACTATATTTGCTATAATATATATATATATATATATATATATATATATATATATATATATATATAGATATATATATATATATATATATATATATATATATATATATATATATATATAATGAACTAATATGCACAATACATGTATATGTATACATGTATTGTGCATTTTTATTGAAAGTGAATTTAATTATAGTAGTACATCCAACTGTTAATTTCTAAAACTGTAAATAAATATTTAGATTGCATACATTTTGATTATATTTGTCACACAAGCAATTATGACAATATGTAAATATTTATTGTTAGGTTTATGAAGCTAATTGATATTGTAAAATAAATGTCATTCTCCATATAGAGGAAAAAATAAAAAATGTGTAAAGATAAAATAAATATATATTTTTCTCCATTAAATTTATTTTATATTATTTTTATTATAACTATATATAACATCTTATGAACATCTTAGCTGTGGAAGCAATGCTTAAAATTTTATATCACTAAAAATGATTCAGTGCTATAATTTCTTGAAAGTTTTTTCATAATTAGCAATATTGAATATTAATTGTTTTGTATTTGAAATAAACTTTCACTAAATGAGGCTAAATTTATTCTTTTCATTCATTGTCACATAAAAAATTTTTAATAAAATAAAAGGTACAAATCTCAGATTTGATCCTCTGAATGAGCAAGGTCAACTTAGCCTTTCATTCCTTCAGTGAGTCGATAAAATTAAGAACCAAACATGCTTGAGAAGTAAACATAGGGGCTTCATGTTAGGCTGACCACTTAGCCAGAACATTAATTCGCAGCCCAGGGTCCTTAGTCATGAAGATGTACGTCTTGCCCCCATATCAACTGCCACGCCACTGAGTAAAGTTCAATAAAATAAATTTTTCTGGGTGTAGTTTTTAAATAAAATATTTTAATTTGTTTTGAAAAAAAATTAGTAATATTTAAATGTTAATTTTAGATTTTTTATAACTAATAATAAAAAATATAATAATTTAAAAAAATTTATGAGTTTCATTTAATTAAATAATTATTGCTGTTTTTAATAGAAATAAAATTTAATGTAATAATAAAATTCAAAATTATGAAGAATATTTCAATTTTTTTAATTTATGTTAAGTAACTTTAACTTTAGTACATTGAATGTTAAAAACAAATTTTATACTTACCAGAAAAATATATATTTTCCTTTTATTCTCAAGTAAGAAATTAATATAAATGTCACATGAATGCCTCTTGATATTCTTCTCCAAATTATATTGAAAACCAAACCTTTCTTTCCCCAGAAAAAAGGTTTTGCAGATTTTTATGTAAAATATCTCTATGAAAATATTTATAAATTTCAATTAAGACTTAGCTCTTATTGCTCAAAACTTTCATCCACTTTTTTATGGTATGTAAATGAATATGAAAATATTAATTGTTACATCTTAGATATTAAAGTAAAATAAAATTAAAAATACTGGATAAATTCTTATTATTTATTGCTATTTAAGTATTTTGTAATACATGCATATTTATAGGATTCATATACTGTATTTATAACTTTTATTTGTTACAGAGGCACATCAATGTGAGTATATTATCTCTAAGAAAGATACCAACTTTTTACAAGATATATGAAAAGGTAATTATTTTGAAAATATATTTTATTTATATTAGCATGCATTTTTTAATTTTTAGAAAAGTTTAGGTATATTAACGAATGTATAACATTAGGAAGCATTGTTGATATTTCAAGTGTGTCAGTAAAAAGCCTTTAAGTTTTACACATTTTTGCTTAAAATTACAGAATTAACTAAAATTTAAAATAATAGAATTAAGATTTTAGAACTTTATTATTTCTTTAAATATATCAGAATTCATAATGGTCTCACATTTTTTAATTCTTTAACAATTGCTGGTGTATTTAAAGAAAATTTAAATGATAAAATGAATTTAATTTTAGTTATTTTTAAAAATTTCAGTAAATCTTGTTTTAGTATTATGTTGATTTGAAATTGTTAATGGAAGGAATATTCTGTAAACTTATAGCAATCTTTATTTAACTATAGATATTTGTTTCTATTACTTTAATTTGAAAAGGAAAGATAAATAATTATATTTTTGTTGAATCATTTATTTTGAAATACAAGAAAAAATTTCTTAAAGCATAATCAACATAAAACTAATGCTAAAATTTTTTTAATTTTGACATTGATTTTTTTTAGTAATGTTAAAAACCACACATTATGCAGAACTATAATTTCTATTAAAATTGAATTAAAAATAGACATTTTGTTATTTAATAACATTAATTTTATTTAAGTATTATAAATTAATAATTAATCATTTAATTATCTATGAATATAGGTCATACTTAAACTACATTTTAATAATTTACCTCAACAAAAATTTGTTGCTAATAAATTATGTTATTGTTTAATTAATTGCTTATTCATTAAGAATATTATTAATTAAGTTTAATAAATAACAATACAACAAAAGGGAAAATAATTTATTGGCAAAGAAATTGTAATTGTATCATTTGCAACTCTACTGAATTTTTCAGAAAACTCCTGATTTTTCACCCTTTCTTCCAATTTCCCGATAATATATGAAATTCTACTGATATTTAGCAATTTCAGTGAAAACTTAAAAACTGCCAAAATATAATATTGAGTTGTTTAATTTTATGTGATAGTGTAATTACATGCTTAAAAAGTTATCTTTTCATGATAAGATTCTAAAACATGCAGAAGTATGCTATTTGCAGACTTCTGAACATGCCTCATTTTCAAGTGTAAAATTCTTTATTGACAGACTTCCTTTTTTACTGCTCAATGCAGAACTGAATAAGTGATTTTACATTCTCGAAATTGAGTTCTGCGAACTACAAAATACTGTCCTCACAAAAGAAATATTGGATGAACCAAGAGCAGATGCACAATGGCATCTTGTTGGAAATCTGAAAAAAGAGTTTGAACAAAAAATGCTTTCAATGTATTTCCCAGTTTCTGCTTACAATTTTAACTATTCCACATTCTAATGCTGAATGTGACCGTGTGATCAGTCATATAAAAAAAATTAAGAATTAATTCAGGTTTTCTCTTTTTTCTGAAAATTTACAAAGTTTAATTATTGCTAAATATTTTCAAAATGAGAAAAAATGTTTTGAATAGGAGTTCACCAATTCATTTCTAATAAATGCTAAGTCAGCAATGCATAAAAAAATTTTAATTTGAAATGTGTTATGTTTTTTACGAACAAAGTATTTGAAAATTTCTATTTTCTTATGTATAGAAGTATTTCTTATTGAATTAAATTAAGTATTTTATGTGTTTATGTCAGGAAATAATTTTATAAATTTAATATTTATAAATTGTGCACTGGAATAATAAAAGTTGTCTTATAAAATAAATATTGAAACATGAGTGTCTATGTGTTTATTTTTTTATATATAGTATATTTTATTCCTCATAATTCCTTTATGAAGTTGATGAATATTTTATTAAAATATTAAGATAGACACAAAATATGTTTAACATAAATCATTCTCAGAATGTATAATTTAAAGAGTAAAATCCTTTATTTGCGTATTACCATTTTAAACATTCTGTTTCAAGCAAAAATGTCGCTAGTAGTGTCTCTTGATTTTTTTCTCTCAAAATCAGTAGAATTTACTGATTTTTATTTCTCCAAAGTTGACAAGTATGCATTTGTTTGGAAATGTAAAAAATTAAAATAGGTTATAAGCATAGGTAAAATGAAACCCACACTAGATTTTTTTAATACTAACTCTAAATTAATTAAATAATTAATAAATTATTTATTCTCTTTTTAACAGTAATAATTTATTATCAAAAAGGAATCACTTGATATATTATGAAACATTTTGTGTGATATAAATCAGTTTTATTATTTAAATTAACGTGATTGTTGTGTTTCTAAATTAATTAAAAATTGAAAATTTTTTCTGATTTATTGAAAATTTTATTCCATTTAGTTGGGGGGAAAACTTTTAATAAAATATTTTGTATATTCATTATCAAAGCTGTCTTTTATTGTTTGCATGTTTATCATTTTCCTGACTACTTATTAAACTGAAAAGTACATTAAATTTTTTATTGTTTATATTTCCTTCATTTGACTCTAGTAAATGTTTATAAAACAAAACTATTTAAAATTTTAAATTCTTACCAAATTTGAACCCTAAGATACTTTAATAGCAAAAAGAACCCAATATGAGTCTTTATCCAGAATTTATCAAGAAGCTAGGGGGCCTAATGGTTGTTCAGTGTTTTTAAGGCTAATCAACAGAAGTTGAAACCTGATAAAGTACCAGCAATTTGGAAGAAAACTATTATTTTACATGAGCTCGACAGACCTTTTACAAATTTAATGAATAAAGGCTGATAGCCCTTATAAGATTTTGTAGAAATTATGGAACAAATATTTGCATTAGGATTTACTTAGTTTCTTATTTCTATTTCCCAAGCAGGTTTTAGACAATTTCCATGCAACTATCCTGCATGTGGTCTAATTTTGCTAAAGTGTTAAGGGTGCTCTCAACAGATGTAAATCTACTTTGGTGGCCTTTGTTGAGTTTTCATCACTATATGATAAGACTTGGCACCCTAACTTAATTTTTAAGCTAATTTCTTTTGGAATTACCAGCTATATATTATGCTAGCTACATGACTTCCTTGGTCAGTAGTTTCATTCAGTGATATTTGGAAACTCTAACCATATTCAATTCAAACAAATGAAAACTTCTTCAATGCATTGTTTTGAGCACTATACTGTTTAATATTTATATCATCAATCTAATCAATTCATTGGAAAGAATTTCCAAAATAAATTTTCAGTTGATGAATTACCAAAAAACACCTAAAATAGGCTTAATACTATATTTAATAAAGCTCTTGAGCAGCTGAAGTTTTGGTATTCTTACAATTCCATGTCTGTTAACAAATACAAAACCACTTGCCTTACTTTCCTTTGTAAATAGATATTCTTTTATACCTACTCTTAAATTCTAAGGAATACCTATTCAAAGAGCAGAAATCACAGAGTATATAGGTTGTATTCTTTATTCTGAGTTGAATTGAAACAAACATGTTGATTATGTATGTGAAAAAATTATTATTAGAATTCCTGTTCTTAAAAGGTAGGTGGCTGATTGCAAATTCACTTGCAACCAGCCAAGACACTTTAAATACCACCTTCAAACTTTTCATTCAGCCAGTCTTCAATTATTGTAATGAAGTTCTGGTCTCTTATGCTTCAAGTACTATTCAGCATGAAATATTCAAAATCAACTTTTTTTACTATTTCTTTATATTAATTTGTCCATTGTACAAATCATTCAAAGTCGACCAATAAGAAACTTAATTGAAAAAGATGCAATGTTTTTTGTGAAAAGCTTGGTTTGCCCAATACTTTTTTATAGAGCTTAACACCAATATATATTTATAACACCAACTGACAGAAAATTCTGAAACAAAAAGGAGATTTATACAATATCATTATTCTGCTACCAGTGACCTGAATTTTCTTAATGCAAAGAATCATGACCATATCAGAAGTTTGTATCATTGTTCTATTGCCACTGGAAACAAATATCCTAGAGACTCATTTGTTATAGTTATAAAGAAGGGCTCATAAAATTATAACTTCTACATGCCTCTTCATTTTTCTAGAGCTATCAAAAAGTAAACTCTTCTGAAAAAAATTGAGGAATTATTATTTTTATTTATGTAATTTTCAAAAGCTCTTCTAGTTGCATTTAAAAACTAGGTATAGAAAGAAATTTTATGAAGTCAGAGTAATCAATTAAATTTTATTAGTTTCAGTACCAATTTGGTGATCAATGCTTTTCAAACCTTGATAAATCTAAGTAGAAAGAAAGTCTAGTTAAAAAAAATAAATACATAAGTTAAATTCTAAAATGTTAGCTTTTTCAATGTTTTGTGAATCTTGAAATTTAATTGCATGTTATCAATAACTTTAATTACTCAAATATTATGCAATGTATTTATTTATTGCTTTTCTTTTTTCAAAAAATAGGCTGGTGGTGATATGCAACAAATTGCTACTAAAAACTATGCAAAAGATAGTCGTCATTGTATACTTTTACGAGGCTATCAATTACAAGGTAAATTTTAAAAAATTTATAATTTTGCATTTGCATGAATATTTTTTCAGTGATGACTAAAAAAATCTGAAAAATTATATTACTTTCATTTAAATCTTTACGCTTTGATTTTAAATAATTTTATGAAGTTCCCTGTGGGTCTTCTATTTGAAACTAGAAAGCAGTTCATAAAGTAAACATTTTTACTAGAATAGAATTATTTGCTTTTAAAATTTATGATCAGCAAGTAGTATTCTGAAATGATAATATACTTCCATGATTAAAAAATCATCAGAATTGAATCTTTTCAAGTGTGTATGTGTTATTAGAAAGAAAACAATTTTGAGCTTTTTAATATAATTTTGACTAGAAATAGTTCCTCGTGGTGTTTGTCTGAAAAGAGGTTATCCTAAATATCACATAATCAGTAAAGAATAAAACTGAAAATTTGTTTCATTAAAAGTAACTTTTAAATGACTCATTCTGGAAAGTAAGTATTATTTAATGAATTGTATTTAAAAAACCGTATATAGCCGTGATTTTTAATGGTATAGTATATACACATTATTGAAGTAAAATGCTAATTCTAAGAACTGTAATTTTTAATATTGAAAAATATAAGGAATAATAATTTAAAATATATTAAAATCGTAATCTTGAATCAATCTCTTATCTATAAAATATATCTGCTTAAAAAGTTTATTCACTATTTGTCTGTTCCAATAGAATGTATATGATGATATATAAACTTTACACACTTTTAAAAAAATTATTAGTAATTTTTTTTAATTATGTTATATTGCTCATACTGATAATATATTTTTTAATTTGATGTTATTAATTAATATTCTTACACTAGATTATTAAAATATTTCTTTTGTTTTACCTGTATTTCATGAAATTAAGTATAATTTCCTTAGAAACTTAGAGAAAGTAATTTGCTATTTTTTTTTTTCTTTTTACTTAAATGGCTAGTTTGTTAAATGTATTATTATCAAATATAGAATTTTATGTCTAAATTATTATTAATTCTTTGCTTCAAAATTGAGACAAAATGTTAATCTTGCCCATAAACAACATCAAGTTTTTTTTATTGCATTCTTATAACTATTGATAATTTAAAATTTTTACCTCTTTAAAATATTATTTTTTTATGTGACTTTGAAGTTTTTGCATACATTCTTTGAATCTGAAATTGTTTTTTAGAGAGACCCATCAGTCCACCACTAATGGAGAACAAACCTATGACAGCATCTGTTTGTAGCCCTCCAGCAACTGGCCAAAAACGTCCTGCCACAAATTCTCCTCCACATCCAAGAGAAACAACTGGGTTTAAACAGCCAGTAACTCAAAGTATGCTATAAATATCCAATATATATAATTTCATTGTGTGTATTCATTGTGAAAAATGTCTCATATGAAAAGTTCTGATTCTTATTTATTTCTAAATTTGGCGTTTAGAGATTTAAACTTCATTCAGCCAGAAAAATTATAAAATTCTGCTTTAAATTCTTTATTTTATTCCTTTAAGTTTTTTTATAGTAAAAGAGATCTATAATGATTTAATTTTAAATTCTGGAAGTAAAAATATTAAATATTCTATAACTTCCCTGATTTTGTAATTTTATATTATTTATCTTTATTTATGTCAAATATAAAATATTAAATTAGTATTATTTATAGCATTATCACATGGAGGAGTTATTGGAAGTAATGTTTAGAAATTAATTAATATTAAAATTTGTCTCTATAATATTTTACAATACAGTGATAAAATATTCTGTACCTGATATATCAATACTTTACTAATTTTTAAATTTTGGTACTCAATGACATAATTTGAAAATTAAGAAAATAATGAAACTTTTAATCATAAATATTATCTAATTCGACAATTTTTAAATGCATTGCGTTTGTGTAGCAAGATTTTAATTATATATTATACTTATAAGGCTTTTTTTAATTACATAATGACTTTTATCACTAATAATGTTTGTATAACAATAAAGTAAAAATTTATTAAAAGTCTTTTTATCTTTTCAAAAGAAGAAAAATGCAATTTTTGAATGAATTTAACAATTTTTAATGTGATGCATCAGTTACACTAGTCAAAATAATTTTTCCCCTAGAAAACTAAACGGTGATTATAATGTAATTTTACATATGAAATCCAAATTTGTACCCAAATTCCTTTCATTGAGCATAAAATTTTGACCAATATCATTTTTTTTTATTTATTTATTTATTTTTTTATTATTATTATTCTTGCAAATTAAGAATAAATTGAAATAGTTGTGAGAGAACCTAATTCTTGTTTGTGTGGTGATTGCTGTTTCTATTTCTGTTGGGGTTTTATATTATTATTTCTTTAACTTTTTATTATGTCAAGAAACTACTTTAATCAACCAAACAATTTTATTATGTCTGTAAAGAACTGACATTAAAGTCTCAAGAATAAAATTTCAAAACCACTTGTGAAAAAGTGTCTTAATTAATGTATTATTTTAATCAAGTATTAACATATTATTGTGCTAAAAAAACTTATAAATTTTAAAAATGATTTTATAGGTAATTATTCTGGAATGGAATGGCCTACTTCAGAAAGCCAGAATACTGCTTTGACTTCCCAGAATCCAGGGCAGTCCACAATGCAAGCTCCTGGTACTGGTCAATCCCCATTAGGAGGATATGGGCAAACTTCTTTACCAGTCCAGCCTAATCAACCTATGCCACAAAGAGCTGGTATACCAACTCCTCCTTCTCACCTCAGTTCCTTGAATCAAGTATGCATTTATCTGATCATATTATTATTCACTACCAAAGAAATATTCACATCAATTTAAAATTAATTATAAATACTATTTAATATATACAGTCTTCTTTTAAAATGAGATCTAATAAAAAGTAGATAAAAACTTATTTAAACTTATGAATTATTGTTAAAAGTGCTTAATTTTATTGTACTTTATGCTAAAAGTGTTTATTTTATTATTTATATCAGATTTTTATTCATATTTAGTTGCTCATTAGTGTATACAAATATTTATTTTGCTTTGAGAGAATCAAGTTCCATTACAACTGCATAAGTCATTCCATTTTTATAGCCTAATCCACCTAACGTCACAATTACTAACAAAGGTCCTCCACAACATTCGGATGGTATAAGACCTCAACGTGGCCATTCTCCTGTTCCTAACTGTAAGTAATTTAAATTAGTATCTTTTAATTAATGAATGAGTTTTATTTAATGAAATTAATAATTTGTTATTTATAACAAAATACAATAGGCGAACCTTAAATTATAAGTTGTACAATATTATACCTGTACATAAGTAAATATTTGAATCATTTATTTATACACATATATTAGATTTTGTGTAACTTACTCAAAATAACAGGGAAACTTTTTATCTGTTATCTTTCAGTTCACATATCATTGACAATAATAAAATTACTGTTGAATTATTATAGTTTAGGTTGCCAAATATAAAAGAGATTAATTTTGGGATCATAACAGGCTTAAAAATATAGAAAAAATACTACCAAAATATCCTCAAATGCTAATGATAATCCTAGGCTTGTGAATAGAAAATAGTTAAAGTAAAATAAGTAAAAAAAAATGTAAATCAAAAAACAATTCATTTACTTTTCTGTGTTGTTTAAAGTTTTAATTTTTCTTATTTTAACCAACTTAAATATGTGATAAATTAATGTGAACTTAAAGCAAAGTTCAAATTTAATTCATTGATAAATTTTAAAAAAAATAATAAAATGAAAAACGTTTTTGAATTAAAAAAATTTCACAGTTGCTCTGTTCATAGTCAAAAAAAAAAAATTTATCACAATCACAGTTATATCTATCACAATTATAATTTCTGTAATTTGACAAAAATTTTAATTTTTTAAGTGAATACAATATTTTCTATTGGTATACTTAAAATATCTTTACAGTATTGATTATCCAGGATTCGCATACTATACCAGAATTGGTTGTATTATATTAAATAATTTTTTAATTTCAAATTATGAATTTAGTTAATCTTATTCTTTATTCATATTTCATCAGATTCTCATAAATTTTTGATTTTAAATATTTTCTTTTACTATTTTAAAAACTCCTTAATAGATTTTTTAACTATCCAAAAAAATAAATAAATAACTTTTTGAAAATAAATAAATTTAATTTTGAAATATCCTTTCAAGCTTCAAAAAAATACTTTTCTATATTACACCTTTCAGCGAGTTTACCTTCTTTAGGTAAACACAGTTATCACTATCGCCCAAATATCCCAGTGATCTGTTCTTCTCTTTCTTTTCCTACTCTTCTACTTTTGTTTTTTTTTATTATTATTTTTTTTTTCCTTTGTTGTGCTTGCCTCGCAAGAAGTTGAGGGTTCCCCTTGAGTAGCTTTCGTCGTTTTGTTGCTATTAACTTCTCTTGGGGTCTAAATCACCCACATGTTTGCCATGCATGAAGACTTTTGTCTCTGGAAAGGAAGTTTCCTGGTAATTGAGGCTCCCAGAGGACAATACATTACTTTGGCCTCTGTTTCAGGTAAACGGGAGGTGTTCTGTCATCTATAGAACATCAATCGTTTTTGTGAATCAAGCAATTGGTGCATTTACTGGATGACTCGTTAATGATGAAGGCCATCACTGGGATGTACTGTGAGCATATAGGACCTGGCTAGCACTAGTGCAGCTGATCTGTGTCCCTTTGTTGCACACGGTTGTGAGTGGTACAATTAAAGCCTGAAATTTTAATCTAAAATTATGGGGAACAAAGCTTTCTTCTCTCCCACAGGATCAATTTATGTATAAAAATAATGCTAAATACACTTTGTGATCAAAAGGAAGGAGGGATTTTTTGATATGGTATCTCCCCTTCCTAATTGAAAAAGGAGTAACAGAAAATTTACTGGAAAAAATGATCTAGAGAATTAATGAGTGAGGTTGCAAATGCTAATTAGGCTAATAATCTGTCTAACATGTGAATGTTAAGAAATTTAGAGGGAACTGTATCACCTCATGGTAGTCTCAACTTTTCACATGGTGTTATATTTGCAAAAATTTTGTTGAATTCCACTGTCTTATGCAATTCTTAAAAATTTAAATAATTAGAAGGTCTATGAAATTTGAAACATTGCAGTCAGAAGAGATGGGAAGTTTATTGATACTAAACATCTTATTCTGACTTTTGTGTTTCCAGATCTTCCACTGCATATTAAAGCTGAGTATCTGAACTTACCCATCCAGCCATACATTCGAAATCCACTGTCAACAATTCAGACAATTAAGAAACGTCTGCAAGGGCCAAGTTACTTTTGCATATTGCGCAGTAGTTGGGCACAATAGCTCAACCTTCACAGCAAAGGATAAGTTATATCAACTGTCAGGAAGACCATCTCTCCAATTCTCAAAGTTGTCCTCAGTGGGTATTTGAAAAGAAAATGACCACGATAAAAGTTTTTTTCTAATTGTTCATACCCTGAGGCTTGACGTCAAGTTACCTCATGTTGTCCAAAACCTGGAGTAAGCTATGTAACCATTGCTAAAAAAAAGTCACCAGATCCGTAAGTACACAAACTGAGTTGATGTCACTTCTCCTTGTTAGATTACCCCCTAGCAAAACCTACAAAAAAATCAAAGCCATCATATGCTCCTAAATTCAAAAAAGCTCCTCCTTATAAATCAAAAGCAATAAAGGCTTTTAAACTAAAATCTACTAAAGAGGGCTTTCCTAGGCCTTCCATATCCACCTGAAAAGCCTTCTCCCTGCAAGCTGATGCTGTATCTCTGCACTTCTCCTCGGACAAAAAAGACTGTGGTTACAATGGTGAAGTGTCTGGAGGTTTATGCATATTTTCATCAAATAACTTTTCCATCACTGTCTATCCTTTAAATATTACTTTAAGTCTGTATTTTATATTTGCACCATATGATGTCATCTGCCAAGAGTAACTAGCTGACTTAGTCAATTAGCTGCCCACCACATTTTTGGTACTCAGTGATTTTAATGGCCATAATTCTCTGTGGGGAGGTGATGATACCAATTTTTGCAGTCTGCAGATAGAACGGTTTATTTCAGATAACTATTTCTGTGTGCTGAATACTGATGAGAAAACTTGGTTCCACATACCAACACGAAACTTTCATTCGCTGGATCGAGCCATTTGTTTGCCATTATTATAGCCTCTATTAAATTTATCTGTACGAATGTTCTACACAACAGCAATCATTTTCCTCTGGTCATCTCGCCGACTGGCGGTAGTATTGTACAACAATGTGTACCTACTTACGCATGCAGTCGGGCAGATTGTTATTCACAGTGTTGGCAATTATTGATGAACAATAATCATAATCGAAAATGTTATTTTATTTAAATGCTAATTTTTTCAAAAGTAAAGATTTGGCACTTTGTCCTTTTTTACCTTGCACCAGAAAATCCAACCAACTATTTACTATATTTCAAATGCCATAAAAAAGAAGAAATCGTTTATTTTCAAACCAACTTCTAATGGTTTATCTTAAGTGATTATTTTATGATTATTTTGGGCCTAAATATTTCAAGATTTTATAATTTTTGCAAAATTTTTTATTAGCTATTCAAGTTTAGACATAAATGTGATTGAATTAAATAATTTTAATCTTATCAAATTTGTAAACTGATTATTAAGAGGAAAAGAGCAGATAGGAAATATAATCTGTTTTCAAACTTTGCCTGTTGTATTTTTTTATTATTTTATTTTATTTTATTTTTTATTTATTTATTTATTTTTATAAAAAGGAAAGTAAGTCATTAATAATTAAGCTCTTATATTTATCAATAATACAAACAAAACCAAATTATTATTTACAATGCAATGTTGTAACTTACTCCATTCAAAATATTCATTAAAAATATTAATCTTTTATAAAATGTAATTAAAAATAAAAGTAATATAATGTATTGAAACTTACCCATCAATCAAAAGAAGCATCTAAAATTTATTTAAAGTTATTAGATTACATAATTTATATATCTCTAAAATCAAAATTAATGTTAGGAAATAATTTGTTAATTATTAAATTGCAAATATTTTAGCAAATTGTTTTAAAAATAAAACATTTGGACTTAGTATAAATATTTTTAGTTGTTTTTCTACAGCCAGATAGAACTATATTGCTGCACAAATATTCCTGTCAAATTTTACATTATTCTGATCAGGAATTTTTACCAGTTTTTGAACTCACAGTTTTAATTCCAATCATTTTATTTACTTTCAAAGTTAGCATAAAATATGGGTGTTATATATATATAATTTTTACATATATATATATAATTACATATATATATATTTATAATTTTTACATATATATATGTGTGTGTATATATATATATATATATAATTTTTACTAGTTTTTTTCATTGTTTTCCACTTGTAACCTTCTTAAAAATATTTTTGTGATGTATGTATAATATTTTAATCTTTATTTATTGATTCTCTATTGGTGGATTCGCCAAACCATATTTTGTGTGGCTTTAATCAGCTAATGAACATTTAAATGTTAATTTTACACTTCTTCAGAATGAGAACATTGTTAAAAATATTTAATAGCCCATGAACTAATTGCTCAAGCTCTAATGTTTGACATTTGATAATTTTTGCTAATTTGTTTATATTAAGTTAATTGTACTGTGTTATTTATATACTTATTAAGCATTTAATTATGCTTTGTAACTTAGAATTTATATATGATATGTAAATGTATTTAGTGTCAACATTAATTTTTTTAACACTTTAAAAGGTGGACCTCGCATGTCTTGGAATCAAACTGCGGCACCATCTCCACCTTCATCAACACCCCCTACTACAAGTGTTCTTGCAACACAGCTGAACATGGGACCAAGTAATATGCCAATGAGACTTAATACACCACAGATGCCCATTAATCAAACAATATCAAACATTGTTTCACAAGCACAGTCAACTATGAGTGGGGGCCAAAGTAAATATATTCTCACATAAATTAACTGTTGAATATAAGTTAATATAATCAATAGTAATAGGATGGTATAAACTTAATGAGGTCTACATTTTTAATTTATGGATCTTTCAGTTATATAATTTACTGTGTCAATTTAACTATTTATCTAAAGAGAAAATGTATTCAATGATAATTATTAACTTTTGTTGGACTCTTTCATTGATCTTACAAATTCTTCAATATTAATCATCATTTATTAATCATTGCTGAATTCTTACTATTATTTAAAATATTAGAAATTATAGAACACTATTCTTTATTGTATGTCTTTTAGTTTAAGTAATCTTGTGACTTTAATACTAATTAAATCTTATTTATTTTAAACCTTACAATAGCTTTTTTAAATCATTTATAGATGTTCTTAATGCTGGCAATATTAGGGGAAATTTACCAAATATAGGTCTCAGAATGCCAACAACAACTCCGGGTCCTGGATCTATTGGAGGAACAAATTCATTGGCAGCTCAACTTGGGCAACATCAGGCTTTTGGACAAAATTCTCAACCTCAGCTCCAACAAAATGTTAGCATGGCCAATACAATGCCATCAATTCAATCAAAACTTGGCATTGCTACTAGTGGAAATCAAATGATTCCTTCTCAGGGTCAGACCATGACTACTACAACTTCTACGAATATACCAATTCAGTCAGTGCCTGGAATCCTTCCTATGTCACAGGGCACTTCGCAGCAGGGACAACAGCCCACTAATAACTTAGTTGCCACAAAAGATCGACGTACTATATGGCAGGGGGTACTTGAATTCCAGGAGAAAACGAACCCCCAACAGGTACAGGGACAAAGAGTGACACACACTTTGACTTGTACCTTTTCTTCTATGGTGACTAATAATGGTGAATCAGATGTGTAAGTAACAAATATTCTTACTTATGTTGATTGCTTCATTATATTATTTCACATACAATAATTTCCAGAGGAAACACTACCTGTTTTACATGTCTAAAGTTCATTTTCTAAGCTTGCTAAGTATGAAATTTACTCAAAAATGTTAACTACTAACATAACATAAAATTCAGAATAGGTAAGATTTTCTGTTGAAATAATTCATTCTAAACTTCTTGAATTTTAATAACTTTTGTTAGTATTGCAAGTATTAAATTTGAATGCTGTTTTATGGTTTATTGTGTTTAATTAACTGTATGTTTTGTCTTTAAAACATGCCATTAATTTTGAATTTATTATGCATTTTGTACATGTTATACTAGGTCTGCATCATGGTCTGTTGATACAGAACTAATAAAAAATTATTGTTCTAATAATTTTAATTTTAATGTATGTCAAAGAGTATACAAATCTCTGTGTTCTGAATTGGTAACTAAAAAACTAACATGTAATCTAATATTTTGATATTCTAAATTTCCACTTTAGTTATTTTAAATTATCATCTTGCAAATACATTGTTCCCTTGCCACTTCGCGCTTCATGTTTTACAGCTTCAGATGTGTTTTCCCAAAATATTCATCAAAAAATAAAAATGAAAAATACAATGTCAGCAATCACATTGCAGAAAGAAAATTTGTTTCATGTTGATGCACAAGAAAGAAGGATCCCTGCATTCCAAACAGAGAGAAGTTGACTCAGAGTACATACCACAGGCTCTCATAAAGGTGCATGATTGTTTTCCGGTGAGACATTGACCAATGAAAGTCTGGAGAGGCTGGCTCACATCATAAGAAATGAAGGATTTGCTGATATGACAAAAAAAGACATCAGCACCCCTATCAATTGCTACTTGGTCCCACTGATTGATGAAGACTTCCTTGAGATGACAAAGTCTACAATTGAGGAAGAAAACAAAGAGGAAGTTTAAGGTGAAACTGAAAAGTGTGGCCTTATATGGAGAATCTGCCACAATTTGCACAAGACATTGACAGCAATATGGTTTGAGCTATCGAATTCAGCAATTGTATTGATGGGGTTATGTTCTGGTAATGGAGAATTTGGATGGAATTTTTTTTTAAAAAAAAGACAACTACCCATATCCCTGTTTTTCTCCAAGGTAAAGACCCCAGCTCTATCATCAGCACCTCCAGCAGAAGAGTCTTCGAGTGAGCCTAAAGCTTCTATGAGTCAAGTGAGAGCCTTTCCTCTGCCACCAATACAAGACTCTTTGCTTCTCTCAGAAAGCAGGGTTGATTAATGTTTCTTATTGTATAAGGTTTTGTAATTAATCTTATTTATTAGCTTAAGTAAATGCATATACTGTTGTAATTTTTGTCTTAAATGTGTAAAGTATAAATACTGTTTACATATTTAAAACATTCATGTACCCACATACATGAATATTACTCAGAGCAAATCCTACTTCGCAGTTTTTTAACTTTTGCAGAAAGTCCTAGTCCTTATTAACTGCAGAAAACGAGGGATTACAGTATAGGATACTTTAATAAAACCAACAGAGTTACTTATGGATCTGAAACCAGGATGTTATCCAACAAAGAAGGAAACATGTTAAGGAATCAATATAGAATTATTAGAAGGATTTATGGTCTTGTTAAAAAAAAATAACATGGGGAGGAAAATATTATTAGGAATAAAAAATTAAAAGAAAAGATTCAGATTTATCAAAGCTGTAAAAATACAGTGGATAAAAATAAAAAAGTAGATATTCAACAAAAGCATATTAATAAGGAGGAAAAAGTCTAAAGTTGTGGTGGTTTATATAGATAAGTTAAAAATAAAATAATTTGTAAAAATAATTCTTGGGAGATAGTACTGGAAAACATTTAAAATAGTTTAAGATTTATATAAAATGTAAATGAAAGTTATTGCCTTTTAATTTTTTATTTAAACTTTGACAAATTAATATGAATTTTTATATCATTAGAAATATTTAATTAGCTAATGTATGACTTTTGCTTAATCATTTAGCAATGCTGATAAGTGGCCAGGCAGATTAATGCTCCAACTGATACCCAGGCAGCTGATAGTAGCAGCAAATTTATTTGCTATATTAAAGACTGCTGCCAAGCATGTACTTATTCATTTTACTCAAGATTGTGAAGCATTGAACAAATTGTGTAAAAACATGAGTTCTGGCCTGGTAAGAAAATTCACTTATTTTGTGTTTATATCATCTGTCAATCCCTGAATAAAATTTATTTTGAATCAATTTTACTTATACAGTTATACAGATGTTTTAAATTAAATTTTCATTAATAATAACAAAACTACTTTGATCATGAATACATAATAATCATAATTGTACTGGATTTTGCTAAAAAGGAAATATTCCACTTTTTTTTTTAATGAGCTTCTTGCTTAGATATATTAGTTATTAACTTCAGGGTTCATACAACCCCTGAAAACTTCTTGAAAAACATAAATTACTCCTGGAATTTTTACTTTTTATGCATTTTATTTTTAGTATTTTTTTTTTTAATTTTTTTAAAAATTTTAATGAAATTATTTGAAAACCAAATTGTGTATTAGCTCTTAACCCCTTACCTGCCACAGGTGTTTATATATATATATGCCTTTCCCAGGTACGCTTCTTTGCAGTGTACTGCTATGAGTAAAGCTAGACCCATCGCTTTAGAATTCAAAAGGATGTACTTGACATTGTTTATGACGAACTTACATATTTCAAAAAAAGAAAGAGCTATTTGGAAAGGGAAATATTTCTTGGAGCTGAAAAAGCTGTTGTTTATTCCAGATATTGCAATTTTTATTTATGTTTCTTTTTAAGCATTTCATAACTTTTTATTCTTTCACATCCATTTTTGTTACAGTGTGTTGTACAATCTTTTTTTTTTTTTTTTTTTTTTTTTTTTTGACAAATATGTCTGATAATGAAGATAATGATCTAGATAACTATTTTTCTTCATCTTTAGGATAAAAAATGTCAAAATATTATACTTTTTTTTTAAATTTTTGTTTTAATATTTTCATTGAAATTGTTTGAAAACCAAATTGAGTTTTAGTTCTTAACTCTTTGCCTGTTGCAGAAGTATACATATAAATTTCAGATTATTGCAGTTTTTTTTTATGCTAGTAATCTATTTGAATAGAAGAGCAGGCCTCTTCTTTTTCTTTAATACATTATATAACTCCACATGCTAGTGTAAAAACCTGTATCACTGGGGAGCGAATCTTGTGAGTTTTCCTTTGCAAGTAAGGGGCTGCACTATCCATATCATATTGCATTCATATCTGCTGACTAAAATTAAGATCTAGTTTAACCACAATAACTTCATGATGAGCCAGTTTAACCACAATAACTTCATGATGAGCCAGTTCAGTCAGAACCGAATGTAGTATTTAGATTTATGTGTGTGAAATTAACAGAAATGTAATCACCTATAATTTCCCTTTTTATTCATCTTATATTGTATGAAATTCACTGAATATTAATATTTAAATATAAAACTTTTTGAGTTAAAACATATTTTCCATACCTTGTGCAGTGAATATTGTGTATAATTTCAGTAAATAGAAATGAATTTGTTTGTTTATCAATGAAATAAAGGCTTAGATAAGTTATTTAATATGCCTAATGCCATATGTCCTTTCCATGACAAGTAGACTCTAGAAAAACCATACAATGATTGACTTTTGTATGGTTCAGAAATAAAGAAAGATGCTTGTAATTTTGTAGAAGATTTTAAATAATTACAACTGAATGTAAAATTTCAAGATTTTATCAATGAGAAATTTGATCCTATTAAAGATAGAAATGTACATTTTATTTTAACTTACTCTCAAATAGTCAAAATTGTTATTTATTAATACTTAAAGTAGTTAATTTGCTTTTACTACTCTCTCATAGTCAATAGTTGAAAATTTAATAACTTATATGCGGCCAATTGTATCATTGATAATTACATCTGAAACAAAGGATGTGTAATAATATAATAATTAGTAAAGATCTACTTACTTTTACTGTTGGTGCAAGGTAAAAGTGTAAATTATACTTAGTTGAATTAAAAGAGCAAATAATAGCAGCTGATAACAGAAGGAAAGCAGAAAGCACTTGATAAGAATGATGAACTGAAAATCAAAATGAAGCATTTGGAAGATGACGTATATGAACTTAAAAAATCTACCATAAGAATTTATGAGGAAGGTGAAAAAACTGGTAAATTAACATTAATTGCAAAATCAAACAAGTGTTGCAATGGTGTTTCATAGAATCCACAATTATTACTCATTATTAATAATGAATTAAAAGCAAAAATTTTAAAAATGGAAAGTTAGCATATTTTAACTGTATTATTATGCATGTATAAATAAACAAAAAATGTGAAAATCTGTTGAATGATTAAAGAAATACAAAAGAGTCTAGAATATATGTATGGTAAATTGTATTATTTTAATAGTTTGAAAGTGAACAGAATGAAAATTTAGAATTATTTTTATTAAATAGTAATGAGAGAAAAGTCATTCTGAGAACTTTATTTGATAGTTGTATTTGTTTTGAATAGGTATATTTATTAAAAAAGAAATTGTTTTATAAACATCTATATTTGACAATATAATACTTAATTATGTAATATATAGAAATCTAATGAAAATGCTAAAAAATTCTAAAATTATCCTTTATTTTATACAGTGTATAATTAAGTAATGTAAAGAATATTAATTATTTAAATAAGTTTTCTTTCTGTTATAACTGTAAATTCTTTGAAGGCTTTTGAAGTAATCATTAAATAAAATTTTTACTTAAATAAAAAATTATTAATTTTTACAAATAATTTATTTCTACACAAGTTTACTTGAAAAGTGTTGTATATCCATAATTGTAGGCATATTTGGTTAAGAACAATTTTTAAAATAAAATTTAAAAAATATTTAACATGAATGTTGATACCTCCTGGAAACTTTTGATTCCTGGAAAATTCTTGGAATTTGATTTTTGCAAATTTGTGGAAACCCTGTAACAAAATATATATTTTCAAATTTTCATTGCATAATTTTAATGAAATATTTTTGTGTCTTATTTAATATCTTATGTAAAAGTAAAACATTTATGAAATCTTTTTTTTTTAAGTTTTTATTACAAACAATTTATTTTTTATATATATTTTGAAATGAAATTTAATTCACTTACTTACAGTCAGAAAATATTAACTTAAAATAAATGCCAATTTAACATTTAATGTATTCTTTTACTTACAATGTGTTAAAATATATAGGTGGGCTGCATTCAATTCCCGGCACAATGTGATATTCGAATCATGGTTGTCTTATATATGCCTGATAAAAGAATTTATATGGGCTTCATTGCAAATGATCAAGAAGCCTTTTTCAATAATATACGTCAAATGTATGATAATCATCGCAAACAACAACAACAAAAGCAACGTGTAAGTAATTAAAATCTTATATTTGAAGTAATTTGTTTTCTAAATGAATTTTAGTACTAAACAATCTAATTTAATATATATCTATATTTTCAAATATTTTCTGATTCTTTATATTACTATAATCAATAATATTAGTATTCTCTAATTACAAATAATAGTAGTTTTTAAAAATTCTTTAAAAAAAATAGGAATAATTTACTGTTATATGAAAGTCAAAAAATAACTTCTGTATAATATAAATAACTTGTGCACAAGATAAATAATTCTAAGAATAAATTATAAAATACTTCAAAAGGATAATTTCATAATGGTAAGTATTATTTATAATATGGTTTTAATTGTTTAACATTAATAGTTAATGATTTCATTATTTTATGATGTTTCATTAGTAGTCTTGATTTATGTGTGAAGAACACTTCTTTTAGTAGATTTAAGTAATCTGGGAAGAAAATTTCAATTTTATCAACAAATTGTTTATCAAATTGTTAACAATGCTAGCAAAGTTAAGCTAATTGAATTTCAAATTTCATTCCATTCTTATTAAAGCTGCTTGTTCATATGATTGAAGCTGTTCTCTTATTCATATGAAAAATGCCTTATGTTAAAGAAAAAATTTATTTTTAATTGTTGATATCTTTCTTTTTTTTCCATTTTATGATATATTTGACAAAGTAATTGATAAAATGATAAAATAGAAGTATACTCTAAAGAGTTTACTGTTCTGATAGTAACTAAAGCGTAACTTTATTAAAAAGAAAACTTTGCCTTCATTTGAAAGAATAATGTCCATTTTATGTGTATCAAAAGTTTGAAGCACTATAATTTATAATATTTAACTGTAAAATTTACTGAAAGTATAAAAAGCTTTGAATTATTAATATATCTAGAGAAAAAAAACTTTTTCATAAATTTTCTTTAATGATGTAATGACCAAATAGAAAATTTGTATGATTTCAGAAATAAATAAACTATAAAATAAATAGCTATTTTTGCGGCTGTTTTATTTTTTTAAAAAAAAACTTAGTTTTCAATTAATGTCTCTTTTTTAAAGTGCATTCTTTTTTAAAGTAAGGGTCTTGAAATAACATATTTTTATGTATGTAATACACAACACCATATTATCTGCATATTTATTATTGTTAGTAGTAGTAAATTTAGGGTTACATAATCTGCTTTGATGTATTATCCATTGCAATTATTTGGCGAATAATCCAAAATATATAATAATATTTATAATGCACATGAAATAAAAAAATACCCAATATGATTACAAATATATGTGCAGAAAACTATTAATTAAAAAATGTCTGATTAGTTATTATTTGGACCCATCTCATAGCCAAGTGTGATTAACCTGAGTTGAAAGCACAGAAATGATTGAGAAGAACAATAATCTAAAGAAGATTTGAGTAAAATTTATCCTTTATTAGTTTTCAATAACCTTTAGAGCAAGGCTATGCATGTTTTAAAATAAAAATTTTTTTTCATGTTTAAATGAAAGAAATGTGTAATTTAAGAACTGTATTTTGGATACATTTTTCTCCTATATTGTGCATGTTTGTGTTCACCTTACATTACCGCATTTGTTTCCAAATTTTTTTATTGACTTCTCTATATAACTTTTAGTTTAAAATCTGTCCAGTAACTTAGATACTCTTGCTTCCACTTGTTATGAAACAAACTAACGACTCCAAATTTAGAAAACAAAAACATTTAATTAACAAAAAATTTACAAGGAGTCATATTTGGGTTCATAAAACTCTCGCGCTTGCGTAGCGTACCAAAGAGTCAATAACAATTTTCAAAACTGAAAAACGCAGCTTCTTCAGCCTGCTCCTCGCACCAATCGTCTCCCTACACACCCTCCCCATCAAAGGCTCTGGAAATCGAAAGCGCTGAGTAGGAGACGTTACAGACTAAATTATTCCTTCCTTCCCCGGAGTTTTTTTCTTTTTTTTTTTTTTTTTTCTACGGAAAATCAACCTGCAATGAAAAAGAAAAAAACACACACCTAAGCAACAAAAAGCAAAATTTAGTATTACAGATAGCCCTGATCAATCGGACTCTGGCTGATACACAAAATATATGGCATTATATAATATAAAAATATATCAAAAGAGCACAAAATAATTATGTAATACAACAGAATCTGCAACAATAGATAAATTTACAAATATACACATTAATATTATAAAAACAATATAATTTTTTCAAAAATTAAAACCATTGAAATTTGTATTAATAAAAATATTTTTTTTAAAAAAAATTAATATCTGAGTAATAAAAAGAAAATAATTATGTTTGGTTATTCAGCATTCTACTGAGACTATCAGCATTCTGATGTAATTTGCCCTTTTTGTGAATAATATCGAAATTTAGGCTTTGAAGAACCAAGCCCATCTTAAAAGTCTGGGATTAGATCCTGTATGATGTTTTAACCAAACTAAAGGGTTGTGATCAGTTTCTATAACAAATTTATACTGACTATCTAAATAATATTTTAATTTAGTAACAGCAAAAATTATTGCTGCACATTCCTTTTCTATAGTACTATAATTTTTTTCAGACTTTGAAAATTTTCTACTCAGAAACAGGATAAGGTGTTCATTTAGTTTTTGATCTCTCTGAGATAAAACTACTCCTATTCCTAAGTTTGAGGCATCACATTGAATAATAAATGGGTTTTGAAAGTCTGGACTGTAAAGTACAGGCTTCTTTATTAAAGCATTCTTTAATTCTATGAATGCCTTTTCACAGTTATTATTCCATATTACAGTTCCCTTCTTGGATTTCCCTTTTAGTTAGTCAGTTAAAGGCGCAGCAACTACCGAAAAGTCTGGTATATACTTACGATAGTATCCAACAAGACCTAGGAAAGCACGTGCCGGTTTTGCTTGAGGGACGTTCGAAATCGGTAACAGCTTTCACTTTAATATCACCTGGTGTTCTTTGACCTTGTCCTACAAAGTGTCCCAAATATTTAACACGAAGTTGAGCGAATTTGTACTTTAAGGGTTTTACAGTCAATTTAAATCGAATCTTCTCTAGAACACATTTAAGATGTTGGATGTGATCAGACCAAGTAAATGAATATATAGCTATGTCATCTAAATAAGGTACAGCAAAATGTTACTTGCAATTTTTAATATCTCAGCCATTAACTTACTGAAATAATAAGGGCATTCTTCAAACCTAATGCCATTCTCAAAGGTTTATAAACACCAAATGTCGTAGTAAATGCAGCATATCTTTGAGCCTTCGACTCAAAGGTATTTGCCAATAACCTCGTGTTAAGTCTAATAGAGATATGAAATTAGCTTTGAAACAGATTCAACGCAGCTCTTCAATATTTGGCAATGGATAATATTGTGTTCTGGTAACCTCATTTAACCGCGATAATCAATGCACGGACGAGGTTCTTTTCCAGGAGCTTCAACTAATATTAAAGGTGATGTGTAATCGGATTCACCTGGTTCCACCACCTTCAATTTCAACATCTTGTCTACTTCCGATTTCAAGATTTCTGTCTGTCGTGGGGACATTCGATATGGTTTAGCTATAATAGGTTTATCAGATTCCAACTCGATGTCCAGTTCAGCTAGTTCAGTACAACCCGGTTCATTTGAAAAATATCAATAAATTGAATCAAAAGTCTACTCAATTGCTTCTTCTGCTCATCCTCTAATTTTCATTAAAACAGCTTTCAGGAAAGTCTCTAAAAGGAGTGGATGAATTAATTTCAAAACTTGGGATATCTTCATTCTCAGAATCAATATCTTCATTATCAGAATTAGAGGTAAAAATTAAATTAACATCTTCTGGACGCTGAAAATAGGGTTTTAACATATTTACATGGTATACATGTAATTTTTTCTTTATCGGAAATTGTATTATATAATTTGTTTCCGATAGTCGTTTACTACTTTTCCTGGACCTATCCAATGAACAGAAAATTTACTTGACCTAGAAGGGGCAGCGACTAACACAAGATCATTTTCTTTAAATTCTCTTTTCGTAGCCTTACGGTCATACCAAAGTTTCTGTTTTTCTTTAGCATCTGTCATATTTTGCACAGCTAATTCTTGACATCTTTTCATTCTATTTAAAAGATTAAAAACGTAAAGCAATCACACTATCTTCTTCAATGGTTTTACCAGTTAAATTTTCATATAATAGTGTTCACGGGGAGTTCTTAGGTTCCGACCATGGACTAATTCTGCAGGAGAATATCCAGTGCTATCATGAATGCAAGTTCTAAGCGCAAAAAGTGCCTGAGGTAAAATTTTCTCCCAATCTGTACCCTTTTCTAAACAAAGGACTTTCAGTATTCTCTTTAAAGTTCTATGCAATCTTTCAACAGGATTGCTTTGGGGATGCTGTACAGAACTATGCACTACTTTAATACCAAATTTTTCTAAAAATTCTGATGTCAGGACACTCATGAAAGATGTTCCTTGATCACTTTGCAACTCCTAGGAAAACCCATACGGCTAAATATCTGAAGAAAAGCATCAACCACAGTAGTAGAACGAATATTTGGTACTGGGATGGCATCTGGATACTTGGATGACATGCAAATGGCTGTTATAATATACCGGTTGCCGCTTGAAGTTAAAGGTAAAGGTCCACAGGCATCAACATTAATTCTAGTAAATATTTCCGGAATTACTGGAACCAGTTTCAAAGGAGACTTTTTCTTATCTTGAGGCTTTCCTACACGTTGACATTTGTCACAAGATTTAACAAAATTTTCTATGTCTTTAAAGCAGTTTGGCCAGTAGAAAGTTTTACACAACATATCTTTTGTTTTAGTTACACCTAAATGAGCTGCAGTTAACTCTTTGCAGATTCCTTTTAGCTGGTTTCTAAACTTCTTGGGCACAACTAATAATCTTCTTATGGTTCCATCATTGTCCATTTTATTAAAAAAAACATTTGATTTATTATAACATATTTATTGTCTTTTGAAGATTGTCGTTTAGCTTGCTCAAAAGAGGTTTCAAATCTTCGCACACTTTTTGTTCTGAGCGAATTCTTCTGGGGATGTCTTTATCAAATCCAGACCTTCAACTTCGGTTTCTAATGGTGGCAAAATTGCATTTTCCTCTAATTCTTCATTTTGTTTAGTTTTGAGGCAAGACCTAGAGGATTTTATTTCAGAGACAATTATCTCTTTATTAGTGCTATTTTCCTTGCGTCTTTTTTGAGCTTGAGTTTCTATAGCATTTATCATATGTACTTTCACCTCTTCGTGTTTTTTGGTTTCTTCAATTAAAGCGGCTGTTTTGTTACCTAGTAAATACCTTCCTTGATCCAAAGAATCTCGGAGAACTGCTGCCTTTGTCAAAACGTGACCTAATTCACAATTTATTTCAACCTCGGCAATAGGTAAGCATACTAAAGTTTCATCAAGAGGTGTTCTTAGCCAAACCTTTTCCTTAGTGAACATATCAGGTTTAACGTATTTTCCACAAATCAAATCAAGAGTTGCTCCAGTGTCTCTTAAGATTGGCATTTGAATTCCATTAACAGTGCCGATACTAGTGTAGGGAGCCATCAACTCATTAAATGTACTTTTAGCAATTTCATTAGATGCTACCGATTCTAAGTTCTTTTTATTTTGTCACACTGAGGCCGCAAATGACTATAAGAACCACACTCATAACATCGGAGTTGTTTCGTTTTCAAATTCCCTTTCATGTGCATAATTTGAATTTTTATTCTCGACTCTTTTAGGAACATGAGATTTATTATTTCAATTACTTCATTAAACTTAAAAAGCACGGTTTCGTTTTGTTGTGAAAACCAAAATTATTTCGAGGAGTTTTGTAAAATCTTTAGTCTTAAAACTATCTCTTAAGCTTTCATATTCATCTATTTTGTCTGCCAGATCAGACGGAGAATTTATTTTAAGCAATGCCGCCAAAACATGTTCTTTAATTTCAAGGGGCACTCGGCGTTTCAATTGTTCTGGTAGGATTAGCTCGTTAAGCGGTTCAAGCGTCGTTATTTCTAATTCCGCAAGCCATTCCGTAAAGTAACTATTCAATTCTTGTGCATAATTTCTCCATGATTTTTCTGTCGTTTTCTGGTGTTTAAGAAACAATTGTCTTAATTTTTCGCTATTTAACTGAATCGTTTAAGAATAAGTTCCTTCACATAATCGTAATCATCAGCCCTTTCTGGAGGTTCTCTAGCTAACATGTTAGATATTTCTGAAGGTAAAGCACTTACAAGATAAACTACCCATTCGTTTTTTGGAATATGAGCCATTTCTGCTCTACGCTCAAAATTTATTAAGTATAAACTCATCTCATCTTTCTTTTCATCATACTTTGGCATTATTTGCATTAATTGAATTTTTTGAGCTTGTTCAGTCCTATTTGTAACTGATTCTCTGTTCGAAATTGTGGCATTTGAAGAGATTTCCAGACGTTTCATTTCCAAAATATGTTCTCTTTCTTCACGTCTAATTCTTTCCTCTTTTTCTAGTTCTTCGCGCCTAATTCTCTCCTCTTTTTCTAGTTCTTCTCGCCTAATTCTCTCCTCTTTTCTAGTTCTTCTCGCCTAATTTTTTCCTCTTTTTCTTCTTGTTCCCTTTTAACTCTTTCATCGATTACCCTATCTAATATACATTTTACTTCTTCCTCGTTGAAGTTTTTACTAGCTAAAATTAATTTTTTAATGTCTGGGATTTTAAAAGAATCTGGAACTATTTCCCCTAACTCTTCCGCTACTTCTATTAAATCTCCCTTTTTTCCCCGTGCTAAAAATGCCATTTTAATTACTAAACGTTTTATCTCAGAAGAGATGCAATAATGAGAGAAAAAACAGACTATACCCACCAATATGCAAAATTTATTAAATAACTATTGAAATTATTTATCACCAAGCTAATGATTGATACTCAGATAAATTGAATCATTAATCAAAAATGTAAATATATTATATGTATAAATTATATAAAATCATATTCTTATATAGATACTACTATATTAAATCCAAAAATGAAATTATACATATTTTTAATTCAAAATATAGAACACTACAATTCTTAAGAACAATACAAATTAACAGCTTTAACTAACCTAAACCAGAAATCAGCTTTCGATTTCAAATCAATAAACTTAGTTAATCATACACGACATCAAATAATGTTAATAACGTAAGATATTTTAAACATTAAGAATATATCTTTTCAAATTCTTAACAATGTAAAAAAAAAACATATACGATTTAAATATCAAATAAATCAGTTTTATATCATATAAAACATTGCAAAGAACAATCAAACACATCAATAAAAATTTCACATTACATTAAATTCAAACCTATTTGTAATAATATACTTTCGTTTTCACATAACGAAATCAAAACCTTTTAAAAAATATATTCCTTTCTTTCTTAAAATCTACTTTATATATCAGTTGAACAATCAAAAAACTAAGTATATAATTGTACTTTTGATTTTACACCTTAATCTATAACAACATAGTTATTTTAACACATATTCCTAAGTGAATTGAAATACATCAACCACATAAAAATTATGAAATACACATTTAATAAGATACACACTTTTCGTTTAAAAATATTACACTGTAAATTCAATACACGAAATACAGAAATTATCTTTTGTAATATGGAATACACCATTTACAAACTTATAAACAAAATTAATTGATGTAACATGAAAATTCACGTAAATAAGATTGGAACTAAATATTCTATAAATTTATAACATACCAACTATTTATTTTTAATTGTAGCCAGAGAAGGATTGATCAAAATGGCCTACCTGTATTCCAACATTTCGGCACGTAATCCATTATAGTGCACATAATTAATTTTCACAGTGGATGCTAATGCAAAGCATTATAAAAACATCCAAAACCGCTGCCACCAAAAACATAAGTTTGTTATGAAACAAACTAACGACTCCAAATTTAGAAAACAAAAACATTTAATTAACAAAAAATTTACAAGGAGTCATATTTGGGTTCATAAAACTCTCGCGCTTGCGTAGCGTACCAAAGAGTCAATAACAATTTTCAAAACTGAAAAACTCAGCTTCTTCAGCCTGCTCCTCGCACCAATCGTCTCCCTACACACCCTCCCCATCAAAGGCTCTGGAAATCGAAAGCGCTGAGTAGGAGACGTTACACACTGAATGGTATATGAACATAAATATTTTCAGAAAAACAACTCAGGTCAAGACAAAATGTGAGATGATAATAACCAAATTTTGAATGTAATCGTGCACAATTGATTATGGCTGAAATACATAAGCTGAGTTATGGTGCCAATCTGTTATTTATTTTATAAAAGACAAACAGCATTTCTTTTAAAATTTAATTCTAAACAATTGAGAATGTTTTCATGGCAATGTATATTATGCACAATGAAAGTCAAAACTTCTTAACACATAATCTGTGGATTATACACTGGAAGATTTGGTAATTAATATTATAAAAATTTTAATACATGAAAATTTGCACTAAGTGAAATAAATTTTTTCGATTTAATAGAAAATCAAGTGAAAGTATTAGAAAAGTACATTTCAACTATTGCATAATGAACATTTTGCTTAAGACTATGTGCCAAATTATGTATATAAGCAAATAATTTTTTTTTCCTTATTCTGTTCATTATCAAGAGCATCTCTGTTGTGATACAGGATATAATTATAATCCTTCATTAATATAAAAATTCACTTGATTTTTGTCCTTGAAGAAACATCCAGTTCACGAGCAAAGGTTAAGTCATAGTAAGAAAATCTAGCAATTTTACTGTCCAGGCTCCATTTTTTATAGCTTCTATATTCCATGTAATATTGCCATCTACCGAGCTATTCGATACAAAGCAACAAAGGCTTTATAAACATTATTTTATCAATGGTAACATGATACAGGAGGTAATTAGCTTCCACTGTTTTAAGTAACTTCAACACATTAAATATTTCCTAGTGAATTTATTGCAATTTGTTATTACTAAATCTTTTTTTAAGAAGACTAAAAGATTTTAAGACATTATTAAAAGCAATATGGCATGTTGTAATGTTCCATAGGAATTGAAATTTATTTGTTGTAAACATTAATAAGGAATGATGTTTTTTTTTTAATTAATGCATTGCTGAAATTCTGTTTATGATGAAATATGATTATTGTTTTTGTTTTCTAATTGTAAATGAAGAAAAATATGTTTTTAATTGGATTCAAAGAGTATTTTATTTATTTTTCTAGATGCAACTTCAAGGTAATGTTCCTCAACCAGAGAGTAACATGCCTATTCAACCTAACACTAACTCAAACGCAAACATGATGATGCCACAAGTAAGTTTTTTATCGGTTATTTACTTAATGTTTCTGTTGTCTTGTTCTTTCTGCATTTCCTGTTCCATTTCATTTTCTTATATTGTTTAATGTATAAAGAATATATAAAGTTTTTAATTAATAACAGTTTTGAAACAGCATTGGTGTGTGTATGGTTTGGGCTCTTGTAATAATTGATTCACTTGTATTTGTTATAACTACAGATTTTTAAATGTTGTCTATATAATTCATTTTATCTGTAACAATCATGATTTCACCTAAATTCATTCAAAAGAAGATTTTATTACATGGTAGCTAGACATCTATATGATAAATAAATATTGTATATTTGTTATTTGGTATTAAGCGTTTAAATATATTTAATAATAATTCGTTAAAAATAAATAAATATAATTAAATTATAATAATTTATGGCTAAAATAAAAAAGTGTTAATAATAATTAAAACAAAATTTTAATGTATTTAAGAAAATTTAATTGATTTTTGTATTTTTATATATTTTAAATTTTTTATATTTTTCCTTTTAAGTGTAACTATTTTAACTGCTCATATTTATTATATTATCAAACTAAAATATTTAATTTAATTGTTGATTTGAAATTTTTTTTTACTATCTCATCCCTGCATATTTTTATATTTATTTATACTTATTTATGTTTGCATGCATAATTGTTCAGTTAAAAAAAAAAGAAAGGAAAAAAGCATTTGTTTTAGATATTTTGAAGTTTTATCAATTTTCTTACATAAAATAAATTCTTGAGTTTACATTTTCAGCCAACAACAAGTAACATAAATCCAAATAATAATCAGATGAATGCTCGTATGCCTATTAGTCAACAGCAAGTTACACAAAGCACTGCTCCTCCATCACAGGCACCAGCTAACAACCCTGGAATGGTTCATTCAACAAATATGAATGCACAAGCTAATAATGCTGCTCGATTGAATCATTTAGAAGCAGCCAGACAGCAAAATTTGGTAGGAAAATAAATAATTTCTACATTTATCACTTTTTCTCAGTTAATATTTTAATAGATAAGTTCATTGTTTTCAAGAATCATTTTGTATCTAAAATTCTAAAATAAGAAGTTTATTTATAAAAATTTATATATTTAAATAAAACTATTTTTTTAAGATAGAAATTCAACATTTGTTTGAAAAAATCTTAAAAAGCCGAAGTTTTGTACTGTCTTTAAAAAATAAATTATACTATTCAAAGTACAAATACATACAATTAAGATGTAAAAATATTCAATCACACAAAAGTAAAAAGAATAAGTAACAAAAGAATGTAAATTTTGAAATATTAAATTAATATCAATTAATTAATACTTATCACCATTCATTCAATTTATAAAATTTGTTGCTATAACTATTAATATTTGACTTAATTATTTTGATTTCTCAATTACTGTTTGCAAATATAATATAAATTTGCTTATTTAAATTTGGATTTATTTATAGTTAAAAATTCAACAATTGCAACAAACACTAGAAGCTGCCCAACAAAAAGAACTTCAATATAAAGCTGCACAGGAACAACAACAGCAAGTTCAACAACAGCAGCAGCAACAGCAAGCACAACAACAACAGCAACAAATGATTGAAAGACAGAATGCTATTCGACAAGTAATTTTATCTCTAAAATTTAGGAATCAATCTTACATTATATCTTAACATTTAAAAAGTCAATACTTCAGGCTATATTTATAAACATTTTTTTTTTTAAATTTATATACTGATTCTTTATAGACTTAAAATATGTACTATTTCATTGTGGCTTATTCATATTGTGCTTATTCTAATATTAATGCTATACCACACTTATTTAATTTTTTCATTTGTTATATTTACCAATTCAAATAAGTATTATTTATGAAGATAAATAAATATTTTGTTATATCATTATTATTATTTTTAATTGAGAAGTGAGAAAGAATATTAAAAAAATTGGATAATTTTTAGAAAATGAACAAAATTTTAGAATTCTGATAGCAAAATTTCTTTAAATAAACATATATCTAATTTTATTGAAGAAAATTAATTAGTAACACTTTGGCTAAGGTTTCAGTTAATGAGTTGATATGTATTTTACAGATTTTTTTTAATGTTGTATTATTTCCTAAAACACTTTAATACTTGTTTCAAATTTTAAAAAATAATCCATTTCTTTAAATGTTTAACGTAAATTTGTATGGGTACCTTCTTTGTCCAAAGTTATTTGTTTCTCTAAATTATTCACTACACTGCTTTCATATTAACAATTATTATACACTAACAACAACTTTTTTTTTTATAAATTATTACAAAGGAATATGTTTTATTCTTAAAATTGTACAACAATGCAACAAAATTAACAAATGAAAAAAAAAACTATTTCAGAACTGTTATAAACTATAAAACCTGCTGTTACTAATTACTCGCCCCCCCCCTCACTCAATCATATCTTTGTACCTCTCAGGGGGATTACTTTCTTTAAGTAAACGTGGGTATCATAGTATCTAAGTATCCCAGTGAAATCTGTACTTTTCTTTTGTTTCTGCTGTCATCTTTATTATTTATTTTTCACTTTTTTTTTGTGATTACCTTGTAAAAGGTTGAGGACTCCCCTTGAGGTGTTGCCGCTGCTCTGTTGCTATAACTTCTCTTGGGGATTAAATCTACCACATGTTTGCTATCCCTAGAAACCTTTGTCTCTGGAATGCAGGGCCCTGCTAATTGAGGCTTCCAGAGACCAACACATTATTTAAACAGATGTGTTATGAACCTCAATGCATCAATCAACTTACATAGATCAAGTGATCATATGTCTGAAAGTGATTCAAAAATGGTGGAGGTCACTTAAGGTATAGGCATATATATGGCTTGTTATGCAGTTATCCTGCATCCCCTTATATAGCTCCATCATGGATATTGCAGTCGGGATTCTAAAATAAACAATTTTCTCTATGAGGTGTACTTCTGATTCATTCCTCCCTGTAAAGCAACAAAAATGGAATCAAAAATATTTTGTCACTAAAAAGAACAATTTTGATAACATATCTCCATTTTTAATAAAAGTATTATTGTTATATAATGTGAAAAGTATTTGCAGTTATAATCTGGTGATCTCTTGATTTAGCAAGCGGACTTGTTCTAAAACTGAAATGTCATAAGGCAATTTTGATGTTACAGTATCCACACACAGTAGATTAAATTTTACAAATTTATCTACTGTGTGTGGATACTGTAACAAATAAATTTGTTTACTTTTTCAGAAGAAGAAATTTTGGATAATCTTTCTTACTAAAAAGTGGGTTGTATTGAAATGCATTACAATCAGGAGGAAAAGCACATTTATAAAAACTAAACATTTTATTCTCAAGTTAGCATTTCCAACGCTAGCTCAGTTTCTTAGAGTTAGTTATCTAAATTTCTAATTATAGTGTCCGGACATCTATTCCAAACTCTTTACGTTGCTTTAAATTCCAACATTTTGGGCATATGAAAACTACTTGTAGAAGAGTTTTGACCTGCATTTAATGTGCTTCAATTGAACATGACAAAAGTATATTATTTAATGGAAAAATGCAACAACTGCATCCTTCTCAGAATCAGTCTAGCCCTACATAAATAATTACATTAGAAAAAATTATTTTACAACTGTGAAAATAAAACAAAACTTATCTTACCCTGAAGCTAGATGTACTGTGTCAATGACTTCTGGTACCATGTGACATCCCCTCAAAAAATATTAGCTATTCATTAGTTGCAAAAGTGTTATGAAATCTTATAGTATGTAAACCTCCTGTTTTAAAAATTTTCTTCAAATAATTTTAAGTGTAGTTCACCTATTCTAAAATGAATGTTTCCAAAGTCTTTTATGAAATCAAAGTCCATTTCAAAAATTGAAGCATCTAAGACAAGAGCCATATAAATAAACTTTTATGCATAAAAAAATCCTTGTTTCCTCTGAAACAAATCCTTCAGATGATAAAATTCTTCTCACTAAAGATTCATCTTAATCCAAGAACTCTTGCAAGATTGAGGCTTTTAGTTTTGCTTAATAGTATCTTTCATTTCTTGGAATGTCAAGATTACCACACTCTTATAGAATATATCAAAACTATAATTGACCTGTCTAATCTAATGTGTTTTGTCATTCAAGAAATGCTCTTGAAAGTTATTTTAAATTTCATGATTATAGCTATGTGGGAAAAATGTTAATCGTGACATCGTATCTAAAGGTGTATCTATTGATGTGTCTTGTAACCTTCTTAGTGCTTTATAGTCCCTTAACAAAATATAGCTTTATAGTCACTACAAGCTGTTGTAGTATTAGTATATACATTTTTATTGCTGTTGTAGCCTTTACTTCCTCACACTTTCATCCATGAAAGAGTTGAATAATTTATTGGATCAACTATATATATTTTTTATATTGTTTAATTACTTTAATGGAGATAATACTTCATAAGGTTGTGATAATACAAATTTTTCTGGCCACATAATTGAGTAATTTATTTCTAATAATAGTGTCTGCCTTTTAAATACCACAGAAATCTAACCATCGAAAACTTTCTATTCATTAGATTTTGTTATTTGTTCAAAATTCGTCATGTGTTTATTGAATTTCAATGTTGAAAATGTTTTATATAACAAGGATAATTTTCCTGTAATTATAACCCAAAATGGTATGGTACAAGTTTACCATTTTTCTTATTATCATGTAGGTTGAGCTCACTTTACTCAATTAGCTGTCATTGCTGACAGCGCAGTTAGAAGTTAAAAGATTGATAAAGCTGTGCAAAAAATCTTCATTTTTCTTCACAAGTCTAACAACCCTTTACAATCTTTGGCTGTCTCAGCCATACTCTCTCTTCAGCATCTTCTATCATTCTTCTATTTCAAAAGTGCAGCCATTAATGCACATGGAGTTAGAATAATTTTCAATAGAGTTTAAAATTTCCATGAATTTGGTTTTGTCTTCATTAACAATACAGTCCTCTTTTTGTGACAAAAAATTTAAGTGCTGAGAAAACCTCTTTTACAGCTTTTACTGGCCTTTCAATAATATCAATGTCATCTGTATAGGCCAAAATTTGTAGTGACCTATTCCACAAAGTACCCTTTTAGTATAATCTGTTGTCTCTAATGCAATTTTATGATTCTAAATTGAATAGCAAGCAAACTAGAGAGTTTCCTTAATGTATGCATATTTTATAAAATGTTCAGAGTGAAGGTTTTATGAATTTTAACTCTACATCTCACTTTACCAAGGGTAACTTTAGTTAAATTAATCAGCTTAGTGGAAACTCCAAACTCTGCCATTACTTCAACGAGTATCTCTCTCTTTATATTGTCATATGCCACTTTAAAGTCTATAAACATGTGATAGGTTTACATATCCTAATCTTCAGACTTTTTTTCCTCCAAGAATTTGTTTTAATGCATGGGTTTGGTCAATTGTGGATTTTTCGGTTCTAAATCAACATTGGTTATTTTCAACCTAATTATCCACAAAAATAGGAGTCTTATATAAAATATATTAGTAAAAATTTTATATATCATATTGAGGAAAGTAATGCCTGTGTAGTTAAAACATTTAAGTTGATTACCTTTTTAAAAAAAATATAGGGCAGGTAATGCCTTTCTCCCACTTAATAAGTAGTTTCACTGTGATCTAAATTTAAATCATAATTTTATAAATGGCAGAATTAAATCATAATTTTATAAACAGCATATAAAATAGGATATAAAATATTTTTTTATTAAAGTAGCAAACAAAAGAAATGAAAACACAAATTTAAAAAAAGTTAGTTAATATCTATTCTATGATCCAATAACTTTGTACAATTTTTTATTTTTATTTTATTGTCTTTGTAATTTAGAAGGCTTGCCTGCTTTTAATTATTCATGAGATCCTCAAAATTGAGTATAAGTTTACAGAATAAGATTATAGTTTTATACTTTCCTTTATTATAAAACATTTAATTATCTTGATTACTTTTATTAGCTACAGCAACAACTACAGCATCAACAGCAGCAATTAGCCCAGCAGCAACAAAGCATTCAAATGCAACAAGTCAATCAGCAAAATAGTCATAATCCTCAATTAAGAAATTTATTACAACAGGTAAAATTATAAAGTCTATTATTATAAATATTTATTTTTATACCTATTTTCTGTATATTATTATTTTTTCATTTTTATAAGTTAATCAAATACATAATCACAAAATGGAGAAATTAAAATACTTTGCATTAAGTTACATTCAAATGAATTGTTTTCTATTTTATATAAATCCAAAAAACGCATTGTTGTTCTTTAATTTTACATTACTCTTTTTTTTTTTTTTTTTTTTTTTTTTTTTTGAGAGAGAGAGAGAGAGAGAGAGATTATAAATTGTTTCTTTTTCATTGTATTACTATTATTTATCTGATTGAATGTGCCTGTATGTATACCTGCTATATAGTATAAACAAATATTTATGAAAAATTAATGTAAATTAAATCTCTGTTATTTATTATAAATATCAGGAAATTTAGTTCTTTTTTATTTTACTGTTTAGTTATATGATTTCATCATTTAAATATTTTAATTTTGTTAAGTAATGTTGTTGCTATTTTATTTGTTACTAACTACTCCATTTGCTTTAATTCAATCTGTTACTTTTAAAAGCATTCACTTTTTTATAAGATAAAATCAGTGCATTTCTATTTTATACTTTATAGGTAGTCTATCTTATTGCTTATTTTAAATAACCATTTCTATATTTCTCTCTTGAAAAACAGAGAAACAATTAATCTTTTTTTTTTTAAATTTTATCAGTGTAAATTTAATATTTCTCATAAGAATTTCAATTAACATAATTCTTCCACGATTTATATTTACAAAAAAGAATTGTTGTGTTACTAGGTGATCTTTGCAATCATTTTAAACACAATTATGCATTTCTTCTCTACAAATACATATATAAATACATTATTTTGAAAATATGACGAAGATATACAAATTGCAATACATATGCTACTTTTAATTTTTTCTCAAACTGAATTCTTTCTTCAATAAGGATATTTCATTAAATGCTGATGAAGCAAGTAGAAAAACGAATATACAAGAAAGCCTCCAAGACAGATGGCGGCGACAGGTAAAGTTTGCTCAATATTTCTCAAATATGATAAGCAATAAAAAATATTTAAAAATAGAATTTCTACATTTAAAGATTTTAGTTTAAGAATAATGTTAAGTATAATTAAAGTTTTATGGAAATAATATTTTCGTCATATTTTCAAAATTAAACCCAATTTAGATTAAATAGAATTTTATTAATTTGGTTTCAAAAATTGTCTAATTTCGTAAAAATATGATTCATAATAATTTTAAAAAAGTACTTTGCAAAATATTTTCATTCATATAAAATGTGCTAAGTAAAATACTTAAAATACTACATTTCAAATTTGAAAGTTTAATGTAAGTGATTAAATCACTTGTAAATAATATTAGAATATTGTATTCTTATAAAATTCTCAGAGTTCAGATTAAATTCATATAAATTTAAGTATAATTTACTTATGGAGTTGAAATTATATGATATGGAAATTGTGTAATATAACTTGTTTATATTATATGGTTTCCATGTCATTTGTTTACCCAATTTGATTTTCAGTGTAAATATTTACTTAAATTAAATAATAATTTTAATGCAAGTAATTTGTTTAAAATAAATTTCCTGTATATTTCTAGGAAAGCCATATAAAAAAAGAGTTATCACTTATAACATTTGGGTTCATAAATTGCTCAAAAACGTCCAAGATTTTGATTGAGTAAGCTAAGTGCTTAAGAACAAGAAATATCATCAAAATTACCAATTTCTCAAATGGCATATTTTTAATTTACACTTATTTATGAATATTCTATCTGTAACTTACTCAAAAATCGACTAGGATGTATTTGATGAAGGAACTGTAATCTTTTAAAATAATGATAGTATCAATATTTAAAGGATTGCTAATTTTTTACCCGATGATTATCATAACAAATTATTCATCAGCTTTTGGATGAATATATTTCACAAACTTTTGCATAGAAAAAATAGTGGATGATTATGATTCATTGTATGAAAAAGCACATGTTGAAACAGCATTGTTAGAAATCTCTGTATCATGACTCATGTATCATGACAAATATTTATGCTGTAGTTGAATTCGACTCACAAACATTCCTGCCAATGTTCACTTGCACATTAATTTTATATTTGAGTGCAGTTTGAATTATTGACTTTGCAATATGTAAAAAAAAAAAATTGTCTTTCACAGATCCCCCAATGAAAAAAGTCATAAACTGTAAAGACAAGATATTTTAAAATCCACTTGAAAATGCAATGTACAAAATGTTGATCCTCACTTCTCAAATTATTATCATGACATATGATGAATTCCTATGTAACCAATAATGATGTAAATGTAATTTTAAAATTGCTCTTTTTTCAATTGTTTATTCATTTTAATGGATGAGTAATATATAATTTCACATTACAATTCTTCAAAAATAATTTAAATTATTTGTTATCTTCTGTTAAATAAATCATTGGTGTACAATTTTAGATGTAAATTCTAATTTGTATACTTTACTTTCCTTTATAGAATAAATTTTAGTGAAAAAGCTGATAATAGATTCATTGAAGAATTTTTATGTTTTATGTATATCCCTCAAATTGAAGGGTGCCCCGCTTTCTTAGTTGGGAACAGATTTCCATCTTTTAAAAATTTTTGAAGTTGAGATTTCAATTCAAAATTTATGTTTTAAGAGCAACTTTTATTAAGTCAAAAATTTCTTATTAATCAGTATATAAAATTTAATTTGGTCCTCAGAGTGAAGTTTAATTTCCTCATTATACAATCTAAGTATTACTGCTGTTAGACTAATTTTGATATCAACCTTAGGAATTCGGAAATTTCATGTATGGGATCATGCTACTTAACACAATGCAATTATCATTGAATTTTTATTGGAAACATTCTTATTTTTATTTAGTCCTATGAATTATGAAGCTCATATAGAGAGATCTGCTAATAATAAGTTAGCTTTGTCTAGAGTAAAAATGAGAAAAACTTGTAAAACATGTATAACAACTCGTAGTGTAGCTACAAATATAAGAGTCCTTAGTGTGCAAATTGAATAGTATATTATTTTCATTAAATATTGGTGAAATTACGCTTAAAATGGCTGCAAAATAATATAAAATTAATATGGTTAAATTTTTGATGATGAAAAGAAAAAGTTGATAAATGCTTATTTAAATACCAAAAGTGAAAATTTATTAACCACAAAATATGTATTAAAGAAATAAAAGTGCTCTTAATATTTGTAATGTGTTAAGTATAAGCTGTTAATTTAATATTTACCCAACCATTTGTAAATTAGAAAATAATGTAGAAAAGCTTTTCTGTGAATATATCTTTTGCTAATAGATGGGAATAAGGTTTATAAATTGCATAGTTCTTAAAGCCTTGCCTTTTAATGAAATAATTAGACTATTGTTTGTTGAATTGCAGACACATAAGCTGCATTTCACTGAAGTAACTATTGAATTTTTAGGCAATATTAATTTATTAGACCAATTAAAAGTAAATTTTTGCAAGAGCTTCTGTCTCTGACAGATTTTATAAACTAAATATAATATATTGATAATGTACTATGAATTTTTTTATCACAAAAAATGACCATGTGATTAAATTTCATGAAGACAATAATATAATTATGTAAAATTATTTATAGAATAAATTTTCAAATAAAAAATATAAATAAAACACTAATAAATCTTTTGAGTAATAATATTACATTACGTAAATATCCACTTATTTTTAATACAACGGAAAACATCATTATACCCAGGCAAACGATATGTTTAAGAAAAATTATTTTAATATTAACTAATGTTAGATAAAACTTTCGATAGAAGAAAGATATTTCATCATAATTTGCAAATACTAGAATCATGCAGGAAATATGTGCTTGAATTAATTTGGAAAACAATCTTTTAGAATGAAATTTTAATAAGTTAGGTAATTATATATGTGTAAATTCCATAAAAATTTGTGCACTAAGAAAGGGTTGTCATTATAAAGTAAAATTAATTGAAAGTAATTACATCATTGATGTAAGTGATTATCAAATCATAGCAAAGTTATTATTTATTATTGAAAAAATTCAAATGAATGGAGGTTTTATTATCTTGTAGGTTCAAGGTCCCTTATCTGCTAGCCCTTTAGTATGAATGTATGATTGACTGGCATGCAATCCCAGATGATATCTTGGGACATATCATTCCACAGTTGTTGTAAAAACATATCTAATTTTTTGATTAAACTTGTAGGCAGTTCAACTTCCTTTTTTTAATGATCCTAGACATACTATATCAAACAGAGATGGGCACTGTAGGTCTTGGCCAACATAAGCTGTTGTGCCATATAGTTTAGTTTAGTCATACTCAATCAGTCACAAATCTGATCTTGGAGTAAGACAAATGTTTGGGCAGTTCTGTGACAGCAGTGTGTCAGCAAGTATTATCTTGTTGAAAAAATGGTTCCTGAAAACTATGCAATGCATGAGGGGCAAATCATTTCATTGAACAATGAATCAAAAAACCTCTGGACTGTTGTGGTGAGGATCAATGTTAATGTTGATAGTGTATTGCATATGTGCCATCCATACCATCACACAAATTGTGGGAGTGGTGTACCTCTATACAGCAAAGGTAAGGTTGTAATTTTCACCATTGGACTTCCACACACATACAATTTAGATATCTGTCCAAATTAAATTTGTTACTCAAGGGAACCCAATTTTATTCAGTTGCAGTCCAATCTCTTCAAATCTGGCACCGTTCCAAACAGAAGCAATAGTGAGTAAATATCTCTTTATGTATTGGAAGCTGGTCACTGTGTGATAAACTTCTCTTGTCCATAGTTCCTAATATCGGTTTATATTTATAGCCTATGTGACATGCCACTCTCTTCGCTGATCACCCTGTTTGTGTGATCCCTGTGTTTCTTTTCATCTCAAACGCTGACAGTTGCTCATATTATCACAATGAGGGCTTAACATAAAGTATCCCTTTGAAATAAATTAAATACACCCAAGAAACTATGCTTATATGTTTTATAATCCAAGAAAACAAACCTTAAAACCTTTTGAATGCATTGCATAATATGCAATCATGCTGCATTTTTGATTCTTTATTTATTAACTTGATCTAACTTTTGTGCCAAATTCCATAGCAATCTCACTATTAGTTCTTGATTCGCAAATTTTTATGGTGATAAGTATACATTCATGAATTTTATTTTTAGGCTATCTAATAAAATTTTCAAAATAATGTGTTTATTTTTTTTAAAATGAACATTGACATCTGTAGTTCTTAATTGATATTTTTTGTGAGTAGCATTTAAGCATCTTTTGATAGTATTATTACTGTTGTTCAAATATTATCATTTCTACTTTTGTCATTATTTCGATTTATTCTTTTTTTAATTTAAATTACATTTTAAATGACTGGAGTTCTGTGATCTTAAATTTCAGAATGTCATTTCAACTAATTTTTTAAATTCAGTTCTTTGCAAATTTAATATATTTAAAGCAAGCAAAACTATAAACATTTTAAAGATATTTTTATTTGTTTTGTTGTTGTAGAATAATAGTTAATAGAGAAATCAGAATAAAAAATATCATTTACATTTCTATCCTTTTAGCAATTGCAACAAGTTAGAAGACAACAGATTCAGCAAAATCCAATGATGATGCAACATCCCCAGGGAATACGCACTCAAATACCTGGAAATATTCAACAAGGAGGAATAGGAACAAATGTTGGACAACAACAACAGCCACAATCACAACAACAGAATCAACAACAAGCTTGGGGTGATCTTGGAATGTTAGATTCATTGCAACCATAATCTGTCTTTTGAAACAAGCGTTACTATAAATGTACAATGGAACAAAATAATAGACTTTAAAGAATAATCTCATTTTTTTTATTAAATATTTTGTTATCTGGTTTCGTATTTTGCTGCTTGCATTCAAAATATTTTTAATATTAAAAAAAATTAATTTGTATTAATATTTTTAAAGTTAGTGTGGATGCTTATTATACGTGTTGTTTTAAAATGAATAATTCTTAATTTGTTTGTTATCATATTAAATTTGTATATCTTCTCAATCTCAATGCTAAATCTTAAAAATCATATTACCATTGTTAAATATTTATTTCTTATTGTTAATATTAAAAGACTATTATGCTCCATAAGAAAATATAGTTTATTTTTATACTATTCTATTTACATTAAAGTGCTTAGTTACTATGAGATTTTTTTTTAGTGGAAATTCTTTGTGTGAGTTACACCAGATTTGCATGCTGAAGTATCAAGTTATTTACCATACACAATGAACTTATGATGTGTGCAGCAAAATACTATGTTATTTTTTCTAAGTTGAGAATAAATTATTTAATGAGTTGAATTATTTTTAAAAAAATTGATTAAGAAACCAAAACCATACCATATTTTTAAAGCAATCTAGCCAGAATCTTAGTATTAAATATAAATTTCTAAAATATATATATATATATTGCAGAAAATATTATTTAATCAATAACTTAAATATTTATAATACTGATAACATAATTTAAACTAATTAAAAACTGTTCGAAAGAAATTTTATTTATGTACAGTATGTGTTATAAACACAATATTAAAATTTTCTTATTATTAATTTCTTGTAAACCATTTTATTATTATTCATACTAAATAATTAGATAATATTTTATTGTTCCTTTTTTAATTTTAATTATAAAAAATTGTAAAATATGTAAAGAAAATGCTGAATTTTACAAAAAATTATTTTTCATAGTTCATTACATTTACACTGCCAAATAAAATTTAATTTTCCTTTCTAAGTGTCAGGAAATATAATTTCAATTATTGTTTCTGCAGTTACCATATTAGATTTAAAATGGATACTTTTATATATATTTTATTATACAGAAAGTTTTGAAATTCATAATACCTTTCATCCAATTATGTTATATATATAAAAGAAAAAACTTCTTATTTAATTATTCACTTTTTATTATTGTCATCCATCAAAATGAAACTTGTTGAATTTATTATGTTATGCGAATTAATATTATATATTTCTGTACTTTAAAATAACAAATTGTCAAATATTATGAGATAAAATGTATTGCTATTTTTTTATGTTTTGAATTGAACAAAAAATATGACATTTTTTATGACTATCGGAAATATGTATGAAAATTTTACCAATGTATTCATTCTATTGGATTTGTGAGAATTGTTTTTTTGTTTCTTTTAAATATATGGTTTATTATTTACATGTTATTTAAAACTTTGCAGCATTTCAAAAAATTATTTTTTATATTTTTTGCATTCAATCCATTTGTAAAGCATATTTTCTCCTTAAAGTTTAGTCTCATGCAGTGGTACTTTTATTCAAAACATCCCACGTGAAGATAGATCACATCATTCTTGTGGCTGTAAAAATTAAAAGTTTGGCTTATTTACAAGTTATTGAAAATCAAAAAAAAATTGCAGCTATCATCCTTCAAAAATCTAAATTATAATCATTCTATAATATTTAATAAAGTAGTTTAAAAATTTGATTGACGATTGGATGCTTATTCTTTAATATTTTAAGGCATTTAATTAATTGAAATGAATTGAATACCAATGAAATGCATCAATTTAGACTATATTCATAGTTTTGAATTTCTTTCAAAACATATATATTTAAAATACAGATTTTTAAATTTACTTTGGTAATTTATTTGTTGTATTTATTTTAAATTAGGCAGAGACAGTTAAAGATATCTGTTATACTTTAATTCTGATGTCTCAGTTAAGTAAAAAAATTAGGTTTGTTTTTCATGTGTTTTACTGAAGTTTAAGATAGTTAATAAAAAGAATTTCTACTTTAATAGATTTCACATTACTATCTATAGTAAATTGTAAAATCTTTAAAGATCCAATCATTATCTTTTTTAAAAAATTTATTTTATTTGATTGTTACACATTCGATAAATTGTACAGTATTAAGATCAGAGAACAATGCATGTTATTTTTGAGAATACCCATCACTATTTGGAAATTTTTATTACTTAGTTTTATCGTAAATGGCATTTTGCAACAAATTTTTAGATAAAATTCTGGCAGATTTGCCCCTTTCAAAGCTTTTTAAATATATGTTGATTACCATTTAATGTATTTTGATGAACAAAAGATTGTCTATATTTGTTACTTGTATTTTCTCATCATATAGGCAATTTAATCACAATTTGTATTGCATTTAACTTCTATTTCCTTACCATTGAAGAAACATATTTTTTTTTATGTTTTCAATATGTAATAAATAATAGTTAAGTAAACATGTTTATGCAATCATACTTTCATCATTCCAGTGGTAATAAAATGACCTTAAAGAATTTTGTATAAATATTGCTAATAATTTCATTTCTAAATGTATTACATTCTGCAAACCAGATTCATTAAGTTTTTATTTTCTAAAATTGATTAAAACTGCATGATTTGTAAAACATGTAAATATTTGTTTTTTAATTAATTTGAATAAATAAAAAATTATGTTCTGTGAATTATTAATTATATAATAAATTGTTTTATTTTGGAAAAATCATTATATATTAATAAAATTTTTAGATTTCAGCTTTATTAATGTTTATATTGATTTTTACTTTTGAATGGAGAAAAAACATTTAATAATGGGAAAGGAAAAGGAAATTAAAAATGATTGAAAGAGTTGTGAAAATACATCTTTCTGTCCAATATTATATTCATGATGTCACAAAAAAAATTTTAGTATGTGTTAATTTTAAAAAATTTTTAAACTGAAAACAAAAGGCTTTATCTAAAAAATTTTATCCATGTTTTAAATACCGAAGAACAAGATTCAGACATCAAAATATTCATTGTTTTTCAGAAAGTGGCTTAAAAGTATTTAGCTTTTGAATTGTCTTATAAAAAGTCTTTCAAAAAATTTTTTTCTATCAACTAATAACAAAATTTTTCATTTTATAGCTGTTAGAAACATGTAATTATACTAATTGCATTAATAAATAGCCACTTTTTTCCCTTACTTTTGTGTTACTTAACTAAAATTATAGATAAGAAAGCATATTTTTTTTAAATAATCCCTATAATATATATTTTCTGTTAAAAATTTCCCTAAATTTATATCAAATTACTGTATTTTAAAAAAAAGGTCAAATTTTCTACAAATCAAAGCTTTTTAGCATCAATTTAAGTGTTCCTTGCAATCTAAGTCAATGGTAAAACTAAATATTTTATGCCCAGACATTAATTATGATGTAGTTATATATAAGTATTAAGTTTATATAACATCGTTCCTTATAATTCTCTTTTATCAATCGTATTAAAATTATTTGATTACCCTACTTAACTGTGCTGTAGCTAGCATTTCTGACACCTGGATATGATAGAAATTTTTCGCCAAAAAATAGTTAATATAATTTAGAATATACAGAATAAACTTGTAGTATAATATAAATAACAATAAAAAAGTACTTGTGTTAGAATAATCTAAAATATAGATAAATTTAAAGGCGCAGGTTATACTTTTAGATTTGAGACAAAATTCATTCAAAATGTCAAATCTACAATTGGATTCAGAACTGTGTTTTTAAAACAGTAAGACTTGCGGAAATTTAGAATTAACTTTAAAAAATATTATTTATTTTACATATTTATATAATTGCTTTAAAAATCATACAATACCATTTATTACTATTAAACAGACTATTTATTACAGATATAAGTAGATATACTTTTTCACAACATTAATGTTGTTGTCTTGCGCCAGCTAGGCTGACAATATTAATTCAGGACATCGAAAAATAACTTAAATCTTATTGGATTTCAAGTTGCTAAAGTCATCCAAATGATTCACCCCAAATTTAGTAAACCAATGCCTCCTTTTTTGGTTACCATCTTTTCTGAGCCTGAAGGGGCATCTATGTATATGATAACCAAACTGCAATATTTCTGGTGAGACACTGGAACACTACAGAGGAACCAAATCGGTGATGCAGTGTTTCAACTGTCAACAATTTTATCACTCGATCGATACATGCCATTCAAGGTAATCACTCTGCTAATTATAAAGGGTGCCCAAAATTTCCAAAACCATAAAACTCAATATGGGAATAAAAACCAAAGCTAATGCAGTGAGACCAGGAGTCTCGAACGCGAGAGTTACCTCCCACCCAAGATACAGAACAAACTCCTCTGTTTGCTACTTCAGAATTACCTGGAGATTTTTCAGAAATGATCTATCTAATTAATGAAATTAAAGCTACTTTTAAAGGAATTCCCATTATAAAAAACCAATAAAGAAATTAAGTCCCTTATGGACAAGCTATTTCTAATTAATTTTCCCTTACTATTCTTAAATCAATATTCTATACATCTTACAATTAATGTTTTAATTTAAAAAATAATACTTTAATTCAAGCGCTTCAAACAACTTAAATTTTTACTAAGCTATTCCCACTGAAGTTTTTAACAGATGATATGCCAGTCAGTTACAGCTATAGCTTACTAACTCATTTCCAGCTCTAGTAGAGGATGAGGTCCTAGGAACCTCATAAAATCAGGCGCAGCCAGCCGAAGTTGTCGCTGACAATATGGGGTGCGCTGCTCCATTTTTTCAATTGAACCAAATTTTGGTGTGGAGTCCGATTTCCCCCGTACATACATGCCATAGGGACCCGTTTATAGGGTAGACAACCATTCACAACCCATACATATAAGGAAAGGACAAAGAGAGAAGGTACATCCATGCCCGAACTGGGATTCGAGCCCAGGACCTCCCTATCTGCAGTCACCACTAGTCAGGGTGAGCGGCTTAATCTAATTATTAATAAACAACATTAATACTCTAATATATTAATTTTGCATGTATTTTTTATGATGAAACAAACTATCAATTATTTCATCGCATTATTGATCACTTCAAATTTTTCTCATTCTACATTTAAAAATGCTGTCATCTAGATTATCTTTTTCCTTGGTTGATCATTAATAACAGAATTAAATTTAATTTACTCGTTCACAATTAACAATTGATGTTGAAATACTAGTAAGGATTATTTAATTTTTGGAGAAAACAAATTCACCATACGAGATTATGAAGATAAAAAGCTTCATTGGAGCTTATTTCTTTAAAACAAAATTATATCTACTGGTACATTTTATTTATTAAATCAGACATATTCTGTAATAAACTTATAGTTTAAGTTTTTCCAAAACTGATGCACTTAAAACACTACTTTTTCAAGTTTTTCATTTATTCAAATTACCACCAGGAATTGCATTCCTAAACTGTTGGTACTTGTCTAATTAGCAATGATGTGCCAGAAATCACCATTGAGCTACAAATAAACCAAGAATTACAGGTATTGAAAAAAGAGGGAAATTTTAACATACGTATTTCGATTTTACTTTTAGAAAATTTTCTTAGTTATTATACCAAATTTTTACTTATTTTTAATGTTTATAATATTTTTTGAAATTTATAATGTTTTTAAAATATTGAAATCTTTATTAAAAATAAGAGCTTATTTTTATTTTGAATTATTGAAAGAAATGTTTTATGAAATAGTACACATTTCCTTTTCCATCCAATAAATTTATAGCATTCGAAGATTCGTTCAAATTTTTAACATTACAAAATAATAAATATCACCGATTTCATAATATTCCTCTACATTATGAACCTCCAGGGGTCCCCATATCTTTCAGATGATCCATGGAAAATTAAAATTGATTTGGATGACTCTGAACAAAATGTCAGGGATTCTGCGCAAGGTTTAATACATTGTAAAATTGTGATTCATTTTTATCATTATGGAAATTAAATAACTAAATAAAGTAGTAGCGATTTTTACTTTTCAAGCTTAAGGAACAGTTAATTAAAATCCATAGTAACAAAAAAGATAAAGATTTAACATTTCTTCAAACAACCAAAAGAAAACCAACCATTGTAAATGCAACGCCTGAAGGAACATGCATTAGCGGAAGTGAGATATGCAAATGATTAGAATTTCAGCACAGACGCATATCGTTCGCGTCTGTGTCACCACTTCAAAGCGCTATTTGAGCCTTGGAGATTTCGACGATTTTCAAATTCAGCAATTGTGTTTTTTTTTTTTTTTTTTTTTTTTTTTTTAAACGATCAATTATGACTCGTAGAAACCAGCAATCATTTTTGATCAATTATCCGAGTTTGACAGAGGAGTGGTCTGACAAGATGGTGGATTATTTTTCAGGGAAATGGGTAGTCGTGTTGGACAACCAAACAACTGTAATGCGGATTGATCGTTGGGTGTAGGAAGGTACGATAGACCGACGTGTTCGATCGCATCCACCTCAGTGCACCATTTCACGTGATGACAGGCAAATTGTGCGAATGGCAGTGACGGATCGCTGAAGCACATTACGAGCCATAACGGGCTATGGTAGCCTAGAAGTTAGGGTATCGGCCTTCCATCCGGAAAGACGGGGATCGATTCTCAATTCCGCCAAAAACCCACCGTATACATGCGATATACGTGCTCGTTAAATCTGTAGAATCGAAAGTCCTGTGGTCGGTTATCAAGCAGTTACCATGGGTGCAATAGTCTGGAGAAAACTTCCTCCCTCTTCGGATCAATGTCAAAATTGAAGGAGAGGATCCTCTGGTGGTGCCATCTACCCAAGGATTTAAAAAATGGACAAAGACGTACTTCGTACAAGACGTACAAAGACTTTCGTGGTGCTCTAGTTAAAATGAAAGACGCTCCCTATTGACTTAGCGTAGCGAGCTTGGCTTGTCCCAAGTATCATAAGTAACAACACGAACCATAACACAGCATATTTAGCCTGTAACGCATCATCCAGTGTCTGCGCGTACTATTCGACGTAGTTTACACCCGGGTGGTCTGTCCATAAAACGTCCTTTGCTTTGTCTACCCTTGACGCATAACCACAGACATCTCCGCCCCCCAATGGTGCGATGAAAGAAGGATGTGGACAGCAGAAGGGAATGAAATTGTCTTTACTGACGATTGACGATTTTGTCTGCAACACCACAATGGTCGCATTTGAGTCTGGAGACAATGTGGAGAGTGGATGCTGAACAGGTACATTATGCACTGTCTTACTGGTCTTGCACTGGGTATAATGGTATGGGGTGGTATTGGATATTATTCTCTCGCTTCTCTAGTGCGCATTGTAAGTGCCTTAAGCAGTCAGCGCTACATCTCCGAGGTGTTAGAGCCAGTTGTCCTTCTTTACCTTTCAGAACTTGCCCACAGTCATATTTCAACAGGATAATGCGCGACCACACTAACACACATTGTCCAAGGATTCTTCGTCAATCTGGCGATGGACGAAGAATCTTTGGTCAATTTTTGGCTCATCCCTGGCTGGCTTGCTTTCCGGATCGTTCACCGATAGAAAATAATTTCTCCATGGTTGTTCAACGATTGACCTGGAATTTACAACCCCAACAGGCACACCCGATCCACTTTGGTAACGTATGGAAGTGACTTGGTCTGCTGTACTCCAAGAACACATCCAAAGTCTCTTTATCAATGACGAGACGTGTGGCAGCGGTGGTCTCCAACAATGGTGGCTATTCTGACAATTGATTTTGGCAGGAACCACACTCCACAGAAGTCTATAAATTTAATCATTTGATACTAATTATTTTTATTTCACTTCTCTTTCTTTTATTTCAACGTAATTTGATTTTCATCATATTATTTGTAAATTTTACTAAATTATTTAGATGCTTAAAAGAATAAAAAAATTGGCCCATTTGTTTATTTTCAAAATGGAATGTAAAATAATGCATTCTAAGCATAACAATTTTTACCCATGTTAGATGCAACAATACAGTATTAAATGAAAAAATTCGTACTTATGGTAATAATTTAAAATAGCTCCCTTTTAATTTATTAATTCATAATAAAATTCTTTGTTATTTGTATGAGCTACATATAATGTAGACAAACCTATAAGCCAAGATAGAACCTATCTTAAATTGAACCAATTTGTTCAGCCAAGCTTGGTCCTATCTGGGCCACCCAGATTGGTCCAATGTAGGTTGCTAAGCTTGGCCCTATTTAGGCTACTCACAATGGTCCTATGTAACGAAATGTAGACCATCCAGGTTCGGCCCGATATGGACCGCCAATACTGGTCCGAGACAAAGTCACGATCAGCCAATATAGGGCCAAGCTATTTTGCTACTTGGGGTAGTACACTAAAGTGGATGGGATCGAACACATCAGTCCGTCGTACCCTCTTACACTCAACGATCACATATCACACGAGTACCGAATTCTCTGAAAGATAATATACACTGCTTCCTCTGTCAATCTCCGAATGCATGTTGTAAATTTCATGTTATTTGCACTTTCCCTTCTGGGTGTTGCATTTACTGTGGCCAGTATTGCAAATATTCGGAATCGCAATCCTTAAAATCATATGAAATTGCGAACTTCAAATGGCGAAAAAATGTTTGCCGTCATTTTTTTCACGCATTGCCGAACGGTAGGCTAAAAAGTATTTCACTTCATATAAAATATATACTTCTAATTATGATAAACAATCTGCAATAATTTATTCCAAGTATTTCTGTTTTTAAAATTAATATGAATATGCCACTAAAAGTGAAATTTTATGTCACGTAGTAATTGTTCCGAAAGGATAATCAATTTTTTCTTTTTTTTTTTTAAAAGTTCTTCATTATACATTTTAACATTTTTCAAAACAATTAAGAAGATAAGTTTACTTTCGAAGATAAAGGAAATAGCTATGAAATGAACTTGAAGAAAAAGTTTTCTTTTATGAATCTTTTTTAAAGAAATTAATTTATAATCCTTTAACAATTCGCGCAGAAGCAATCTTTTCACTTTTCTTCTTCCAAGTCTGTTTACATTACTAAGTATCTGCGGCGCTAGCATTACTCTTATGTAATAGAAAATCTGATGCAATATGTGGTTTCTTATTACTTGATTATGGATAAATGTTCCCTTAAAAATTACTTAATCATAAAAAAACAGTCTAATTTGAATAAAAATTAAAATTATCTCATTAGAATTTTGTTTTTATGAAAATTAATAATTCCATTTATTTATATTTTTTTTCGTTACATTGACCTTTATCGCTTATTTGGCTACTGCTCTTGGCAAAATTAAATTTACGTATTTTTAAAGAATTTAATTTTTTTTATAAATTTTAAATGCTATGATAAAAAAAATTCAAAATTTTAATCCCAATATGTTTTTTTTTTTACAATAATTACTCTCATAACTAGTTACAGCAGAAATTAACTTTTGATTTGGCTGGTTTCTGACGTAATTTTTCGGAAACACTACGCCAATTTGGCTGAATAACAATTCTCTCCTATCCGCCATATTGATATCATTCTTCATTTTCTATTTACAATGAACTGTATCAACCAAGATAGTGCAATCGTGATCATGTGCGAATTTTCTAGTGATAAAATGGAATGTTTAGATTTTTGTTTCAGTGATTATGCCAATACTTCATTATATTTAAAAATATCTCAAGATACTTTGAAAATTTTTGGTCCTTTGATGGAAATTCCTAAGTATCAATTTCATCATATTACTAGAGCACCTATGTGGAACTTTTCAAGAGAAGTATGAATCCATTTTACTGATAGATTGTATGTATATATTTATTTAAAACTATGGATATATTGATGGAAAAATTGTTTTTTCCTCTAAAAAGCCGAGAAAATTCCTTTTTAGGAAAAATGTCTGGCTCACAAAGTTTACAGAACAACAATTATTTACTTCAAAACATACCTAGTGAGTATCAAGAAAAACTTATTGATAACAATTGGTTATCTTCTGTTCTTGACAGTAATACTTATGTTAAAAGTTCACAACTTAATCTGGAACCTTTTTTTCGAACTTTCAACAGCAATTTTCGACGAATTCCAAAACTGTCACCTTGTGCCATTCAAGATTATCTTCACATTTTTTCTAGTCCATTCAGTCAGTCTGGAAAAACAATTTCAGATATGAATTTTATTTGGAAGACTGTGTTAAATCAAAGTTCTAAGAACCCTTGCAATACCAGCAACATGATAACCAAGATATCCATTTCAGATCAACGAATAGTGCCTGTGACATCTCTGTCATTACCAACTGATGCTAAAGCAAATTTAAATGTAGTTTCTAATGAAACTCTGTCATCTTTGTGTACCCCAAAAAAACAAATTCAGGATTTGGTTAACTTAGACCAACAAATGGCCTCTCGAAAGGCCAAAGAGTTAAATCGAAGATCTAAAAAGAGAAGACGAAGACAGAAGAAAAGCAATGCTAAAGTGAATAGTAATCATAAACTTAAAATGAATTGTGAAGTAAAGCTACCTTCAGGTTCATCTTCTGGCAGTTCATCAGAAATCAAGCATGATACTTGTGATATTTTATGTGACTTTACTATAACTAATAATTCCAATAGTGTTCAAATAGTATTACCTAATTTATCATCATTTGTCGTAAGTTTTGAAAGTACTAGTGATGATGATTCTGACTGGGATACAAATAGTGAAACTGATTGTTTAACAGATGATTCAGAATTTCAAATAGCTGGTTTGTACATCACAAGTTTTTCACCAAGTTCTTCCAAGTCTACCACTTCTGAGAAAGTTATTCCATGTGATGTTGATTTAGACTTAACTCATTATCGATTAAAAGAAATAAATAAAGCTTGGAATGAATCAACAAAAGATTTGGAAGAAAAGCCGAAAACCATAACTTTGGTACATATTTTTTTATATATATTTTACATTTTCTTATTCATACATAACTTAACACATAAAGTATAAAATTTAAAGCATATTTATAATTTGCAGTTAATAAAGTTATTAAATATTTTCATTCAAATATTCAATTGAATTGAATCCTTCATTTTAATATTTTCTCGTTTTGTTGTGTTATTTACCAGTTGTGCAAATGTATATTGTTTGTTTCAATATCTTAGTATCTATTTATTGCTAACTTATAAAAATATCTTAGATTAGTATATTTGCTTAATAATTTGAAAACATTTTAAACTATCCATTAGAAAATCAGTAGCCTATAATTTTGAATTACGATAAGCATATCTAAGTGGGCACATAACTAAAAGAAAAGCATTATGACGTTTGATAAAATTAGTCAATGATAACTAGACTCAATTTCTCTGTCAAATTCCTGCAACTTCAAGCCAAGATTTATCTAAGATGCTAGGGCAAGTTGTTTATCATTCTACTACATTCAGCCATTTGGTGCAAAGAGCAGAAATGTTATGCTATCTTGTGCAGTTGTATCTCAGTAATTTTCCCATTGTAATCACTAGTGAGATTAACCCTCATATTTATGTCCCAGCTGTCATTTGCAAGCATAACAATTCTGCTGAGAATACAAAATTCACCTTCCATTTGAAAAAATGACATCTTTCCCATGTATGCCACTGCAGCCTCACTAACCAAGAGTAACTGAATAAAAAGGAAAATGTATTTTTCTCATTTTATATATACCTGGATTTCCTGTGAGCAGTATGCAAGTTTTGTTTATTTGTCAAAAACAACATGAAGCTATTGTGCTATTTGTGTTTTTCATTGCGGTGTTTAAAAATTGGGAAGTACTTTGCATTTGTAATTGTGAGCAAGACGTGACTTGATAGATTTTTATTTTGACATAACTAATAATTACAATCAATTTACTCAATATATAGTTTTAAGAAAAATCAATTTCTTTTTTTAAATTTTAAGAAATGAATTTTTTCATACAAAATTTTTTTTTAAGGAAATTTATTTTTTATGTAAAAAATCTTCATTTCTGTAAATATATTTTAAAATAAAATACAAGATATTTTTCAAATATCAAGAATCATTTAAAATCTGAATAAAGGAAGTTTGGAAATATTGGTTATAATAATACTCTCATTTTAGCATTGTTTCAACTTTCATTGAAAGGACTATATATTTATTGTATAGTAAATACATAACTATTTAACCTTTAAGAATCTACCTTATTTTTATGTAACTTGAATGTTGAATTGAAGTTGTAAGCAGATGAAAAAAGTTTATCATTCCAAGGTTAATTAATAATTCTTGAAAACACATTTAAGATTTTAAAAATCCTTTATTATTTTTTATCTAAAAACTTGAACCAAGTCTTTTAATTAAGTTAAAGTTTTACAATAATTCTTAGTGCTTGGTGTGCTGTGACTGTAATACTCAGTTTAGTCTTTGTAGATTGTTAATTTAGATTATATGCACAAGATGTATCAAAAGTCATTCAAATAACAAATTAATATGCTAGTTATTTGATATTTTTATCATGTTATATTTATAAACTACTTTCGAAGAACTAGTTTTCCAAAATCCCTAACCATTCGTATTTCCTAGAATTCCTAATTAGCTTACAGTTAATACTATCTTTTCTTTTCAGGTTGAAAAACTAGAACTTTATCTTTGTTAAATATCTATAGTATAAAATTTTATCAGAGACTTCCTAAAACACCCTCTTAATTTTTAATACAAGATCCATGTTAATTTTTCATAAATATGATTTAATGCCCGAATTATTTGAAAACCATATATTAAACTAATAACTATAGCATGAGCTTGGTTTTTATATCTCATCCACCCATTCATTACCTTGGTAGAAACTTTACATAAACTATCAGCTTCTTACATTCGAATTTAGATTTGCTCAAAAGTGAAAGCATCGTAAATTTTAAAAAGATCATTCAAGAAATTTATTAAATGACAGGTGACAATTTTATTGTTCTATCTTGTATAAGTATTATCTACAAATTCTGTTTAATGAATTATATTTTGAAAAAAATTACTAATATATCTAGTATATTCATTAATGTTTTATTTTTTATTTGTATAATTATTTATTAATATTTACTGAAATTTTAACTGTCATGAATTATTAAATATTTTGATTTAAAGACCAGTCATAATCAAATCTTAATTAGTTAAAATGTTGGAAGAAAATTGTTTTATTTCCCTCCCATAAAGTAAACTAAATAAGTCTTATTTCACAATTTTGTTTGCTTTTTAAGTTACATTGTACAAAATTTTATATATTTTTATCGTTTTCTCCATTGTTTTTCCTGGTAATGTATAAAGCACTATAGAGAATATACATAAACTACCTATTTAAAAATATATATAACATAATGCATGTAAGGACATTTGCTACATAACATGAATATTTAAATCCTTGTGAATAATCTAAAGTTAAACTTGATAGAAATTGCTTTCATTTAATTGATAAAACTAGTTCATAAAGTATAATACTTTTCAATTTTCACATCTTTTTCTTTTATAATAAATTTCAGTTATCAGGTAATAATAGTATCATTATGAATTTAAGTATTGCCCATAATGAATTTTAGAAATTAATTTTAAATGAACAATTTCTCAATAAGTGTTTTAAAAAATCTTTAACAGGTTTCATTTGCTCCAGATGATGAACTTGTTGAAATACTGCCTGCTGACATATATGATAGAAAAGGAGAATGGGAAATTTATGCTTGTGAAAGGCTTCGTTTCAAAAGACGCATCAATGAATTTGAAAAAATCATATCTCCATGTCTTGCTTCTGATCATAGAGCAAAAATGTTTTATAAATTGTATCAATCTGTTTTATGACATTAATGGTTTCTTAGAATTGTTTTAATTTTTGTGAATATTTAATTATATGTATAAAGAGTTATCTAATTTCAAATGTGATATTTTTGTTGGAAATATAGCTAAAATATTTTAAGAAATGCTTATGTATCACTGGCACACTGTTCACATTTCCATAACTTATATTTGACTGCATTTTAAAATCTATTTTCTGTTATATATGAAATTTTTATCGATTTATATAATTTAAATAAAAATATATTTGTGCAAGTTTTTAGTACTTTATTAAATTATGTTTAATATTAAGTTTTATAATATTTTTTTAAAAATTAACCATAATTGGAATTTTTATAAAATTCTAAAATATATATAGTCTGTTAGGCCAAGTTTGCTTTAAATATTCAACAAACTATCACTAGACATGCTGACAGGTATTATTTTTCTTTGTATTGGATACCTTAGAAGTCACGATTAATTTGTTGTGGATATATTTATTTTAACAATATTTCAAAATATTAACAGTTTGTGTTAGGTATATACAGTTATTTAAATTAGGTATTCATATATTTCTTGATTCCATATTGTGATAAGAACTGATGTATGCAAAGGGCCAAGTACAAGTGTACTTCACCTGTAGTCCACTCTCGCATTAATTATATTTATAACGTTTTTTTTTATGTAATTGTAACTAGGCCTGTTCTTATGCTTAATTTTTATAATGTAGTACAAATGATAAAAAGTCAGAATCATCCACTTTTTTCACGTTCATGTCTTGGGGTTCAGCAATACTTTTGGTAAAATCTGTTTAGTCCAACTTATAATTTTAGAAAAAATTATATGCTTTATATATAAATATTTAAAATGAGCTGATGAGTTAAACCAGCAGTTTTACTATCTGAAACAGAATTCAGAAACTTGGATTTGACTTTATTAGGAATGACATTCTTTCAGTAGTTTACAAATCTACTCCTTGTATTTATTTATTTATTTATTTTTTTTTTTCAAAATGTTTTATCTAGATGTCTAAATTGATGGAAAAAATGTTTGGAACATCCGTTAAGAAAACTGAAGTTGTAAAAATTTCTTTAGAAATGCTTTGGTCTCTGTGTACTATTACCTTAATTTACTATAAATGTTAATAGACTAAGTTCCTCTCAATTCTGATTTTAATTAACCTTTTTTGTAAAGGACTACTCAAAGCTAAAGTTATATGAATAAAAAACTTCCATGCTCAGTTTAGATTCTTCTCCAAATAAGAAAATATATTTTTACTAAAACATTGTCAATTGAAAATAATTGTATCTTAAATAATTATATAGAGCAATGCGAGAAGTAAAGCATCTTTTAAAGAAATTATTCAATACTTTATGCTAATTGGTAGTTATCATTTTTCTAAGTTTCTATCTTTCAATGCCAACAAAAAGCATACCTTATATATATATATATATATATATATATATATATATATGGAGAGAGAGATAGGAGTATATAAATCATATATAATTAAAATTCAATTTTACATTTTTTTTAATTTATTAAATTGTATTTACTAACAAAAAGTCAATGATTATGTGTTTAGAAACTTAATATTTGTGATATAATATTTATCCTCAACATATGTAAGTGATTTAATTTGTTTGGATGTTATCTTTCAAAATATTCAAATCCATTGTTCTTCCTCTCCCCACTGCTATATAAAAAATAAATTATGCTGGGAATAATTATGTTAAGAAGTGAATTGGTCTCAACAATGTGCAGTTTAAAATTTTAAACCTGAAGAAAAATCAAGTACAATATTGTAAAAATACTTCATAGAAAGATTTTGACCTTCTACATCTCTAATATTAAGTAACAGCTGTGTGTGACTGTGGCTTGTTTGACTTGTGTATTTTAAATGTAAAAAATAAATTTGGATATTTTATTTAGAAAATTTGAAAATGGCAGAAAATATTTTTGGGGAGGTATATGGAGATAATCATATTTTTTATTTCTATAAATCAAGTAGAATTACTAATTGTTACACAATCTTGCTTGTGTTGCAAGGTCCATCTTTGGACCTTGCAACACAAAACCCAACCAACAGTGACAAAAAAGTTATAAGAATTATTTTTTCATTAAGTAAATTGTCATTTATTCAGTAAAAAAAATTTTTTTATAGGAAAATGGTAATTCTTTATGATAACAGCCTCCTGAGAATAAAGAATTTTTCTATCCTGTAATTTAACTGGTTACATATATTTATAGATATTGAACTAAAATGAAAGGAATTACAAAATCTAGGATCGAATTAATAAAGTACAATAAAAACAATTGTTTAATTAGCTATATTCTCTAGTGTAAACTTATGTATTTTATTTGTAAATTAAAAACTCACTTTAACTCTCTCATTACCTGTTCTATTTATTTTTTAAGAATTCCTTATAATTCGAGAAAAAAGTCAGACAATATATATTTTCAAAAGATTATATTGGTTTCTTGAGTTATATAAATAAAATTCTTATTCTATTTTTGTTGCCTGAATTGAGAGCATTATTGCTCGAAATGAGATGAAATTATGTCGTGGCGAATTCGGCTATAATTAATCATTCTTTCTGAAATGTTTATTACAATATTTGTAATGAATGCTGATTTCAATTTATTGTAGACTTAATTATGCATCAATACAATTAAAATTTAAATGAGGAAATACTATTTCGGAATTTGACTTGTTTAAGAATAAACATGTATGTTTCTTTAATCTCTTTTAAAATTGTCATCTATAAAACCGCGGGGTGTAAGGAAAAAGTAAGTACGACATTGGATCTCCCTTATTCGAATTTTTTTTGCAGTGTACTGAAAGCTTGGTACATATTTTTCATAAGGTACGGCTTTGTGGGTTTCAACCGATAGATAAATACATCTATCGTTGAAACCCACAATCAGAATTGCTATGTAAATATTGGAAACCCTTCTTTCCTTTCTTTAGAATTTTATTTTATTCGTTCATTTCATTTAATACAAGTAGTTAAGTGTGTTATTAATCGCACTTTTATGTTAGGAAACGTAGCCTATAAAATATTCCTGCAGACAATTTATAAAACTGACAAAACCCAAACGATAATAATTTATTGCAAGAAAAGAAAGCACGCGTGAGAAATAGAATATTCTCGACTAATAAAAATCTGAGGCAAATGATGTCTAAATTATATGACAATCGATTACTATAAATTAATTTTAATATACGATTCTTTTGTGTAAGTAAACTTTAGAGCGAAGTTCATGAAATTGATAGGAAGTCATTTCAATGTTATTGTCATGTTTATTATACGTAAATGCGCTCTGATACCATTTTGAGAAAAGAAATGTTGGCTCTTGTTTATATTTGAGAAAAACAATTTTATCCAGCTGCTGGTAAAAGGCAGTTTATATATTTCTTTTAAAAACATATTTGACAATATTTTTTTGATTCATCAATAATAAATATTTTATACATGATGAAAGCAAACAGTGTGTATTGGAAATTAACCATACAGCAAATTTTAATTAGAATATCAAGTCGCAAGTCCTATAATTATGTAGAAATAGATAAAGGAAAAATTAGAGAGAAAATATTTAATTAAAATAAATTAATTTCTTAAAATCTGTGGCTCATATTTTTGCAAAAGAAACTTTTTATGCCCAAAGTATTGATTATTCTAAAAATTAAATGAATATATTTCACTTTTGCCTTTGGATATTAGAATGTGAGAAAAGTTATAAAGGAGAAAAGAGCAATATTTGATTTTTCATAACTTATGATTCTTAAACACTATCACACGACAAAAGTAATAGATCTCATTATTCGGTTTCATGAGATTATTGAATTATTATTATGATGAGATTGGCTTGCTAATTCAATTTAGGGACGAAGTTATTTAATTTTTAAATAATTAATTAAAAATTTAGGAGTCCTTTTATTTATGCTCTTCCGACAGTACACTTTTTCAAAAACGAAACATTTTTTAAAATTATGTTAGAATGTAGTAAGAAGGGGAATTCAATGCTCATTTTTATGCATTATGAATATTTCTCTATTTTCATTTGTTATGCATAGATGACTATTTTAGAAGGGGGGTAAATAATCTAACGCCTTCGTTCTTAAGTTGAACAGATTTCTTGAACGGTGTTTAATCACATAATTTAATTGAAGCATAAGCAACATTACAATAATTTTAAAACTGCGTTAATTACCATTTGGATTAATTATAGACTGTATATCATTCCGAACTGACACATGTCTATATCTTATATAAGTTATCCACCAGAGACTAAAATCTTGGTATATGTTTCATTCCATTACGTGCAGCCATTTTCAATTCAATCATGCATAAAAATCTGGCAACAAATAGAATAAAGATTTTATTTTTATAGTGTGTCCAGAAAACTACTTGGAGGAAAAAATGTTTTTGTTCTATGAAATAAATAGCTCTTTAGTTTATATATAGTTCGCTGCATCATGGAGAGTCGGTGATCAGTTTATGGAAATGGATGTTTGTGTTTTCTAGTTGTATTGTGATCACTTTATATCCATGGAAATGAGATACCGAACAATTGAACTAAAAATTAAGAAATATCCATTAAATTATCTGCTTTTCACAATTTACGTGGAGAGTACAAGATCAATAAGTACTTATTACATATAATCTAGTAATAGGAAAACTCAACGAGCTTCTTAAAATATTTATTGTATCTAGTTTTGAAAACTAAGATACTTTTAACTGAATGTTTTGCTTAATAATGACGATACTAAGGGTTTGTTTATTTTATTATATTTCAAGAAAATGAAATTCATATTTAAGTAAAATGGCAAAAGTATTTATTTGTAAATGTTCTTAAATAAAAATTTATAAAGTTATAAATCTTTAGTTTTACAAAATGTGATTATTAAAAAATTGATAAGGATGCTAAGCAGTACCACTCTCGTGCCACAGTAGTTGGCTTTTACAATCCAATGACAGACTGAACCTACTCTCATCTGAGAATAGTACGCATGCCCAGTCCTGTTCAGTCCAATTGCGATGCTTATGACACCATTGCAAACAGACAGTACGGTGCTATCTGGTCAATAGGACAGACACAACAGGTCTACAGGCGTATAGTCCTCTTTCCCTCAAACGTCTGGCAACAATTTTTTGGGAGATCTGCTTTCTTGTGGCAGCAAGAAACTGATTTGCCACCTGCTGAGCTGTGGTGTGCCTATTTCTTTTTGCTGATAGGACGATATATCTGTCTTCTGCAGGCATCGTACTTCCGACCTCCCCCGTGCCACCTACTACACATTCCATTAGTTTTAAATGACTTCCACAGCCGTGAAACAACGCTGTGAGCGATGTCGAATTCCCTGGCAACATCTGTTATTTTTCGCACTTCTTCGATCTTTCCAATAATTCGGCTACTAGGCCGTGGGCTCAACACTCTTATCTTGCATGTTTGTCCCCGCAACTTGGGGGCAATTTAATTTCATTCGCATTTTATTATTCAATGTTAAATATTACTATTTACATAAAGTTCTGCGTTCGTAGAGTGCACATTATTTTAAGAATTTTAAAATTGTAGAACTACTTCCATACAAAAGCTATGTTCATCCGCAAATTAAGCCAATCAAATTTCTTTCTACCATGTTCCTTGCTCCAAAGTTATCCAATGAGAAACGCGGTTACAAAATAACGCGCTTTACACATGGTTCTGATTGTAAACAAACAAGTTTGTATGTTTTGTTGACAATTATAACGCTAAACTTAATCACTGTTAATACTTGAATTTTAACGATGACTTCAATTTTAAATTGTTGTTTACATTGTGGGAAGGAAAATCTAGGAATTGTCTCTCCTTTTTCTGAAAAAAGTTGGAGCAAAGTAAAAGATTGCATTCACAAATGGATATTGCTTGATTGTTATGAGCGTACAATTTCTGAGAACTTAATGCTTCAGGAAGAAGACGAATGTTTCTGGGTTTACCTACTGATAAAACTCTTGGATATCATAAAAAATGTTACCAACTGTTTACCGATAAGACTAGAATTTGTGCTGCTGAAAAAGGATGTAAAATTCATCAGAAGGTAATGAAAAGATTGCTTTAGAAAACACACCTAACGTGTAACACGAAGCAAAAGTAATCCTGCTTTTCAAAGTCGATCTCATATATTGCCAGAAATATGTATTATATGCCAAGGAGAAAAATTTGTGAAAGAGAAACATTCCGGGAAAAGGAAAAGAGAAAAACTAAGTAAATGTGAAACAAATACAAATAACTTGTTATCTGCAGCAATTGAAAAAAATGATGAAAACTTGTTGCATCACTTAAGAAATCAGGATATTGTGGCCATAGAAGTAAGATACCATCGTTCATGTTACAAACATTATACAAAGTTTTTTTAACTGTAAAAACTTGTGAATCTGAAACTTGAAATTCTCTATGAAAAGTCCTTTAAAATTTTTTGCAAGGAAATCATACAGGATAAAATTATAAATCAGCATGCAATTTATGAAATGACTAAACTTACAGATTTATTTGTAAAAATTGTTCTTAGGGAGGAAAGAAGAAGATATAAAAGGATATAGAAATGATAGATTAAAATATAGAATACAAAAATTGTATCCACAAATTGAATTTGTCAAAAGATCAGCCAAATACCTTTCTGAACTTGTTGTTTGTTCCTCTACATCAAATAATGTTATCGAATTAAATACCCATAGCTCTCTACTGACAGTGAAGACAATGAATTTTCTTTTTATTTGAAAATCAATCATCTTCGTCAAATATTTTTGCATGATTTGTTTATGGCAGCAAGTGTTATGAAAAACATTATTTATGATGCACCGAATATGTCCTGTGAATGGCCACCAAAAGGAGAAGATTTGACAGTTGAAGCATCATGTAATACTGTTCCAATACAACTATTTAACTTCTTAGCTTGGTGCATTGGTGCTTCAAATGATGTCACTCTTGATTATTTTGTAGAAGTAACTCAAGATACGAAGCTTAAAATTTTGTCTATTTCTCAAGATATTCTTTATTTAGCATCCAATGGTAGGAGACAAACACCAAAACATTTAGCTTTAGCCATGACCATTCGCCATTTAACTGGTTCTTGCCAAACTAGTGGGATTACTAAATGGATTTGGCCATAGTATATCTCACAGTTGTGTTTAGAATATGACACTGCTTTAGCATATCAACAGCAAAAACAATGCTCTTTTGCCAGACGGTTTTCAAAAAGGCATTTTTACTACTTTAGTGTGGGATAATAATGACTTTGGAGAGGAAACTTTAACAGGTTCAGGTACAACCCATAATACTAATGGTATTATTTTACAATGGGAGGATATGCAGAAAAAAATAGTTACACTGCCTGAAACTAACATATTTGGCTTTCAGAAAAAGTTTAAGAAACGTACCTTAAACCCACCTGCAACAAAATTGGAATGTTTTACTGGTAAAAAAAAATATGGTCCATCTATGTATAAAACACTACCTTTAGTTACAGAAGAAGAAAATAGAATTCAACAGAATCCTTCCCGGATTATTGATGACATTTTTATTTATCTAAAACCTTATCAAAGGATGTACTTCCAGGTTGGACAGGTTATAATGTTAATATTTTTAATTCTGTTGAAATGCCATGTAAAACTAAAATTGGTTATTTGCCAATTTTAAATGCAAATCCAAACACAAATGTCAACTATGAACACCATTTTTGCATCGTAGTTTGCAAATAGCTGATGAATTAAATATTGAAAATTTAGTTTTAGTCATGTGGATCAAGCTTATATATTCTAAAGCTCAACAAATTAGATGGCAAAATGACCAATTCAAAAGGTTAGTAATTCGTATGGGTGAATTTCATACAGCAGTTGCATTCTTAGCTGTCATTGGGAAACGTTTTGTGATGCTGGCTTGTAAGACTTACTAATTGAATCTGGTGTTGTGGCCCAAAATTCAATTAACCGAGTTTTAAATGGACATCATTATATAACTGAAGCGTACGTGCCCATAAACTACTGTGTGTGAAGCTTTTCAAAGACTGCGCTTTGAAGTTTTTCTAGAAGACCATGTTGATTCCTTTAAATGCTAAAGAAGTTATTGGGAATTTCTGTTTGTCATTTCAACAGCACCGGTAACTGAAGTTATTGAAAATGAGCATATTCAGAAACTTTTAAAAATGTACCATGAATATGTCACAGTAAGAAATTCTTCTTCTTTAACATTTGAGTTATGGAGTTCGTATATTGAAATGGTAGAGATACTATTATTATTTATTCGAGCAACTAGAGAAGGTAATTGGGAACTTCATTTATCTGCGATACGATCAATGCTACCATGGTTTTTTGCTTATGATCGCATTAATTATTCTCGCTATTTGTCCATATACTGGTGAGATGATAAGTCTGAAGGACACTCATCCTGATATACATGCTGAATTTATGAAGGGCAAATTTTCAGTTCAGCAACAAGATCATTATAGTTTTTCCAAGACTGCATGTGATCAAGTTATTGAGCAAACTTGCAACAGAGATACAAAAACCAAAGGTGGATTGACAGGAATAACTGTTAATAAAGGCGCAGTGCACCGATGGATACTTTCCCATCACTTAAGGGCAGGCATTTCTGTTGCATGTAGAAAATATGGCCGGAAACATAATACCAATCGTAATATAAAGGAATTGGATTCTTCTCGCATAAAACAGGATGAGCTGCATGTTCTTGCTATCTGCGAAACTATTAGTTCCATGAACAATCCATTTAAAAGTGACAATGACTGCAATGTTCTATGGAACATAGTTTCTGGTAATGTTGCTCCAGAAAATGTGACACTGGACATGAAGAAAGCTTTCGAGATTGGAAATAGGACTTTTATGACATTTCTCAAAGATAGACTATGTGAAAATAGCAGTATTGATTTTTTCTCCCATTAAGTGTTTGAAACTTGCCACATTTACCAATACAGGAAAAACTGTTCCGTTAAAAATTGAAAATGAAAACATTGTTCTAAAGAAGAATCAGTATTTGTTTAGACGAATTTTAATGATTTCTAAAGTACAAAATTTAAATTTGCAGGATTTAATGAAATATTCTTTAAATTCTGTTCCTATAGCACTGGCCAATCATGATGGAACCAAAATGAGAACCAATAAAGCAACTTTAATGCATTATTTGGAGAAAGGTTTTGAAATTGATTTAAGAAACTTAAATATAATTGCTTCTGAGTCAGCTTTAATTGTAGATGCCATGGCTTTAATTCAGCAGCTGCAGCATACTGCTAATTCATTTGGAGATTATGCATCCTATATCTTAAAATATCTCATTAATCTAGCAAAAACTTTCAAATGTAATCGTGTAGATTTTGTATCTGACCGGTATCTGTCATCAGCATTAAATCTCCCGAGCATGCCCGTAGGTCATTATCTGGTACACAAATTGTTAAAATTGGCCATGATACTCAAAAACTTCCTAAGCAAATGAAAAAATTTTTAGCTTCTGGAGTCAATAAAGAAGAATTGGTTGAATTTCTTTTTCAGTTTTGGAAAAATCAAAATCCAAATTTATTGGAGGATATTATAATTTATTTCACACATCGTGACAATTGTCATAAAATGTTTAATGATGCTGGGACACTAGTTGTAGAAAGTGTCCTGAATTAGAATGTGACCACGAGGAAGCTGATACACGTATATTTTTTACATGCTGCTCATGCTTCAGCCTTCCTTAAAAATATAATTATTAAAAGTTCTGACACTGATGTATTAGTATTAGGTATTTTCCTTGGCTCAAAATTTAAATTCTCAATTGTTTTTGCCTCAGGAACAACATCTGAATTGAAATTTTTAAATATAAATTTAATTAGTGAAAATTTAGGAACTAATGTTTCTAATGCTTTGATAGCTTTACATGTATTTACCGGTGTGATTCTGTGAGTTCATTTCGTGGAAAAAGCAAAGTAAAAGCACTGAAAAACATGATGAAATCAGACGACTATACATTAGCTTTTCCAAATCTTGGTAAGTCGTGGAATCTAAAACCTGATATTATAGAAAATTGGAAGAATTTACATGTGAACTCTATGGGCATGCTAACTGCAACGACATTGATAAATGCAGATATGATTGGTTGCGGTTAGGATATGTAACAGATAATATGCTACCACCAAATAAAGATTCTCTAATAAAGCATGCTTTACGTGCAAACTATCAAACTGCTATATTTCGCAGAAGTCTTTTTGAAAAAATCAACAAGCCATCTCCAACTGGTCATGGGTGGAATATACGAGACAACATGTTATACATTGATTGGATGTCATTAGAAGCTATTCCTTCCAGTATCGTAGAGCACATATTCTGCAAATGTAAAAGACTGCTTGTGTTGTAGCATCATGTTCATGCTACCGTTCTAAAGTGAAATGCACTGAAATTTGTGCTTGTTATGGATGCAAAAATTGTCAATTAGAAGCTGATATGGATTTTGAGGGTGATTAATCTTGATCAAAATTGTGTTTAACTAATGAGATTTTTTCTTTCTTTTATTCAAGAAATTATAAGAATTATTTCTGTAAGTACATAAAATTTCAATATTTTAATCAATGATTTTCAAATGCTGTTTTTATTTGTTTTATTATATTTATTTGTTTAATAGTAATTTGTTTTTAGAGTAAAAAATGCATGTTGAAGTAATTTATAATTTAAAATAATGTGTTATTCATTTAAATGTAATTCTGTTAGTCAAAATAATCATTATTTTAGAAAGTTGAATATTATATTGAAGTAAACTTGCATGGATTTGGGATAAATATTGTGTCTGCATTTCAATACTGTATATTTTCTCCTTCACTTTAAAAATATTTATAAAATTATATATCTAATGTTTAATAAGTTATTAAATTACTTATTTATTCTATTGTACAGTGTCAATCATGTTGATATATAAATTAAGTAAAAAAATATATATATTTCTTGATTTGGATTATTAAATCCATGATATTCTATATTTTGCTGAACAGCATTGATTCAAACTTTTATTATTTTAAAGATAAACATTGAAATGTGTAAGACTTTTTCTGCCATCTTCCTTATTACTATAAAGACTATTTGTATGAATTTGTCCTATCTTATTTTAACATGTAGCTATAAAAAGAAAAGAACACATTAACAATGAAGTTTGGTCATTATGCATTATTTATTGAAACTTCAATTCCAATGTAATTTATCAATTTATGTTTTATAGTAATAAATATCATTGTAAATATTAGTTGAAATAATGATGTGTGATGAATAAATTCTACTTTTCTCATAAATATTTAATTTAAAAGGATGATTCTAAAGGTAGAATTTATTTTTATCTATCATTTTATCTACTTATGAATATTTGATTACTTATTTATTGCTGTAAACTGAAAAAAAATCAAAATAACAGTTTTGGATTTTTATTGCATTTATTGAACTAAAATGTTAAATTACATATAATCAATATCCATGTTTTTGAATGAAATTTAAAAGTTGTTTGTGTTTGTTTTTAGTTTTGTTTTGGGCTAAAATGTGTGTACATTTTATTTATCCAGTACTTTATTCTATGTTTATATTTTTATTATTATTTGTAATGAAATAATATAGTCATAATATTTATGATTATGGAAAAATTGAATCTTATTATATTGCATATTGTGTTACGGTGTATATACTTTTTTTCACCTAAAGGTAAATAAACAAGAGTGAAATACTCGCATGTGATTGGCTGAATGAATGTGTAACAATGCGCGTGTGTTCAAAGGCACAATGAAAAAAGTGCAATGAATTTTTTTTATTTATAAAAAAAGGAGCAACTATTTCTTCCAGAACTTTTTGCATTTATGTTTGCCACATATAAATCAAGTATAATTTTATGTTTTTAAATTGCCCCCAAAGAAGTGGTATAAAACTCAATTTTTAAGCCCCTTAACTGGCTTCAGCCCACGGTCTATACGAATAGAATCATCTAAGTGATGTCGGAAAGACATGCCAAAAATTTCAAGTTCGTCTATTAAATCTCTCCTGTAAAACTTTGACTTCAAACAACAACTGTCCACACGCGTCAAAACTTTTAAAACTCTTATGAGCGCTATCACGTGATGAACAGGCGTGGAAAAAAATTTCCATACGCATACTTCTTCTTACTACATCCCGCACTTATTCTAATTTTCCACATTTTGTTTGTTTCATTTTGTGGTTGCTATGGATGATAGTGTTATCCGTCCTTAGCAATTGAACAGCAGTGTATAATTTATTGTATGTATGTAATAATACTACAGATCATTACAATTGCTATAGTAAAAAAATGTTAGCTACTGATCTACTATATTATATTAGAAATAATAAGAAAATTAATTTTATCTTAATTTGGAAGGAAAATCCTGAGAAATCAGTATCTAAAATAATCTCTGGTACCAATAATCCCACTTAAACCACACTCTTGATCATTAAATAAGAGATTGGATGGCAAATACAAAAACACTTGGCAATTCATGCTCATTGATTGAAGTGATTAGCGAAAAGTAATTAGCCAGTCTCTCGGCAAACAATTTCTTATCGGTAAAAAGTCTGGAGAATGAGCTGATCATGGCATCAGTCAAGCATTTTCACGTTAAGCAAGGTTTGTACGACACCGGCAATGTGCGGTGGGACATTTGCCTATTAAAAGGTAGAATTTTACTGAGCCCGAATAAAGAGTAAAATGGCGAATTTTAACAGGAAAATATGTAATAAATATTGATCTAAGTGACGTCATTGCATACGAGTGGTAGCAGAGATACGTATTTTATGACACCTCTTAACATACTCCAAGTGTTTGGCTAATATGAAGATGTCAAAGCATGCCCACAATGTCATTTCTGTACTATGCCGCCAAATACGGATATTACGACTCTGCAAACAGAACTAGGATTTGTTTGAAGTCTCAACGACACGCTATTCCTGCATCCAGGTTTGCCGCAGAAAAAAATTAAGACCTAAAAATTAACGCTAATAATTAATGCGAACGTTAATGCGATGTATCTTATAAGGTACACAATGATTTAGTGGTGAGCTTGTTTGTTGAGAGTGTGATGTCCTATGTTTGATTTCAGGCTTTATGTCATAGATGTGAGATTCGAACTCATGAATTGTTGAACCTAAGGCCAGAGTGGTAGCATTTAGTTGCTAGCATGGCTCCCAACTGTGTGATAGGGCCACTGTGGCCTGGTGGTTAGGGCATCCTTCTCAGTATCGGGATGTAGTGAGTTCGGATCCCGGCTGACCGAAGATCCGTCATGTCCACTTAAGGAGACTGGGTACGTAAAAACTGGGTGTGGTCGCATTGTCCTCTATGTCTGGGGGTGGCAGTATTGGGGTCTTCTGCTTGGTCCATGCTTCAAAATCACGAACACTCCACCCAGCTGTTTCTCTCTAACTGGTAAAGCCCAACTCAAGGCTAGGTATAGGGAAGCATAGTTGTGCAACAACGCAATATTAGCGGGTAAATAATATTAGCGGGTAAATAATATATGTAGCAATATTAGCGGGAGATATATGAGTTAATGCTTTCTGTAGCCGAGTGTTTGGTTGTTTTCGAGTTTTCTACTTTGCAATTCATGAGCATGGCTTGTCATTTAGGAAATTTCCTACAGGAAGGCAATGATGCGTCAAATTAAAAAGAAAAAAGTCCATGCAACAATTTTTGGTTTCTCGACTGATTTTTGATTTGTCAAATATATCTACCATTTAATTCCACTACTCTATGGATGATAAATATCTATTAATTTTGTCAAATGAAACAGTATTGTAAATTTGCAATCGATATGTTTACATATATTATTATTTTATTAAAAATTCAAAAGTGTTTTTAATTGATATTGTTAGTAAATTAATATAAAAAGTTCTGGGGAAAAGAGAAAACAAGCTGATATAAAATAAAGTAATTGATAAAATAAAAGTTTTGGGAAAAGTGACTTATCGAAAACGATATAAATAGTTTAAAATACATTAGTATTATAATGCAAGCTACTTTAAAAGAAACCATTTTAAATTATCTAGTTAAAAATAATTAAAAAATTATCATGCTTTGCTCACACATGTCCTGAAAAATGTTTATAAGGAAGTTACATGTGAGCATAAATGTGAACATGTGAACATAAATGTGACATGTGAACATATATATTAACATTTTATGAATTCAACTTAAGCATTTACATCAATCGCAGCCTACATTCAAGGGCAAAATTGTAGGATTAGTTTTAACATGTTTACGTTTACTATTGCTTTTCACATCTGATTTAAAAAATTATATGTATAATTTTTTTTAAAATTTTTTAATCACAAAAGTTGTGTTTATTTTTTAAAAAAAGTATTTAAAATTTTATAAGTTAAAACTAACACGAAAATGACTTTGCTATGTTGAAAATTTTATAATTTTTAGAAAATTTGTTCAGGTTTAAACAATGTTATTCTTAAAATTTTAAAATTATTAAATGTTTGTTACAAATATGCGTTTGAATCAGTACATCTGGGCTTCACCAATAAATAATTTACTAAAAGTTAATCACATGGTTAATACGAGATTAACTATTAATCATTTGACATAGATTAAAATGAACAAATCTCTACAAAAATAAATTAGTGCATCATAATTCCACATAAAAAAAAAAAAAAACTGTTTGCAAAGAGCATCAAATAAAATCCTAGAATATTTAACTAATCAAGACAAATATTTAATTTAAATTCTTTATATATTGTTCTTTTTGGTGAAAAGATTATTACGAGTAACTGTAAATACATATTTTATGTAAAGTTTTTACATTTTAGAAGTTTTAAAAATACAGTATTTTTTATGTTATCTGTAATGTAGATTAATAAAAAATTGCTTTCGAAATAAATAATCTAGTTTTCCTTTAAAGAACATTAAAAATTCGATTTGAAAGGTCAGTTATATCTTTTTAACGTCAAAAACATCTTTTATCCATTAATCAAATGAAAGTGTCGCAAAGAATAAATTATAATCGAATAATATTGGATAGAACGTCTGTTGAAAGTTTACTCAGAACAGCTGTTTTATTCATTCTCTTACGTAAATATAGCGTTTTCTGTAATATACAAAATGTTTACTTGTGCAAACACCTGCTTACTAGGTGACACTTGGAATTCTTTTAGAACATTTTCAGTATCTATGAATTCCTCTTATATCGTATTATCATTTCAGATATTGAATCAACTGAAAACTGAACAAATATTATTGGGTAAACACAAACAGCTGAAAAATTTTGAAATTTTTATGTCTTTTAACAAGTTTAAATTACATAAAAGCCGTAAAATGTTCCAATTAGCTAAAAAAAAAATATTTCTTCAATAAAAATTGGATATTTTGTATGTTATCTTAAATTATAATTGATTCCTTTTGTATAAATAATAATTGCATATCACAAATACTTGGCAAAGTAAAATCAATGACAAACCTAAATTATATTTGAGACTGTTTTTATAAATATTAGGTATGATAATGATATGGCTTCCATAAATTTTAAAAACATGAATTTTATATTTAACCCAGCCATGACACATGCTTTGTATGATCAAGTGGCTTATATACCTGGCAGATGTAACTATTTCTAACCTTGAAAATACAAAAAATAAGGAGATCCAACTATGGCAAATAGGTTGCAAGAAAGAAATTTAACGAAATTATCTCAAGCTAGTTCCTTGTAAACTGAGTGTTTGTCTATAAATACTAACTATATCCGATGTTTTTCATATGGATGTTAAAATCTCTTTATTGTGTCTAAAAGGTGTTTATATATGAACTTTGCATTTATTTTCTTATTGAATCTTTTCAAAACCATTCTAACATACATTTTATTTATTTAATAGTATCTAAAATGTGTTTTAACACCCCTGTATATCACAAGTGTCACTTCATAGCTCTGTCAGAGTATAAAAACTATACTGCACACTTTCTTACTGTCACCTAAAGATCGCTTCCCTATTGATGAGGAACACCATCTTTAGGTAACAAATTTTCTCGTTTTCAGCTTCTTTAATAATATAATTGTTTAAACATTGAAATGCATTGGGGTAAAGTACTTGGATGATGGCTCTATTAGTATGATGGGACGTTTCCTGTGTAATTCATTTCCAGCAGTAAATTCATAATTCTATGAAATATATTGGGAGATACTGAAAGCTGAAGTGAGAGTTTTCGAGGTCATGTATTTGCAGATCACTATGTTATACAACTAATTAACTTTCCTTGAGAAAACTTCAACAGTTTTCCTCAAAACATAATCAGATGGATGTCGAACCTGGAATGGTGCAGGAAGCATTTGCTTATGAGAAATATGATCTGGAGTAGGTTCATGAAAAAAAATGGCTTTAGATGTGATCAATAGTTACTTTAGCAATATCTTATACTTTATTGTCAACTTTTAGGGACGTCAAACTGGAAATTTCAGCAAAACATTAATCCTTGATCTATGTTAAGAAATTATCTAAAAATTAGTTTCAGAAAGAAAAATCAATTCAGCCACGAGAGAAGACCAGACACGAATTTTATAAAAATCTTGTACAGTCATTGTGTGGGCTCGTCAAGAATATGCAAATAATCATCAATATGATTCAGCCAGCGAATTGGTCATAGCTATCAAGATGAATGGAATAAAATACCTAAATCTTTGCTCGAAAATCTGAATAACTTAGTCGAAAATTCAAGCATTTAAAATTATTCATTAAAATTATCGATTAACATTTTTGTAAAAGAGTTTTCTTTTAGGTAGAGGTCTTATACTTTTTGTTAAATAGCTCAGTTTTTAACTCAATTAATACTCACTCAACGACTGTATAAAACACACATTTTATTTCTCCGACTCTCACATCGCTACTGCCGGTTTCTTTTTTATGACTCAAAGGGGGCACTGCGCTCGCAGGCGCCAACATTTCGCCCGGCGTTGACATGGTACATTCAACAATTTGAAATCTCAAGAAAAATATTAACACACTATATAATATATGAGTACAATGATACACACTATTAATAATAAACTACAATAAATACATAATGATGCACAGATATATTTGATAGAGTTCTCACTCTTTAATTAGACAATGGCAAAATGCAAATTTTATTAATGCTCCTTTTAAAAACTCCATTCTTCGTTTTAACTAAAACTACTCTCACTTTCTTATCCTTTCCTGGGAATGTTTGCATTATTCTGCCTAGTGGCCAGTTACAAACTTGTACATTATCTAATTTTAAAATCACCATAGTGCCAACCTGCATTCTCTTTGGTGAACCTCCACTTTGATCTCTTTTGTATTGCACTTAAATAATTGTTAGAACAATGTTTCCAAAATGTCTGCACTATCTTAGTTAAAATTTTTGCCATTGTTTTAATTTATTGTCATGTAAATTTAGGATGTTTGATTCTGCAATTGCTGTGATAGGCCTGCCCATCAAAAAATGGCCAGGTGTCAAGACATCATAATCATTTAAGTCGGATGATAGGGGATGCAATGGGCGGGAATTAAGAATTGCCTCAGTCTGATCAATTACAGTTAAGAATTCCTCAAAGGTTATTTTTAAATTCCCTACTATACATTTAAGCTGGTATTTCGCGGATTTGCCACCTGCCTCCCAAAGTCCACCATGATTCGGGGATCTAGGGGAATGAAAGTCCATTCAACCTTTTCTTTGGACAAATAATTACTCAAGTTTTCATCTGCACTGCTAACTAATTTACTTAATTTATTTAATCCGGAGTTACTGCCAACAAATTAGTAGCGTTATCAGCAAATATGCGGGCACTTTTCCTTCTTTTGCTAAAAAATCTCTTAAGTGTAGCTACAAAGGCATCACTAGAGAGGTCCGTTACCATCTCTAAATGACAAGCTTTAGTCACAAAGCAAATGAAAATACACACATAAATTTTATTATACATTCCTTTTCCTTGATTGGGATATTTTTTATAAAAAGGACCAAAAAAATCTACCCCTACACAATTGAATGGAAAGTTTGCGGTTACTCTCGCTTCAGGTAAATGTGACATGAGCTGTTGACAAGGTACTGGTTTTGCTTTAAAGCAAACAACAAAATCGTGCAGTAGTTTTCTACAAAGGTTACGTCCACTTAAAGGCCAAAACCTTTGTCTAATAAGAAACAATAACCCTTGTGGGTCAATATGTAAATAGTTCTTCTGAAACATTTCAGCAATCATCACAGTCAATTTATGATTGGTAGGTAAAATTATAGGAAACCTTTTATCAAAATTAAACTTACTGTTGGCTAGTCTTCCACCAACTCTTACAACATCCCTTTCATCTAAAAATGGGAAAAGATTTTTTTAGCTTACTATCTACAGGCACATTACCATCCTTCTGAAGGCAATTAATTTCCCTTTTAAAACACTCTTGTTGAACTAATTTTACTTAGACAAATTCAGCATCTTTAATTTCCTTACATTGCAGGGGGCCAGTTACCTTTTGCTGTGATTTGCAATTATTAAGGAACCTATAAAGAAAAGCTAAAACATGTACAAGAGAGAGAGAGAGAGAGTTTAGTATAATTCTTAGTATATAATACTAACTCCTCAGTTAAAGAATTAAAGTCACTAGGAAAACAGGTATCTTGAACCTTCGTTCACTCTTAACCAGTTCTGTATTAAAATGTTCTAAGTCCTCGTTGATTAGCTCTTCACAGTTGTTAAGCGTCTCTACTTTCTCTATGATAAGTAGTGGTCCATGCCACCACAAAGAATTATTTCTCAGTTGTGCTGGATTGCAGCTACGTGAAACGATGTCTGCAGGATTTCGCTCCGATGATATATGCCTCCATTGTAAGATATCTGTCAGAACTTGTATTTTAGCCACTCTGGTAGCGACAAAGATTTTCAATTCTGCTGGAGACTTCTGAATCTAGGACAAAACAATTTTGCTGTCCGAAAAATACCAATTTTGATTTATCTTAATTTCTAGGGAAGTGCTAACCTTTTTCATCAATTCAGATAGCAACAATACACCTGCACACAGTTCAAGTCGTGGAATCGAAAGTGTTTTGATTGGTGCAACTCTTCCCTTGCTGCACACTAGATGTGAAGTTACTTCACCACTGGCTGATTCGCATCTTAGATACACTGCTGCACCGTAATAGCCCTCTGATACATCCGAGAATCCAAAGAGTTCAATTTTTACAACATTTTTTGGTAGCATACATCGATTTATTTTAATATAGTTAATGTCACACAACCCATCAAAAAACTGTAACCATTCTTGTACGACATTTAATGGCAGTCTTTCATCCCAGTTTATTGATAACCTCCACAGACGTTGCATAAAACCTTAGCATTTGTAAGCACAGGTCCTATCAAACCAAGTGGGTCAGAAATGTGGGCGATTATGGACAAAATTTCTCACTTTGTAACCATAGAAGCATCCTTTTTGGACATATTGTAGGAAAGCTCATCACTTTTGGACTTCCATAGCAACCCTAATGTTTTTGTTTGATCAAAGCTATAGTCATTTGAATCTTCAGAAATTTCCCTTAACTCTGGACAATTACTTTGCCATTTATGTAGTTCCATACCACAAGTTTTAAATATTTGAGTTAATTCTTGCTTTAGACATTTAACACTTTCTAAATTGGATCCTCCATTCAATATGTCATCCATGTACATATCCTTTTGTACTACTTGAGAAGCCAATGGAAATTTCAGTTGTTCATCAGTATCTAACTGTTGAAGACATCTCTGAGCCAAATATGGAGCACTAGTGGTTCCATACGTCACTGTGCATAATTGATACGTTTTAATATTCGCTTCCTTACTATCTTTCCATACAATTCTTTGCAAATCTCTTTGTGCAGGATCAATCCAAATCATTCGATACATTTTTTGAACGTCATTAGTAAAAGCAAAAAGATGTTTTCTAAACCTCAATATTAAAGCAAATAAATAATCTTGAATTACACCACCATTTAGCTATATGGAATTTAATGACTCACCAGTTGAAGTAATTTGTGAAGCGTCGAACACAACTCTACATTTCGTACTCGTTTTCTGTGGTCTATAAACTGCATGATGAGGTAAATAGTAGACCACTTCAGGTTCTTGCGTCATAGAAATTTCTTGCATATGGTTCAAGCACTCCTATTCACACATAAATTGACGATATAATGCCAGAAGTTCTGGATTCTTTTCTAACTTATTCCACAAGGAATTTAATCTTTTGACTGCAATCTCTCTAGACTCTCCCAGTAATTTCGGATCTTTTTAAATGGCATCAGTACCACAAAATTTCCTGATTTATCCCTTTTATGAGTTTCATAATTCTCCCAGAATTAAATCGATTGGACCTGGAACATTAAATCCTGATTCGGCTAACTTAATGTTTTTTAATTCCGGAACGCAAGTATCAATTTGCCTTAAAGGGGTCAAATTTGTAACACTGGAAACAACCAAAAATTCTAAATCTAATTTGAAATTTCTTATATCATTAACAATCGTAGCATTAACTTTAGATTTAATTGTCAGAGACATTCCATTTAAACCTGAAACTCCAATATTTATTTTTTCCTTTCTTAAATAAAGTTTGTCAACGCAACTCTTACTCAAAAAATTAGCACTGGCTCCAACGTCTAATAAACCACGAACGCGTAAAACATTTCCCAAGTCATCGGTTAAAAAACAAATAAAAGTGCTAAGTAGTACAGACTTCGAATTTGTTGAGGAAGTATAACTAGTCATCGCCAAGCAATTTTGATCCTGATCACGTGGTTCTTGTTTATTGCTAGTTGGAACGAATTCTAAACTGTGGGGTAGGGGAAGGAACTCACTTTTGCATTGAGAGTATTTACATTCTCATTAGGTGCTGAAAAACGTTCTCGTTTTTGCTCTGACTGAAAGTGAAGTGTGGCATGATGACGCCGTTTACAGATATTGCACGAATGTTTTGGTTTACAAGTCGTTACCCTATGATTATTCCCCAAGCAATTAAAACAGAAGTGATTTGATTTTACAAACTCAATACGCTCATTTACTGACATATTTTTATAATTAGAACATTTATATCTGGGGTGATTCTCATTGCATGATAAAACCACTTATTATTTTCAACTTCCGAAAGGAAAACTCTCGACGTGTATTTTGACTCGGACAATTTATTAAATTTTGAGTTTTCCATCAAAGTCTTACCTCGGGAAGTAAAATAAATATCAATTTCTTTTCCTAATTCAGAGAGTTTAAACCATGTGTTAGCCTGTCTCATACTAATATGACACGCAGTTTCTCTATCTAAGGTCTGACATATTTTATCCGACACAATTAAATCTTTGAAAGTTTCGAAATCTGTTACCTTCCTCAATTGTAAATAATATTCCCAGATCATCGTTAATCGTGATGAAAATTGTACATATGCTTCATTTGGTTGGCGATGGGCTTTCCTAAAATATTTTAAACATGATTGAGAGGTAGGCTCAAATTCTCGAAGTACTATTGTTTTTACTTTAGAATACTCATTTAACTCGTCATCCTTTATGTAAGTTATCACATTAGTCGCTCTTTCCCCTAGGAAATTTAACAAAATCTTCGCTTTGTATTTATCAGGGACGTTTTTTGAAATAAAGGCCCTTTCTAAAGATTCAAAAAAATAACTCCAACCCTCAGGTCTACTAGGAGTTTTAATAATTAAAGTACGGACACTTTTTATGAGAGTCTAAAGATTCAGACTTATTATTTTCAACATTTTCACCTTCTGAATTTGACTTAGATTCCACTTTCACGCGAGCAATTTCTAATTCAATTTTCGTTCTTTCAAGTTAATTTTTTCTAATTCTAATTGTTGAAGCTCTTCAGATTTTCTCTGTTAGAGCTTAATTTTCTCTAACTCTAGTTGCCGCAACTCATCGGACTTTCACTCTTCAATTATCGTATTTGCTAATTCTACAACGGAATCTTTCTCTGTCACGTACTTCTGGTTTTGTTTTGTAATACTGCTTAATTTTGAAACAGTCATTTTCTCATTAACATCTTCTCCTAACTCAATAGCAATTAATATCAAATCCTCTTTTTTTACGCCTTTAAATATTTTGAATAGTTATTAATACTTCGATATTTATATAAAAATCTATTCTCAGAACATGTAAATTTTTCAATCAGATACCACAATTACGTTGACGATACTCAGCAGAGGCGTAAGTTATCCCTCATAGCAATTATATAGATCCATAGGTTGCTAATTTTTCTCCTGCGAGACTATGACTCAGTTTTTAACTCAATTAATACTCACTCAAGGACTGTATAAAACACACTTTATTTCTCCGACTGTTACATCGCTACTGCCGGTTTCTTTTTTATGACTGAAAGGGGGCGCTGCGCTCTCAAGCGCCAACACTTTTGTCACAGATATTTGAACTGAAAATTTTGAAATCATTGATAAAATATTGAGTACATTTAAATATATCACTTAGAGAACTATTACACACATATTTAATATTTCATTTATCCACATAAACTAAATTTAATTAAAGTTATATGCTTTATAATTAAAGTCACAAAAATACTGGTCTAATAATTTTGTAACACACACACTATTTTTTCAAAAGATAGTGGTTTATTTAATTGCAGATTTGCTATTCAGTTTATTTGCTATAACAGTTAAATTTTTGAATAAAAACACATCAAAAAGTGATAGAACATCCATCAATTCCTTCATTTGATCTAGCAATATTTAAACTTTAGCTGTTGCAATTAAATAAAGAGCTTATTTAGCGATAGTTTTCCTTCCAAAGAGGAGATGGATTGAGATATATAAATGAACTTTTTTTTATTCCAAGAAATGAATTGTTAGAATCATTTAATCATTGAAAATTTGCACTATAGAAGTGCACAGAATTTTGGATTCGACTTAGATTATTTTTAAAATTTAACTTAAAAATTTTATGTGCACCTGTAAGATTTCAGAATGGCTCTCATATTCAGTTATAAATGCGTCTGAGATCAAGTTATAATTGAATGGAAAACAGAACAAGATTTTACTTTTTACTAATGTAAATATACTCATATATCTTCCAAATATATGAATATTTAATTACTTCGTGCAGTTTATTTTAATCTATTATTTTAAATTTATACAGTATAAAGTTTTTAAAAAGCAATGTGTCTTTTTTTATTGTGACATTTAAATTCAAGTGATTTCAAATATTGAATACATAGATTTGTTTTAATGTAAATTTTTTTGCACAAAAATATAAAAATATGAAAATTGTTTCTTCATAAAATTTAATATTTTTGATGGTATTTACATTTATACTGAAAAAATGACTAAATTATGATATTGTAAGTTCTAAAACCAGTTATATTAAAATTAGTTATCTACACTGCTGGAAAAAATCAGAAATACTCATATTTTATGAATTATGCTTTATATTTTAACACAATTAATGTAACTTTTCTTTTACTTTCAGTGAATAAATTTTACCTACCTTTAAGAAAATACTGTAAAATATTGTACTTAAGGGTTTTTGGTCTGTGAAAAAAGTAGAACACCTGCAAAAATATTCTCGTTTTGAAATCTGTATCAGTTTAATATGTTGAAAACATTGTTCTTTTAAACTGTCTTTCAAAAGATAAATTTTGTTGAAAAAAATAATCAAATTTTGTACAGTTAAAATACCTAGGGGGAAACCTGTAAGTGAATTTTAAAAAAGGCCAAATTGTGTGATATGTAAGGATGGGGGCAAAGGTGTAAGAGAAATTGTAAGCAACAACTCATCAGTCCAAACGCTTTTTTTTAAATTCTTGAAAAATCCAGAGTCAAAGGAAAGCAAAAACTGGCAGACATAAAAAAACTAACACTACGAGATCAAAGAAAAATCCTTAAAGAACTTTAAAAAAAAAGCGCGTAGAAGCATTGGAAAAGCATAAGACCTAATTGGAATCATACATGTAACCAGAATAATACAGAATAATAACTACACAAAAATATCGGATACGTTTATATTCAAGAAAAGAAAGCCTCATCTTAAACAGAACGAAAGACACTTTGAGCACCGGCTGCACTGAACCAAAGAACACATGTCTTAGAACTCCGAATAAATTTAAGTTATTTTTTTCTGGTGAAAAAAAATTCTATTTAGATGCCCCACACGGTCGTCAATATTATTGGCACTGTCTGGGTACACAAGAAGAAATTTATTCTACCAGACAGATAGGAGGAGGCGGTTTAGTGGTTTGGATATCTGTTGGGTATGGTGAAAAGACCAATCTAGTGTTTCTGGATGAAAGACTCATTCGATTCAGATTACATTACTCAGACAATTCAGATTACATTCAAATTTTAAGACGTAGAAAGTTGGATATTTCATCAATATGGAACAGCAATTCACATGAGCAATGGCGCGCGTTTAAAATTGATTTTAAACAATAATGTTCGGGTTTTGCCATAGCCAGCTAAAAAGCAAGATCTCAAATTGTCAAAAATATATAGTCAGTAACTCTTCGGCTTGCTTACGACAAAGGGAAGCTATATTAATCTTTGATCGAACTTTGAATTGTGTTTTAGGCAATGCTTGTCAAACCAAAATTCAAGATTTATATGATTCAATGACAAATAGAATCTTTGAAGTAATTAAAGAAAGCAACATAAAAATGACTTATTTTTAACGAGACTTTTATTTTCAATAGTTAGAACTGTCCTACTTTTTTCACACGGTATGATGTGGCTGAAACTAATTTTTAATTTTAATACGAAGTATTTTTTTTTATTTCCTGTTAGAGATATAATTATCTGATTGTAAATAAGTTTTTAAAAGTGCTGTAGTAAAATCATTTTGTAAAAAAATTCAAAGTTATTCTTTTTTATTAGAAAAATATCTAATATCTCTACTTTTTTCACGCAGTGTAGTTGTATCACATTAAAATATTATTCAAAAATGAAATCAATAGGACACCAATTGATTAAAAAAAAAATCTGTTCTTTCTCTAGAGAATTGTAAAGTATGTAATAAAGCATGTATTGATTTATCTTTTATAGTTGAAGGTCACATACAATAAATGTATGTATTTGTGGATGATAAAAAATATATTTACGTAAAATATGGCATTAAATGATGAGATATTTTTTATTTCAATGAATTTTTAAGATAAATTTTAAAACACGTAGTTTATACCTAGAAATTATGCAGAGATAGTTTTAATTTATTTGAAAAATATTCATAAAGTACAGGTAATTTTGCATGTTTAACTATCAAGTTATTCATGACAGTGTAAATATATTTTTTTAATATTTAAAGCATATATATTCATATTCAAAGACAATTCTTAAATTCTGTATAGATTCATAGAATGGTTAGAAAAATGTGTTAAAAATTTACTCTAATATGTTCATGCATATATTTTTATAAAATCTTCAAGATTAAAATAATTTTGATAAAAACTTTACACTAAACTTAAATTAAAACGAGAATTCTAATGAAGGCTGTCCAAAATAATGGAAAAGCCTCGGTGAATGTTTTTCATATGTAGTATTATAAGACCAAATTAAATAATTAACTTGTTGCTTTTAGTCTGAAAGGCGTATGCGTGTGAGTATATTTCATATTTTTTTATTTTTGCTCAGGTTTATACGTTTTTATATTTTTGTTCAGGTTTATACGTTTTTATATTTTTGCTCAGGTTTGCTTTAGATTAAATTAAAATGAAAGAACTCAGAGACTCTGGAAGCGGCCCAAGAGTGGCAACGCCTCTAGTCACTCGACCAGTAAACACAGTGACAGAACTGCTGTAGATATCAATAGGCATCGTGTCGAAGATCATGACAGCATACAATGATATAAATGAACACACAGTGACAAACCAACACCTATTGAACAAAAGCGCATGAAAGTAAATCTAAACTCATTGCGAAAGACAGGCGGATATTAAAAAAAAATATATATATATATATAGTGCAGAGATGACTGCTGAGCTGAATAAACAACTGCGAAAACCAGTAGACACCCATATAATTCGAAGAGAATTACATCAAATATATTTAGGGCACAACAGCGATTACATAACTTCTTTTGATAGATGTAAATCGAAAACGGTGAATATAGTGGTGTAAAAACAATAAAACTTGAATTGATGGTCAATGGAAGTATATTTTGTTCTGTGATGAATTCAATTTCCTTTTATTTCCTACGATAAATAGATTTCAGTTTTACGAATCTCACTGAAGTCTGCAACCCAGACTGTCTTCTAATAGAGAAAATATGGTGATTCCCTAATGGGTTTCAGCATTATTTGGTGATTTGGAATAGACCTCTTGTCACCTTACACGGATAAGTCACTAGCATCGTTTACGTCATTCGTTTGGCTGACCCTCTGTATTCTACGAATTAAACATTGTTTTTGTTTGGAGAGATTGCATTTATTAAAGATGATAATAATTTTATCTACCTAATCGAATTGTTCAGTCACGGTTTCGGGAACATGTTGCATACCTTCCCCTTCCCAATTACCAGACTTGAGCATCATAGAATATCACCTATGGTCTGGTTTGAAAATCATATTACTTTTCCTCTGCGTATTTCTGCATAAGGAATGGTACACATCATCCCACCTACTACCATGCAGAACTTGTAAATGTCCATCTCATGGAGGATTCAAGTGATTTTAACTGCCAAATGTGCTTTCATGCTATATTAGGTGCAAAAAGTGTTTTTGTATGGCTTTCTCATTATTTTGAACAACCACCTCACGTCCGTTAAAGAACTATATTCAAATCTGGATTATATATATTTGGGAGCTCTTATACAAAAATGACCTCTTGTACATTTCAAAATTAATTCAAATACATTTTAACAAAAAAAAAAAAAAAATACTCGCATTTTTACCAACAATACATAAATTTTATAGTATATGCAATAGACTTTCATCTTTCCTAAGGATAAGTAAATTGATTATTCAAATCAAAAGTACGTAGAATAGAATAATAAATGGTTAAAATTAATAACTCTTTTTTTTTTTTAACAAATCACTCTCAATTTATAAGTCGAATAAAAATTATTGAATAAATATTATAAATAAAACAGTTATATCTGTCTCGAGAACACACACACACACACATTTTTCGACACCACTTACACTCTTTCTTTATATTTTTATTCTGAATTATTGGACATTCTGCAATAATTTTGCTATCCACATATGACAAGGAATCAAATGAAATTCCTTCTTCTTCATTTTCTCATTTTACAATTTGTTTCCATAATCTCTATAGTATGCTTTCTACACCATTTTGTAAATTCTAATATTGTTTTTTATTATATATATATATATATTATCACATAAAATAAGTAAAAAATTAGTTATTATTTAATTAATCAATACAATAGTTAAAAATAATAAAAATAATATTATAATATATAATAATAATAGAATAATAATATAATAAAATAAAAAATAATTTTCAACTGTAAATCGTATCACTTAAAATATACTTATAATGATCTCTGTGTAATGAGCTTACTGTTGATTTCAAAGTATGTGCATATATTTCACAAAGGAAGCTGGAGTTCTGCAGAATGAATAGTTGGGCACCAGTTAGTCTCCTTTATATATATATATATATATATATATATATATATATTAAAATGCAATTATAAATATTTTGCTTATGTACACTTCAAAAATATATTATTATTATAATAAAGTGTATTATTTGGTATGTGCTGTATAAGAAACACATGCAAGATAAAATTCATACTTCAAAGCAATTCTGATTTTCCTTTCACAGACGAAAAAAATCATTGTCTTTTCATTCTTATTTATTATGTTCACTCAATCACTTATTTTTCTGATATTTTCCTATTTACCTGAGTTCGCATTCAAATGTCGAAATGCATTGAGCAATTCCGCTTCAATGAAATCGTAAGGTAAATGTGTTTGACTTTCTTCAGTTATGCTGATTTTTTCAATAAAGCATACATGCAAGATTATCTATATCGCCATCTTGATATCGATAGATACCGCTATCGTTTTTTGTAAATACATTCCAGGCATAGGCTTACAAGTGCATTTCACCAAGACTATCAGTTACATAAGGCGATTCCACAGTATGAGCATTTTTTTGCAAAAGTACTTTATAATATTTGAAATTATTGATAATACGATACTTGGGGTGTAAGGTGAGAGTAAGATTAAGCCTTCATATTCCTCTTAATGTTTTAAATACTAAGGAAAATATGATGCAGGATGCAGATAGTGTTGTAAAGGAGGGAAAAAACCGAGTTTATTTCTGGGAATAATCCCGTTTTTTCCCCGGGAAATTTGGAAGTCCTCGTGAATTTGAAAACTTTCAGATGATTTAGAATTTTTGAAATTTTTTTTCTCATCAAATATTTCTTAAAAAAAATCCATTTATTTTTATGATTTCTATACTACTAATTACAGTAATAGAAGGTTTTTCAAGAAAAAACAATTTTGTTTTAATGATCAATTTAGAATAACTTCAAAAATTAATGTTGTGGAAACATTTTTTTTCTTTCTTGGTACGAATTTATAATGACAGAAGCATGGAAATATCAATACTTATTGTGACAACCCTGAGAAATATATCTTGCATAAATATATTTAAAATTAATTGATTATTTTAATTTTTTAACAGGTATTTTTGTTTTTTTTTTTCCGTACGAAAGTAATTAACTTTCGTACTAGAAGACCGAATAGATATTTTATGTACATATACATAGTTTATTTCACTTCTCTTCACAGTAAAGGCAAGACAAACCATTAAATGAAAGATGATTGGTTGAGTTTATTCCCTCAAAATTCTCCGAAACTCCCGGTTTATTCCCAAAATCCCTGAGTAAATTCCCGTAGTTCAAAATTCGAGTGAATTTTACATCTCTAGAAGCAGATATATGGAGAAATACTATCCTCAGCTTTTCTCGCATAGACACTTCAGGTAGCCTGTTTATACCATATCTCTTCATGTGACCAAGCTTATTGAAATTATAATTAAATTGCTTCCTACCTAGTTGATTTCTTCCGGTGTTTACCGTTTTGGGGTCTGCTGCATTTTTACAGCAGCCTCCAATCGATAAAAGATGGAGGATTTGGGAGGGGGGATTTAGTTTCTTTAGAATGACAATGGTGACTCTATTTAGACGCCTGATTGGACATGATTGTGCTTGTGTGGAAGACTATCTCAACAAAATTGAAGCGATTCCTCAAACTATATTTTGTGTAATCAATCAGCTCAGGATTTTTAAACATTTAAATATATTGAGTTTTACTTTCTCGATATAAGGACATTGTCAAAATGTATTGGGCACAGGTACCATATGATCCATGATGCCAAATTCTGATATCGGCGATTCTTCTTATGTATCTGGTAACCTCGTTTTTATCACTTTATACATATGGAGGTCTATAAGAATTTTGGAGAAAATTCTATTTTGGTAACATAGTATTTACATCATTTTGGCAACATTTCTACATCACCAAAAAAATTCAGAATTTGGAATTATGGATTATTCGGCACCTGTGCCATGTATTGGAGTGTCTGTGAACTAATGACTTAAGTTCTGATTTTGTCATTTGTAAATAAAAATTATTTTTCTTACACATTATCAATTTTTTTATTTAAATATCTTTTAAATTTATATTTGAAACATTTTCACATTGTCAATACGTAGTGGTGATTCAAGTTTGAATTTAACAAGTAGAATTTAGACAGTCAAACTATGTTTTATTTTAAACTGATTAAAATTGTCTTACTACTTTTATTAATTTAATTAAATTGAGTTGTGTTTAAGTTTCTTAAATCTGAATTCTTAGCCTATCAAATCACAAAAATTAAAAAAATAAAAAAAATAAATAAATAACAAAACATATGAGATATAATATTTAATTTATGATTTTTTTCATAAAAATAAATTAGCTCTAATTACAAAAATTTAAGTTAGTACTTTCATTATTAAATTGTATATATGAGTAGCTTTATGAGATTAATATTATGTAGTAACTATATAATTACTAGTTAAAAAGCGTATTAAAAATCAATTTTGCTAATGGCAAAACAGTATTTTGGTTAAAAGTGAGTAAATTAGAATTAACGGAACTAATTACATTAATAATTTTGGTTGTTTTTAAATTTTGTAAGCAAAGTGAAAATTATAATAATTATTAAATTTCTTTTTCTCATATGATTTAAAAAAAATGCACTTAGCAATATTCTTAAAACAGTTAATAAAAATCCTGTCGGTATTTTCTTTTGATGCACGTATAGAATATTATGTAGTATATTATAGCATTCCACTGTTTGAGATCAGTATATAAATCTTAAAGCAGAATATATTGATAAATTGCATTCGCTTACATTTCAGATTTAAAATCAATTTTAGTTTTGAAACGCCTTTTAAATGTCTCGTAAAATGAGTGCCTAACAACAGATGGGAATTCTCGGGTAGAGAATTTTCAGGTTTAAATCCGAAAATATGAATCTATAAATACTCTTAGATAGCTATTTCAGAAAGACTTTTCAGACTCCTGGAAAAGTTCAATAACATCGACTGTACACTTCCGTTACGATATTTAACGAAAATGATGTCATCTTAATTTGTTGCTTTTTTTATTTCACTATTCGCTGTCTTTTTTTTTTATTTTTACCTACAACTAACACGTTTGAAAAAGGCATTTTATGTTATTTAGGATGTATTTTATTATAGATTTATTTAATGAAAACAACTACTAAATTGGAAAAATTAATGAGATGAAAATGCTTATAACTATTACACACATAAAACTACAATTTAAATCGAAATACATTAATTTAGAATTATTTCCTCGGCAAAAGAATTATTCGATAAAAAGATGATTGATGATGAAAAAAGAATTAGGTTATAATCTAATATTTCTACACGCACTCTATGTTCAACTCAAAGTTTATTTGTTCTTTGTTCTCTGCTTATCAGCTTTTTTTGTTAAAACAGTGTGAATTCCATTATTTAGCAAGAATAAATTGTTCTTTTAGTAATAGATATCAAGACTTCCTTCACATATAACAATTAACATTAAAAAGAATGAAAAAATTAATTTATTTATAAATGATTTTTTCTTTTTTAAATTAGAAAAGCACATTTGAGATTTAAGTAAATTTTACATGAATATATATATATAATAGCTAATTTTTTTTTTACAAAATATTTAATTAATATATAAACATATTTTAAATGCTTTGTTTCAGTTTTAAACTAAAAATACTGTTAATTTATATTTTATTAGATTTTTACAACCCAACAGCATTTTCTGAGAATAATAAAAAAAAAAGATTACACAGAGTTAAGAAAATATCAATATGTGCTTTAAGCACATATTGATGCTATTAATGTTTTAGCACTAAGTGTTTTGTTGAATTCATTGTAGAACCAGTATTAACTATAACAATAAAGATAATTCTGGAAGAAAGGAAGGTAGATAGAGAAAAGTAATAAATTCCCTAAATTTTAATCTTTAAGGTTTATTCGAATATACTATCACATCAGCATTAACTTTGAAATCCTTTGTAGAAAATTAACTTGAAATTTCGGAACGAAATTTTGGCTACTTTTCTGATAATCAATGGAATTTTAGTCAGAAAAATAATTGCTGTTGAGACATAAACATTACTATCCTCAATTAAAATATTTTTTTTACTTTTATTTGACATGAATGGTTAATGAGATCATTTATAATATGAAGAACATTAAATTTGATAGAAAAAAAGAGATCAAACGAGAAATGTTTTATAGTACAAGTCTTCGAATAGGGAGCTTGGATGTCAAATATTAGTATCCTGAAGTTAGCTTGGAAGCTCATAAAATTCTTCTGTACTATGGTTCCGTGAATTCGAAAGAAGAAAAGAGAAAAAAAGTTTTAAATGACGTAATGCGAACTTGTCCAGTGACTGAAGTACTTTGTTTCATTTATTTAAGGAAAAGACTGAACCTTCCTATTAAATGATTTATTTTTGGATTTTATAATTTGTATTTCTTATATTTAGATATGCTACAATAAATAATTCATGGTATTTTTCATAGGCCATAAAAAACATAGCACAAACAATAGATTATTTGTATATGTTTGAAATATCATATGACAATACTGGAACAATGCATCAGAGATTCGAGAAACACAAATTTGTTTAAACGGCAAGGTAGCACTAATGTTATAGTGAGCGAATTTTGGAGTTTATAAAGAAAATGCTTCGTTAAACTTCATCACAATTACCGAAGAACAAACTAGAAATCTTTCAGTCATGTGAAATAAGTTTTCATCAAACGATTACCAAGGCCTTTTGGGAAATTCGAATAAAAATTCAATATCTACATTGCTATTACCACCTAGCTGCACGATGAGTTTATTGATAAGTCTGGATGAAACTACAATGGGAAGAAAGTTGGGGATAGTTTTAGAATGATCAGAAGAGCATCGCTGATCAACTTATGTAAAAATTAAACGGATTCCAATCAAAATCCACTAAATGAACCAAGAAATGCTATATCTTATGAAATAGTTAGAGGAAATAATAAATTATGTTGAAATCAACATTCAAGAGATGAGTTACAATGAAATACAAAAAAAAAAAAAAAAAAAAAAAAAAAATTATTATAAAATATAAAAGCTTAAATTTTAAAAAAAATATTTGTCGCATTGAAACATCACAAATAAATCTTTCACATTATTCAAAATTGATTTAAAAAAATTAAATTACTCTCATTTCGAAAATTAAATAAAATTATTATGTTCAAAATAAAAACACCATACTATTTATTTTAGGAAATAGTATTTTAAGGAATAAAATGATAATCCGTAAAAAATAATTATATGATTATTATCGTGAAACTGTTGCCAGAGTGAAAATTTAATGTAAAAGAAACAAACGTTTAATTTAGAGGTTAGGAAGAACTGACTCTATAAATTTGTAGAATATTGATTAGTTGAATTGGAAATGCTAAGAAAATATTCCAAATTGAATTTGTAAAATAAAAAAAAAACTTTTATTCGTAAATTTAATGGGTGCATTTATAAGATGTTGCGGATATTCAATTGTGAAATAATTTTCGAATTTCATTTTAAAGAATCTGGAAAACTTGCAATGAATTACTTTTTCATCTCTCGTTCATGAACTATTTTATTTTAATGAATAAATTTCGTTTTCTTCTGAATAGAAAATGATCCTGCTGGATGTGATTATAATTCGATGTACAACTACACCTATTACGTCACTCAATATCTCGATAAGTACAGGTAAACTCTAATACGTTACCATGATGTCATCGTGTGGAGTAATGAAATAAAAAAAAATGTCTGCAAAAAAGATAAATTTAGCCATTCTGAAACGATAACGCATTCATGACGCAGCAACTTCCTGTTAACAGGATGAAAGTGTTATTTTAAGATGCGCTATTCGAATTAGTCTTCAAATTCTGTTATATACTGAAAAAATAAACTTTTCAATCAAAAATTTAATAATAAAATGCCACATTTTTTTTTTTTACGATTCTGCTGAATTTATATAATGTAAATAAAAAATATTTCCAATATTTTCCACAAATATGTTACATCGAGAACGCTGCTTTAGTTATAAAATGAGATTACGCATAAATAGTTGGGTTCAAAAATTGAACACATTTTCATTAAATAAAAGAAACTTAAAGAGTTTTTCTATAGTAGAAACATTACATAATTTTAAGTATTTTAAAAATTATATTTTACTTTAATTCCAGTTGTTTCTAAATTAAAATATTAAGCTAAGAATATTAATCTTTTTCTTTAAATACATTTCAGGATTAAAATATGAGTTAGAATAAAGTGATATAGATTAGGGATCCCCAATCCGTAAGGTGGCAATTTTTGGTCTTATTTTATGAACTCGGGCATGTTATATGCAAAAGATTTGCTTTAAAAATACATATTAACACTGTTAATGATCATAAAGTTGTCCAAGTATTTCTTTACTTTAATTTTACGAATAAAATATATAAATTGTAGGTATATATTTAATGGATTATTGGAAGTACTGCGTTTCATGTAAGTTGTTAGGAATCTGAGGAGGAATATTTCCGCTTCAAAGTAGAATCACACAAAGCGTTCCGAGTGATATAAAATTGCTGATGCATGACGGTCAATAGCTCCAGAGGGATGACGCAGGTTCATTAGATTGGAATGCTCACACACAAAGCTTTTGTTTCAGAAGTTGTACATGAACTAATAAAGGGCTTAACGTGGGTATGAATGTATTGTTTTATTCAATCATTTTTTATGTTTCAACCACACATTTACTGTTTAGTTGCTCTAATTATAAAACGGCAAAAGAATTAGAGAAAAAGAAAACTTAGCTGCAATTTTCATGAAAAATGGGAAGAGAAATGTTTTTGGATATAATTTGATAACAAAAATATTTTTCTGATTTGTTGTTCCACAGATACTGTTGGAAAAAAAAATGCAACATCGAAAGACATTTCTTAACAGCTCATGAAAAATATAATGGCACACAAATATCCTCCAAAAAGCAATTTACAAAAATGTAAATTGAAAGAAATTAAAACCGCATTAATTGGCTAACAAACTGTGTTTATATCAAACTAGTGAACAAATCAAAAGTTGCTACTAAGGCATTAGGGCCATCACTACTGATTCCCAATGAAAGGAACAGAGGTTCAAACCGCGAGGGTAGCATCTTTGTTCCGAATGTGATGATTGTCTTTATAAATTAAGTAGATAATAAGTAAATCACGTAAAATAGTATCGCATCAATTAAAATCAATTTGAGCTCAATTTTCGAATTTTTTTGTTGAAAGCAAATACGTAAGAAATGGCACACAAATTGATCTGTGACATCTTCTAGGGTTGTATGTTTATGTTCATAGTCATAGAGTGATTTTTGCAAAGCTGATTATTTTGGTATGGTTTTAATATAATACAATGAATGTGAACATAAACGATCAGCAACAAACACAATGTCGTAATAGCAGCATTTTCCTGCAGGCTTGCATCTCTCTCATCAAATCATCATATTGCAAGACATTTAAAGAAGATACCGCGACAACTCGATCGCGAATTATCAGGCTAACAAAGGTACGGCAGCAAGTTAAAACGCGGAATAGATATTAAAAAATGCCCTCGAAGTACACGAGAGTTCACTATGGCCTTACTAAAAGTCATGTTTGGAAGATTCTAAGCGAATTAGACTCTCATCCATACAGACCAACGTTTCATCAGGTTTTACTGGACAGGAAAGACAGGCGAAGCTATGCAAGTTGTAACTTCGTCATGAATCAGATGGAGGTTCACCAAATCCTTGGAAGAGACTGTGTGGACAGATGAAGCATGCTTTTCACTATATTGTATGTACAATAGCAAAGAACCCATTGCTCGGCGATTGCAGTATAACTAATTAATTAATCAGGCTAATATTTTTACAATGGCACAAGTGGGGCCGCGGTGGCCAGCTTGAGTAGGGCGTAGTTCTTATTATCGGTAGTGAGTCTTAACCGAAGACCCATCGTGTTTGCTAGATGGGGAACGTTAAAACTGGGCGTGGTCGCATTGTTTTCCAAGTCAAATGATACCTCTGGGAATCGCAGGCCAAGTATTGAGGTATTCAGTTTTGCTTCAAAATCACGAAGAATCTACTCAGCAGATTCTATTTAACTGATAAAGCCTCTGAGTTGGACTCTACCAGTTAGATAGAAATATAGGGAAGCATTATGGTGCAACAACAATGGCATATGTCAACGAGGATGATCACGATATTTACAGTTGCGGAAGAACGTAATACCCGATTTTGTGAAGAACTTGTCAGTTAATCTTAAGAATGTGTGGTTTCAACAAAGTGGCATGTCTGTTTATAAGACATTTCTAGTGAAGCAGCACTCATGAAGGAGAACGACATAAGGCAGAGTCTTAAATAGGCCTCCAGTGAATTCGTTATACTTTTCTCCTGTGTGGATGCTTGGAACACATAAGCATGGGATCTCCCCCCAAGCATTGTAGGTCACACTATGTATAGTTGACTGTGTCATTCATTATATTCCAACATGATGTTGAAGCGAAGATGAAAACGTGCAAATTGTAGCTGACTGTCTGAGGTTGGAAAATCTCAAATAAAAGCGAATTGTTATGCGTTTTTTCTTGGATCGTTATCTACGTTAAGGTGTAGGAAATCACAAACAAACAGATGCACTATTTAATCATTTTTTACATTATTATACACGAGACACTTTCCCCCGAGTTGAATTAATGGTCTGCTACCAATTTATGAATAATTTTTTCCTCTATTTCATCATTTCCAGATAACATTGCAGTTCTCATTCTGCATTTTCCTGTCAGGTGACACCATAGGTGATTTTATTAGTATCACATGGCCATGTTACCATACCTAGATACCATTTTTATGAATGCAAAGTTAATAGGATGGTTATAGACTTAAGTGTGCATACTGTATAAGAATATTCATTTATAAAAATCTTAAATACTTCAAAACAAAATTTGATTACATTTCATCAAAATCAGCAACATAAACAACAATGCAATCTGCTTCTTTTTAAGCTGTTTATTATTAACTTAGATTATTGAACTTAATAATATTTTGATGAATATAATATTAATTTTACATCCTTATCATTTGTATTAAGAACTCAATTTTTCATACAATATTAATAACATTACACAATAAAAGAATTAATAATAAAATATATACCGCTATGCATTTTACATTCTGAATGTTAAACTGAGCAAATAAATAGAAAAAATATATTTTCTAGTTAAAATTTCAAAAAATTGATAATTTTACTTTTTTGATTAAGATAACTTAAATTGGAATGAAATTAGCTAATTAATATAAAAATTTCTTTTTTGAGGCCAATATATAATGATATTTTCAATAAATATTAGAAATTCTAAAATTGAATCTAAAAAATATTTTTTTCACTTATGTTACAGTAGGCAGTTTGGTAATCATATTCAAAGATTATATTTTTATATTTTAATAAAATGTAATTTAAAAATCTTCCCATATATAGAAAAGAAAAAGACTTAAATCTATTGAAAATGAAATTCTTTATTGAATTATCAAATGTTCATATTAGTAATAATCATTAGAAATTGTAGCAAAATAAATTCTAAATCAACAGAAGTACACCAAAAGATTTATGATTAAATAATTGATAACAAATCAATAATTCCTGAGTTAACATCGCAAAACAATCAAAATATATGGCAAGGAAAGAACAGATTTAAAGTATTCAAACATGTTAAACAAATGATTTCATCTTGTAATAAGAGTTTGTAAAATTATAGCATTATTATAATTATTAAATAAAATATCTTACTATTTTTAGTTATTAAAAATGTTAAGCTTTTCATAACAAACAAATCAATGAATGATTAAAAATAATCACAAAATTAATGCATCAAAATTTCAATATAGATTTTATATCAATTTCTGCTTTAAATTATTTTATACAAAAAAGTATTTAAATTGAAAAATAATTTTATTTATAAGTAGATAAAATAAATGAATAAATTATGAGTTGTGCACTTACATCTATAATTTATGAAATAGACTAATATATAAAATGTGAAGATAAATTTTGCTTTTCTAGTCATTGTTTACATTTTTGTATAACATTGTAAGATAATGTGCAATAATTTATAATACAAAATTGTTAAAATCTTACTTAAAGCAACTACATTAAAATCACAATAAGCATTATATTTATAGTAACAAGAAAGCAAAATTTAATTGCTCTACTCGAAATTCCTTCAAAACGTTCAATTTCTTTGTATTGACATGTTTCAATAAAAATTACAAAAAATTAGAAGCCTAATTTGTGGTAAAATTAAAATGTACAAGAAAATTGAGATTGTATTTATTCTTATCTTAAAGTTCAGTTAAAAAATATAACAGAATCCAGCATAATTTTGGCACATATTTTTATTTTAAGAGATAATAATAAAAGAACACATAGTAAAAAATAATAAGGTTACAATTCTTATTAAATAAGACAAAAATATTATTTAATAATGTTATTTTTCTCTGTTCAAAAAAGATAACTAATATAAAATAATAACTTTTACTATATAAATATATTACTATAGTTTAAAATATTTTGCAATTTTATTTTTGATATTATTGAATAGATACATTAATTATGATAGATATTCTGAATCCCCAAATTACATATCGAATAAATTTACAAATTGCAAAAAAATTATTAAACTAATATAAATGATTTATTTACTATTCAAAATTTAAAATCAAATACACTAGGATAGATTCTCCTTTAAACAAACATTAAAAACATACAAGAAATAAAATTATTTATAGAAATATAAAAAGTCACATGTGAACAGAAAGGTATTTCCTAAGGATACTTTCCCTTTAGGACAAATTAATAGCAAACAATAATAAGAAACGAAAAAATGAAACAGTTATTCAAAAATTACGGAATGGAAATAACATACCATTAAAGGTCAAACTTGCAAACATGATCAACTTTTATATTTACATGAATATTTCAATATTCATTATAAGAAACAATATTATAAACTATCTATAGAACAAAGTATTTGAGATTCAGATTATTGTAATTTCTTTGATTTGAAAAATAAATTTCAATATTAATATACATTCTTGATTTTAATATTTTGTCTAAAATATTTGACAAACAAAAAATAGATAATTGTTTTAGTGACAGTATAACATAATTTTTCTATTTATATTAGATTGTGCTCAAATATAAAATGTTGCATATTTATATAATGCATTTTTCAATTTAAATTATACATTGTAAAATAAACTATTAACATTAAATGTCAAAACTAAAAAATAAATTAATAATTCTTAAGTGAATTCTAAACACTGAGAATGAGCATAATTTCCAGTTATTCATGTGTGCTGCACTGAAAAATTTAATGCCAATAGAAGGTAGATGTTTTAATTTCTGGAAAAGGCAAGAAACTTCATTTTCTCTTTATATATTTGGACATATATTCAGAGAATAAGTTGTCACAATTTAAATATCGGAGCAATGAAATTTATGCTGCAACCTGCGCCAATCAATGACCAGATGAATGTTGTTGGTAGAACAGAAGTAACATATGTTCTTATCTGTATCAAAATCTTTTTCAAAAACAAATTGGTAACACGTAGATAACGAGTTTTTTCCTGTAAAAATAAATTTGATACTTTTTAATTTTTCCACATTATTTATTGTTAAATGTTTTTAACTTTTATAAATTAACAAAAACTACATCTTAAAATTTTTATGTTATTCAAAAGGATTATATAAATCAGTAAGCAATAGTAAATTTGTGGTAAAATGTGGTTAGGATAAGAGCAAAAGCCAGATTTTAAATTTAGGTATATTTTAATATATATATTAAAATATACCTAAATTTAAAATCTGGCTTTTATGCTGGCGTATACAAAAATGCTGCAAGATCACATTTTTAACACAAGGGCTAATTCAAGCTAAAATTTACAACTTAAAGTGAGCACTAACATCTTAAATAGGAATCGAATTTATCACTTGTTGAATTGAAAGACAGATTTGATCATTCAGTTCACAGAGTAACTAGTAAGAGTGAATAAATTTAAAATATATAAATAAAAAAGTATCTTACCACAACTACTCCAGCAGCATCTAAGAATTCCAATAATTTTTTTTCGTCTAATTTTTCTGTGCTAAAATATTCACGGACTTTTTGCCGTGTCCACCAATTATTGGCTTTTCTAAAGTATATGAAAAGGAATACCCTTTTAACATATAATCTTAAGTTCATAAAACAATTTAATACAATTTTTTACATTACATTGAAATATCTACTTTATATAAATTACTTACTTTGTTTCACTTGGTGAAGTATAACTATACTTATAAAGAATGGCTCTTATATACTTTGGTGGTTTACTTGGAGGGAATGGTATTCTAGTTGTGTCAAAAAGTCTTAACACTGAAATAAAATTACTTCATTAAGCAATAAAGACTGAAATGTACGATAATCTGTACATACACTTATACTTGTGTTTTTGAAAAACATCAACAATTTAAATTTCCAATTAATAAAAAAATCCATTTTTTTAAAAAATAAAATTCTTAAGTCATGAAAATATAATTATTATGCATCGTTTCAAAATTTTTTCTCATTAAATTTAGCCTACATCTTTGTTTGTTTTGGATAGAAATTTTTTAACTTAATAATTAGCTGTTTTGAGTTTATGCTTTTTTTTTTTTTTTAAAATCACATTTGTTGCTCCATATGAAAGTGTTTAGTAGCATTATTCAAAATTTGAATGATGAACAGTAACCTTTAAAAAATCTATGTTCAACCATGTATCTGATATCAGATTTGCAATATTAGATGCCATTCCCACGAAAGCTATTTTATACACTATTGGCAATATAATTTTCGACTCGTTTAATTTTTTTTATCATAAAAAATTTCAAATTTTCACTTGCAGAATCCCTTTAAAATATCTCATAAAATACTATAATTTCTTTACAACAAATTGATAACCTATTTTAAAAAATGTAAATTAATTGTGGAATTTCTTCAAAAATGAAAATAATTTTTTAGGAAAATAAAATTTATTCATAACAACTTTATTTATTCTATTAAAGCTTGAATTAATCAAGTAAACAAATGGAAATTATTCTGCATTTATTTCATTGGTGTATTTGTGATACCTATTTTTATAGATAACAATTTTTCTTTCCCCCCAATTTGAGTTTTTATGATGTAACAGTAAATACCATAAATTTGGTGGCCAAATAGCAGCTTAAAGTAAACTGAATAAAGTACACACAATATATTTAAATGCTGTACAATAATATGGTTAACAAATATTAATAGAACTTATTTTTAAATATGACATTACAAGCAAGGTATTCTTTGATAGCAATACCTTACTTTGAAGGATATCTAAATTAATTTTAAATTGATTGTTAATTATCTACATTGCTTTCCAAACTTCTAGTTCAAATGAATTTTTCTTCTAAACCATAAATGGGAGAACTTCAAATATATAAAACACATATTTTTAAGGAGGAAAATATCCACTTAGTTTCATTGACAGAAAATTTTTTCAATATTACTGTTTGAATATAGGAAATATCAAAATAATTATACCACATTTACTTTTTCTTGTTGTTATATGAATATTTTTATTAAATAAAATATACATAATGTAAATAAGTAAAATAGTTAAATGTTTTAACAAAAAATAAAATATTCAAATTTTAATCAGTTGGGTATAATATATTTTGACAGTTTAATAACATAAGAAAAAATTAAACAAACCATCTTTTTCTCCATTTAGAAGACGATAGACTAAACTAACAAACCACGGATTCTGTTCATAAGTTCCTAGAGCAGCAAACCACATTTGCCAATCAAGGCGAGGCTGATGAGGAACTAACAAAAATAATGAAATTATAAACTAATCAAGTATTAATAAATTTTTGACTATTAATGTTTAAGGTAATAAGCAAATACTGCATAAGTCAGACAACAACAATATTTTGACAATATATTTACATCATAAACTGAATTATTTGAAGTATTAAGTTCTTTATAAAGCTTTATTTTAAAAATACAATCAGAATTCTTAAGAATAAAAAATATGACTAAAAACACATTTCAATTTTCCATTGCATTTCATTAAAAAAACGCTAGCATATTTCTGAAATTCCTACATTTAAGTAGAATTGATCATACCTATATTTCCTTTATATTGATTATTACTATGCTCTTTAGAGCAAAAGTTAAACTTAAAATCAAAAAAATTAAGAAAACACATGATTAATACTTAATAATTAATTATAAGAATAAAATGTTGATTAAAACGTTTTAAACCAACATAAAACCAACAAAGAAATTCTTTTTAACAAAAAAATATCATTCAATAATATGTACGTTTAATTTCAACACTTAATATAATTTTAAACTACAAATTGAATTTTTCTTACACCATTTAAGATGGTCAAAAAAAGCTAGCATATTAATTCAGTAATAGCAGGTGAGCCAGCACTATGAAGTGATCATGTTCTGAGAAAGCGAGCAGAAAGCATATTTCTTTATTAGTTACAGCGTATACAACAATTTCTAATGATGCAGTTTGCTTACGCATACAAGACATATAACATTAAAAGTTCATCTGTTTTTTTTGTTTCATTTACGATTTTTAATTTTTATTTAACAAGTCTAGTACATAAAAAAAAGAAGTGAATGATAGTAAAAGTAAAAGAATTTCGAACTTGGTAAACTGAGAAATATGGCATGATTAGTGAAGACAACAAAACAGTATGTTTTACAGAGGGTACTAACACATTTTTAAAACAATTTCGCGGCCGTTTAATTAATATTTAAAATATAAAGATTATTTTTTTAAATGTTTGATCTGATAGGCTTTTTCCTGGACTGTAAGTCTGCATCATGATTTCCATGATAGAAGAGCTTTTCGCAATATTTTCAGGGGTATTGCTTTCCATTCCTCTTCCACTACTTTCCACAGTTCATCTATCGTGGTGGGTTTGCGTTTAGAAAGAGCCTTTTTTAACAGATCAAAGGCACCATGGTCCATAAGTGAAACGTTAGGAGACTTCGTAGGGATATGTTGAAAATGTATACATCCAATACATGTATTAGTCATTTTTTTCAAGGAATGCAGTGGTAGTTTTCAAAGTATGACTTATAGCTTTGTCTTGATGAAGTTTCTCTCTTTAAAAGTCATTGGAATTTCTTTTGTAAATATTGAAAGTAAAACCTTCTCCTGATAGTATGATGACTTGATTTTAACATTTCTTTCCACTCTTCTTATTTTTAATTTCCTATTGTAGGAGAAACCTGTGACAATCATAAACCCCTTACCGAAACTTTCTTTACATTGATGGAAATTGTATATTTTCTCCTCCTCATTTTCTATAGCACACAGACTTGTTTTGTTACAGTCATTTAGGTAAACCCATGCTTCATCAAGGGTCACAATGTTTTTCCATTTATCTCCTGCTAAGTGGTTTTCATACAGGATTCTACAAAATGTTTTGCATTAAGCCACATATCTCGGCAAAAGCTGGTGAACATTATGTTTTTTAGCATTTTTAAGTTGTAAATACTGGTTTATTATTTTATTTATTATTGCTACAGATGTATCTAATGACTGCAATTGATTTCTGTGTAGGCAGATTTTCTCTTGTTACAAGCGATTTCACTTTAGAAACATTTGAAACAGTAAGTACCTTTCATGGATATTAAAATCGAACAGATTTAGATTCGATTGACAGTTTTTACCTGTCCAACTAATAACATTGCTTATTTTGCACTTAGAAATTTTAATACCATGCATTTCACAATGTTTTTGAATTCTGGAATAAGAACGTTTATCTTCGGAAAGCGCAAAAACATATCCTTCAATTCGGCGCATGTTTATATGCGACATTTTGAAAGAAGAATAAATTTAAAAGTAGCAGACATTATTTTTCATTTCAAATAATAAGCTGTTGTCAAAAATTTTTATTCTAAAACATTTACTTTTTTAAATTTGTTATCAAAATCATTCTAAAAGTGTGTTAATACCCTCTGTATGTTCTGGAATAGAGTTATGTAGAGCATTGTCTAAAAAAGCACCATTTTGAAACAAATCATAAATCCATTTGAAAAAAAAAATTACAAATGAATGAGACAGAAATAAACATTTGACATTTAAGCTTAAATATGTAGGGAAAAAATATTCTGTGAGCACAAATTACACAGCTGCAAATGTCATTGTTCTGCACAGTAAAAAATAAAAAAATTGTTCTCATAGTAAATCTTCAAAAGGATATGTTTTTGAAGGAAGCTGGTGAGCATGTCTGCCCTCACTTTTTGGTGAAAATATGATAAAGAAGAATTTCGATAATATTGTAGCTAACAACTACAAAAAGCTTAGATATTTATAAGGTTTTTGAAAATTCGCTTGCTGAGAAATAAATTGATTTGAAAAAAATTGTTTCAATAACAACTGATGGTGCTCCAAGCATAGTGGGGAAAAAATGGTTATATTACTTATTTCAAACAGACAGAGGATTTTAAATTCTTGAATTCTACAGCATTATTCACAAACAAGTGTTATCAAGTTTTGCTAAGAATGGTTTAACATATTCTGATAATGTAACAGTGTAAGTCACAAAAATTATGAACCTCATATCATCACAGGCTTTAAATAAGGAAAAGTTTGATTCTTTGTTCGCAAAAATTCACTTTTTGTTTGCCTTAATGTTCAGTGGTTGATTTGCAGTAACTTACTTCGAAGATATGTAGGATATTTAGAAGAAATCAAGCTGATTATGAAAATGAGGGAAAAATAGATCAAACAAAAATAAAAAAGTTGATAGATGCTATATATTTTTTTTAAATTGATATTTTTATAGGCATATACCAACATTTCAAAGAATTGAATATAAAGTTTCATGGCACAAATAAAACACAATTATCACTATGAGTGATCTCATTTACACTTTCAATGCTAAATTGTATGTTTTCAGGAACAATATTACAAAAAACTACAAATATTTTCTAAACTGGGAAAAATATCAAAGATTCAGATGTACAAGAAAAAAGTTATTGAAGATTTATTTCTGTAAACTGATTCTTCAAGGTTACGGAATTTTTAGTGAGATTTTTTCAGTTCAAAGAATTATTGGAAATACTCAAGTTACTTATGTACCCTGATGCGATTTAATTTAATAAACAGAGTTTGTCTCAATTTAATTGGTTGAAAATTGAAGAATTCAAATATTAAGTATTAAAAAAATTCTCTCATTATTTATTACCCTATAATATAATACATACACATATGCATAGTCAAATAATTAAAGAGTAATTTAGATATTAATAGTAATCTTCTAGGTGTATAAAGAAATATTGTAACTCTAAATTTTAAAAAATACATTTTTTTATAAGCAAGTATTTATTTAAGATAAATATTAGTATTTTCATTTGTTATAAGTTTTAAATTTGTAATTGAAAACTCACAATCAGTTAAAATAGAATAACCTTCATATATTTAAGTTTTTCTTAGATATATGAAGGTTATTCTATGTTAACTTTTCTAGTTAATATACATATTAAATTTTTCTTAATATCTTAAGATGTCTTAATTTGTCTAATTTAGTCTTAATTTGAATAATTTAGGCATTTTCATTTATTGAATGTTTAAGAAAGTTAATAACTGAAATGCTTATCATCTCAATTAATATAACAATTCAAATATAAAAATATATTAGAAACCTTACTCAAAACAGGTGGACGTTGCGATATATCCCCAGGTTTATACAAGAAATGATACTCCTTCCAACCAGTTGTTAAAGAGTTACTGCCTTCAATGACCAATTCGGGTCTACCACCAACACCAGTCATTCTATCATCAAATTTAAATATTAAAATAAGCAAACTGTATTGATAAGAAAATAGAAAACTATATATAGATATGTTTTCATAAAAATAATATGAAGACTGGCCCTATGTTAGCAGCGTGCAGATTTAATTTTTTTATCATCTTAAAAATAAATGCCTTTCATTACATTAAAAAATAGACTATACAATACTTATGACGATACAAATATTTTATCAGTAACATGTTTGTGTTATCACAAGAAATGAAATTATAATAAAAACCTACTTTTCATTATTTGCCTTTTTCATATTAATACTAAATTAAAACTTCACAATTACAATATTTAACAGTTTCCTTTATTTGTTGATGATCTCATTCTTTCAGACTTTCCTCAAATGCACATCATTTTGATTTCCCACTGCAGAGATTTGATTTCATATTGCACTAGATAATATGTATTCATGAGGAATTTGTGAAATAGTCACTAATTGCTTAAATTTTATCACTTCCTTAATGATGTTATGCTGTATCTTTCATGTGCAGAGAATGACATGTTCAAAATCACTTAAATATTGATAACTTGTTATTGTAGCAGAGATAATCAATAACCTTAGTCCCTAACTTTTTTGTTGTCTTATATATTATATATTCACTGCTTACTATATCATATCTTTGATTGCATAATTCATGTACTTCTATATATAAGCTTGTGCCAATTTTTCTGTCACTTGAGTGAATAATATAAATAAATAAATAAATATATACATTCTCATACAAATTAATATTAATAATATTCAAACTCCTAAATATTATTATTTGAAGTTAAAAAATTTAAAATTCAATCTAAACCATAATTTTATATATATATATATAGTTAAAAAAATTAAACTATAAAACTAAATGACACAAAACTATAAAGGTAAAATCACATAATAATTAGTGAATTAAATGCATTTCATTGATTTCAAATATTTTGTTAAATTTCAAATAAATAATTAATAGTATTAATAAAAATATTTGTTATATTATAATTATCTTTTAATAATTTTTTTTAAAATCTAAACAAGATATATTTTTAAAAAAGTCATTCAGTTTTATATATATATATACCGGGTGATCCAAAAGTCAGGACAAACTTTAAAAATGAATAATTTGAAAACAAATCCGATACAAAGATGCTGTTTGCACCAAACGGATGGAAAAGAAACCGGGTTTTGTATGACAATGAAAAAAAAATAGTTCTGTTGGTGATCAACAGATGGTGCTATAGTGTTTTATTGCAACAAAAGATGATTAACAAATGAAAAAATGATTAATGAAGTCAGATTAATTACAGTTAATTAGTACCTACTAAAGTAAATGTTCAATGTGCTGTCCATCATTCAGAAGTAAAGCTGTGAGATGAGTCACCACACCACCAGCATTTAGTAGCATTTCTTGCATTATGGTAGACACATTTTGGCGGATGGCATCTTTCAGTGCCGCTAGTGATGCCAGTTGGTCGCTGTACACTTTTGACTTCAAGAAGCTCCACAGCCAAAAGTCACAGGGTGTGAGATCAGGAGATCTTGGAGGCCATGCGTGATTAAAGTAGCGACTGATAATGCGATCCTCCCCAAATGTTGAGCATAGCAGGCGTTGCACAGGCAGAGCAATATGTGGTGGTGCTCCATCTTTCATAAAGGTGACTGTTTGGAGTGCCTCTCGCGCTCTCAGTTCAGGAATAATGCTGTCTTGTAACAGTGCTAGATATCACTTACCGGTGACAGAAACTGTTTTGAAACCTGTCTGTGTGACTTCCTCGAAAAAAAAAAAAAAAAAAAATGGACCAATTATGAAATCAGCAGTGAAGCCACACCAGACTGTCACTTTAGGCTGTTGCAAGGGTACCTCAACAAATGCATGTGGATTTTCTGTGGTGAACACTCGACAATTGTGGCTGTTAACAGCGCCAGAGAGTGTGAAATGTGCTTCATCTGTCCAAAGCACAGTGTGAAGCCAGTCGTACTGTTCTTACATCTTATTGAAGACCAAATTCACAAAATGTCGGCAAGACTCGAAGTCTGGAGGTTTCAGTTCTTGGTTATGTTGCAACTTGTAGGGATACCGTTGCAAAGTTACTCGCAGTGCTCTCCAGGCACTTCTGTATGCCTCGAAACTTCTCGAGCACTGCATTCCCCATGTGCAGCAACCGCCGACATGGCTTGCACCATATGCTCCATTGTCGTGGCAACAGCAGCTGGAATTGAGGGACATCCACTACTTTGACGTGACGCCAAAGAACCTGTAGCTTCAAATTTTTTCATAATTTTGTTCAATGCAGAAGATGTTATTGGTCCTTTGATATCTCGCATACCCTTCATGTAGCAATATGCTCGCAATGCTGCAATGGCAATATCCGAATTCTTATAAAACAGTTTAACTAACAGGGCTTTCTCAACTATGGACAGCATTTCAATGCATACCAGCTTCGACTACCATTACCTGCTGCAGTAGCTTCTTTTTAGATCATTTGTCGCTTTGCATAATCCTACATCAGAAATCTGACAGTGCCATTTGTTGGTTGCCAACAGAACTATTTTTTTCATTGCCACACAAAAACCGGTTTTGTTTTTATCCGTTTGGTGCAAACCGCATCTTTGTATCGAGATTTGTTTTCGTATTATTCATTTTTAAAGTTCGTCCTGACTTTTGGATCACTCATATATATATATAAATTATCTATAACATTAGTTTATTTTTAAATATGTCTTTAGTTGGTCAAAATTTCTCAAACTTTTAAATCACAACCTAAACAATTATAAAAATAGTGTTTGACAAAAAAAAAAAAAAAAAAAAAAAAAATTTTTTTTTTTTATAATTATCATTTTGTTGAAAATTTCTCAAGCGATTTCACTTTTTTTTCCTCAATTTATTTTCAAAATATTACGTATTAAAAAATCTATATAATGTATAATATTTTTTTCTTTTTTTTTCCTTTCAGAATTTGGATATAAGAAAAAATATATATTTTAATTCACTTATAAAATAAATGAAATTTTTTCATCACAGCATCATTTAAAAATTTAAATTTGTAATGTTTTCTAATGATAAATAAGTTGAAGTTTTGAAGAAATGTTAAATGGAGGAATGATTCATTTAATTACTTTTAAGCATCAAATCGCTGTTGTTTGGTGCATAAAAGTAAATTTGTCTTTAACTAGAAAGTCAATACTCTAATAATAAAATTCTTTTAGAGATAAAATTTAAAATGAAGTAGCAGAATCATTATCCCTTGAACTTTCGTCAAATTATCTGGTTGGGCATGACAATGTTTTCCTCTCATTGAAATATTGTTTTATACTAGTACTTTCAACTTTTTAAGATCTATCTATATTAGATAGTAAAAGAATAATCATCCAATCTTTGCTGTTTTTATTTCATAAGTGAGAAAAATATTTCAAGAATCACACATCCATAATTATAACATATTTTTTGTGAGTATAAATGACCTATTATTTCAACATCAAAGACTTTCTTCCAAAAGATCTTTTGCATGATGTTACATCAAAACTTAAATTTTTGTATAGCCCTCTATTATTATCCATTTTTCTTCCTAAGATAGTGAACTAAGATTCAGAAAAAATTCGAATTTCTCCAAATAATATAAAATTTTAATCATTTTTATTTTAAATAAAATTACTTTAATTATCCTAATTTTCTCAGTTCTAAATCTTTTCCAGTTCAATTCAAAACTATTCCGAGAATAAATCTGATATCATATTTTTTAAGTTTGGTTTGTTTGTCGCTCAACTGTCATTTTTTTGCAGATGAGGGATAATTAGACTGCATATCTTTTAAGATTAGTAATAGACTTTAAAACAGATTTTAAAGTAATTTATTTTGCAGCAAATTATTTGTCTTCAACAAGAAAGTCAATCACTGACACTAGAGAAATAATTAACTAAAAAACTACCTTAAAAGTTAGTTTTTATCTGCATAATGTTTTTATACATAAAAAGTGGTTTGAGTTATGAAAAATATCTAAGTGATTAATAAATAATTTTCTTAGAAGACTTTCTGCGTTGGTTTCCATATTTGCTTTTGATTAGTTTATAGGAAAACATGAAACAAGTTTTAAGAAGGAAATTATATTTAAACTTCTTATGATTCATAATTTTGTTAGCAATAAATGCATTTTTTCATCACATTTTGCAATTTTCTTTGGTATTAAAATACTATTTATGAATACTTTTGGCAATATAAACAGTTTGCTTTGTATTAAGTGACACATCTATTTTTATTAAATGATTTTTACACAAAATTTGCTTAAATCTTGTGTTGGAAATCAGTAAATAATTATTGTAAATAATCCAATCATAAGGAGTAATTCAAAATTATGTTTGTATGATTTTTTTTAATTTGTTGAATAAAACATTTATATTTACTTGTTGCACAGTAGTGAATCATATTTACTTTTAAAGAAATATAAATAGTTAAATAATACATCAGCTTTAATTTGCCCCTTCCAATCAAAAAATTTTTTTTCTACATACATATTGCATTTCTGAATTAAAAATATAAGAAATCATTAAAATTTACAATCAACGAATCTTGTTTAGGGTGCGTTATTTGATACAACAATTTAAAGGCAGTAACAATATTCTTTTGAGAAAAAATAAAAAAAGATAAAAATAGTTATTTTATCCATGTTCCTAAATTTAAAATATATTTTGAAGTTCTTCAGCATAGAATATTTGAAAACATTTCTGGCAGTTTAACAATATAACCTGAATGTTCATTATACACATATTAAAAAAAGATTTTTCAAATAGCTAAATCAGCATGCATGATAATCCAAATACAAAAGAAAACAGGTTCAGTTTTCAAAGACAACTTAAAAAAATTCATATTTACCACACTTTTTGTAACATTAAAACAAACTATTAGGAATTCAAATTTTCAAATATTTTTAAATATCTTTTATCATAAACTTATAATTATTTATTTCCATGCAGAAAAATGAAAGGTTGTAAGTGTGCACAAAGGGCAACAAAGTAAAAATTCTAAATTCACAATGTTGGACTAACATTTATTTTTACATAAACAAGTGAAAACAAAGGACTGCATAGCAAAAAATAATTTACAATGATGAAATAATAAAAGGGTGGAAGAAATTGACAGAAACATCACTTTGAAAGTTAAAAATATGAATGAAGTTTTTATGCATTTAAAATATTTTTTGACCAACATTGAAGAATATAGTTCTAATAGGGAATATTTTTCTCAAAGAACAACCAAAAAAGATACGATTAGCTATTAAAATTTTTATGAAAATAGTATATATGGAAATTCCAGAAAAATTTATGACGAAAATATCTAAAGGAGATTTACGAAAGAACATGTATATTTAATACCTCTTTACTCTTTCAAATGTTTAATATTCCAACACTTTTAGGAATCAATTTGGGAAAGTCTAGTTCCATATAGCTTAAAATAATCAACTGAATAAAATTTGAATATCAATGTCAAAAACAATTCAAAAGAACTGTTTTATAAAATAAGAATACTTTCATGTATGTATTTATGAGATCAGTTTATTTATAAGTATAGAACAAAATAGCAGTTTTCAAAAGAAAACTAAAATGATATACCTTCTGAAGAGACCATATGAATTAGATATGTGAAATTCTTCAACTCTTTTATGCCATCGATGAACAATGGGCCACAATTTGCTTCTGAAATTTGCATCCAAGGCAGCATGGGGTACCTTACACAATTTTGTGAAAGAAATATCAGTATGTAGAACGGATGTGCATTAATAACTCAATTGCAACAAATACATAATAACTATGTAAGTATAATATTCATAAGATTAAAAGCAAATAATAATGTAATAATAAAGGTGTGAAGAAAAAAATTTAATTCACAACTGTTACATGAAAATGTCTTACTAAATTATTTTTAAGGTGTATAAATTTTTTCAGACTAATACCTTACATGTATATAATTTAATGTTTTTAAAACATAATTACATTACAAAATAAGTAATTTTAATAATTTTTAAATGAAAAATATAAAGAAACACATACCACACTAATAATGAACAACCACAAGGCAGCACAAGAAACAAATGAAGTTCCCAGAAAAGCATATAATTTCTTAAAAAATCCTGGTTCAACCAGTGATCTATATAAAAAAAATAGTAAATAAATTATAGAGCATTAGAGTCTTCATATCTTAAATAATATAAATAATGTTCTATAAAAATTATACAGAACATATTATATAATTTTAAACAACATTATAATATACAGTTGACTGAAGTTTGGATCAATATAAAAATAAAACAAACGAAGGAGTAAACAAATTAAATACAATAGATTATTTCAACTTCTAAATACAATAGATTATTCTACTTCTCATAGTATAAATTGCAAATTTTAATGCGTCAATTATTAAACATTTCAGCCATTAGTAATAAGTATATTTTGTTCATGATGTAGCAAGCCAATGGTTAGATTAAGTAGATGTTCAACAGTAATTTTTTACACTCTAAGTCTATTTCGATTGGCATCAACAGTTTTAAAGGGATTGAAAACTATTACAAATAAACCATGATCAAACTAATAAACAACTGAAAGGCAGATCTGAACACTAACATTTCAGCAACAAATTCTGAATATGTATAAAGATTAAAAGTTTTTAAGGAACTTATACGTAATAACAAATAAACATGAGTTAGACTAGGAAAAGAATTTTAGAAAATAACAGATGGATTTATAAATACACAAATTAATAAAAAAAATGTTGAAAATAATCCAATGTTTATATAAAAAAGAATAAATCACAAATTAATAGTTAAAATTAAATGTGTGAAAAATTCACAGGTATATCATTATTAAAATTTTAAATTTACATTGAGAAAATTTACTTAAACATTAAACTATTTAAAAATAACTCATTGTAAAAACAGAATGATCAGGTAACTTTTATATAATGCAGCAATTAATTACAAATTTTGATGGACTTACAATTTATAATTTTTATATATATTTTAATACTAAAGTATATCAGAACATTTAATAATTTTTAGTCTAAAATATCAACCATCTTAATCTTGATAAATTCAGAGAAAATAGCAAATGTATAGTTAATATTTAATCCATTAATTTTTCATAATAAACTTGATAACACTAAATATTTTTTAATTAGATAAAAGTTTTTTTTAATTAAATATAATACTTTATCTTTTAAAGAATTATGAATTATAATAACTGTGTCTAAAATTTTTAAAGATTTCTTTTAAAGTGGGAAGAATTTCTCATAGCAAGAAAGTTATTCTAGTTGGAAGGTTGATAATAAATTACATCATTAAACAAATTACAAAACAAAGGCATTTTGCAAAATACATCAACATAACAGATATAATATTGTAGAAAAGATAAAAATTTATAACAGATGGTTATAAAATAAGCATAAAACACATAAATATTTTTGGAATTTCCATTTATTATAATGCAATGAAAATTATGAAAGGAATGTAAAAACATAGTGCACATTAAGATCACACAGATGATTATTGTTCAGGAAAAGCAGTATTTAGACTATAAAATTAAAGAAAGAAATTTGATTAAGCACTCGTAATATCAAAATTTTGTAATATAAAATTATTAACATTTTGAAAGCAATGTAAAAACATAGTATATGTTAAGAACTAAAAAATGATTATTGATCAGTAAAAGCAGAATTTAAATTACAAAATAAATTAAGGAAATTTGATTAGGCAGTTACAATAATAATGAAACTGTAACATAATAAACTGGCTAATTCAGTTTTACTAACAAAAAATCCTTAGTTTCAAATCATATAATAAATTAATAATACTTGTTCTGTTTCAAACTAATCATAGAAAAACTTCATTGAGATATAATGGGAAAACTTTAAAAAAGGAAATTTTTGTAATATTTGACTTATTACTAATATTATAGCATCATCTCAGAAATTTTCTCAATTTAACAATTATAAAGAGTGCAAAGATTACTTTATACTGTTGGTTTTACTTAATCCAATTTGTTTAAGATTAAGGAGCTACTTATCCATAATATGACTGTATAAAAAATATACAAAAAATAAGATCACTGGATTTAGATTAATTAAATAAAAGAGTTATAAAATTTAAAAAAGCATAGAAAACAGCATAAATAAAGTAAACAAATAATAATAATAAATAGGTATTACTTAAATTATAATAATGCTAAAATTATTAATTCCCAGTGTAGTAGTTAGCCAAAAAAATGATAGAAACTAATTTAACAAATTTTCAGGAAATCATAAATATATTACTTAATATAATACTCTTAACTGCACAGAGCACAAGTCATTAGTAGCACAATTTAATAAGCTTAAAAAATTTTCAACACTGGTTTTACAGAATATTGCTGCAATTTATGGAAAATAAAGATTTTCTAAATGCACACAATTGCTGATAATCTTCCTTATTCGTGAAGTAATTTTATCCATTTTCTTTATTTGCAACCTAATGTTTTTCATATTTAACGAACAATAATCAAGGAGTCGGCAAATTCCCACAGTTTTTTCTGTGAGGTTTGGTTTGTTTGTTGCTCCACGCTCATTTTTTGCACAAGAGGGCTAATTAGACCGTGATCTACAGTTTAAAGTGGATTCTGAGCCACTACAAACATTCATTCCCAAGGTGGGATTCAAGCCTATGAACTCTTAAACCGAAGGCAAAAGTGGTAACCATTCAGTTGCCATCTAGTTGCCATTTTTCTGTGAGGAGTCAAAGCAAAACTTATGTGAATTTCCTGACTAATTCATTCATCTACATAGGAAACAAGATAAACAATTACATTGTTGCTTTTTCATTGATCAATATTTTAAAGTAATTGAATAAGAAGTTGATTATCATTTTTAGAAAGAAATTAAAATTGAAAAGAAAATTACATAACTACAGTATATAGAATTAATAGCAAAATGATCCCAATATATTACTATCAAGATTTTCGCAATTAATCATTACATAGTAAAAATCTACTTTTCAAGCAATACATTGCATATATATATATATATATGATTATTTAATATTACAATAATATTGTTGGCAGTCCCCAATCGTCAGTAAAACTAAACTAAGAGCATGGCCTCAGCAAATCTGAACATATGAAGTACATAGAGTAGAATCTCATCAAGATCTCTTCTAGTCAGATTAAGGCAGTTGAAGATATAAGCTGTTATTGCCTGCCATTTAGAATATGCAAAGAAAACCCTTACACCATCCTTGTAAGTCAAATTTTAGACGAGTACTGTGAATAAGAAATGACTGTCTGTTGCACTGGGGAGACAAAGAACTACTAGGGTCAATATCCCAATACTAATGATGAGCAGAAATGATAATGGAACCTAACAGATTGGTTAAATGGGAAATAATTCTGAAAGAAAGAGAGGATTGAGAAGACAAAAACAGTTTTGTGCTAATTTTAGAAAGGATGCCTACCATCTCATTGCGAGCAATGCTTACATGTGAAGGGATCCACTGTAAGTGAATTTCATGAGGAAAGATTCTTTTAATATAGCATCGCCAACATTCATAACACGTCATTTTAAAAGATATTGGATTGCATGCTGGTTATCACTTAAAAAAACTTTTGAACTGGGAAGTGAAAATAGTACTCTATTGAGGCCAGATTCTATGGTACTTAATTTTCTGTGAAAAGAACAGCTGTAAGAATTTCTCAATTTGGGACAAGGAGTTTAAATCTTGTACTAGAACAAAAATATCCATTCCTGCAACCTTCTGTATAAATAAGAGTATCTTACTTAAATGTATTATCGATTAGTTCAAGAGATAACTTGCCTTAGATATGCCAGAAGATTAGGATGAAAAAACACCATTTGAAAACCTTCAGATGGACCAATACAAGAATTTAAGTAAGGGGTGGCTCTATAGATCTGTTCATTAAATCCTCTCAGTGACCAGGCTAAATGGTCTATGTTTCCTAATTGTTACATCAATCCTAAGTCAGTCAGAAATTCAATCGCTGGAAACAAAGCTGAATAATTTATTAAAATTTTTTACTAGATTTGAGTTTCTTCAAGAGCAAGGTGGTTTTAATTTGGCCTAAAAAAGAACAATGTCATTGCAGTAACTAATAGAAAGACCCAAAAAATGAGCAGCACTAAGCCCGACCCACCAGAGTTTTTGGAGTACAGTCTTAGAAGTGCAACAATATACTGGATATCCCTATTCATATTAATAACTGCTCCAACTGTTTTTAGAATAATTTTTGATAAATTTTAAATTATTTAACTTGTTTTTGTAAAATAGCAAAAGAATAAATAAAAATTGCATTAGGGCTCTCATTGTTTTAGGCATATAAACTAGAGAGCTTAAGTATGATAAAGATTTTAATGAAAATAAATTTATGCTAATATAAAATTATATGCAAATTTCAAGATAATTATTATAAAAAGCATTACCTATAAAATGAAAAAAGGATATTAATACAAAGGGCAAATGCACCAAGGAAAACTGTTGCAGGCATAACTTCAGATAAGGCATAATTTAATTCAGATGATGAAAAGGCTATAAAAAGAATTAAGGTGTGTAACACATAAAAAAAATTGTGCAATATAAATAAATATTTTCTTAAAAACACATTAAATATAAATTATAGAGAAAGAGCAAACATAAGTTTAACTCCCTCTCAAAAGGAATTTAATGATCTTTAAAAATATTAACTTCAATGTAAAAATAATAGATGCTGAAGTTTAACTGGGGAAAACCTGACACTTTAGCAATTACATTTAAAAACAAAATTATGTATAAGACAAAATTTAATCAAATTTGAACCCTAACAAACTATTAAATCTTTTGACTAACAAAATAGGGAATGTAGCATTTAAAAGCAAGAAAGCAACATCTATTAAAGAACAATAAATATTAAATTATTTAGTAAAATTATATCTCGTTGCTGAAAAAATACATTATTACAGAAGACATTTCTTTATGTATATGGTAAGTTACATTGTTTCAAAAAATATTCCCTTGTGCAAGAGGTATGTGCTTCCCACAAGTATAGGTCATGTATTATTCAAATACACATCACTTCAAATAATATTTTTCATTTCATTAAAAAATAAATGACCAATAAAAAATCTTTTTAAAAAGTAACCTTTTTTCAACATTAATTAACTGTGAGATTTGTATTTTAATATTGTTTTATAATACTAAGCATTGTTAAAGTCATATATGGAAGTGATTATAGGTAAGAATTATAATAATTTAAGATTATATTTATTTCCAATTTTTTCAAAATAAAAGATTAGGTTTTGTATTTTAATAGATAAATAATCTTTATACTTTATAATCAGATAAGAAAAAATATCTTATATCGAATTATATTTTCATAAAATATATTGTAAGTTTATGAAGTATTTAAAGTTTGCAATTTTTTCTGCTTTTCTTCAGAGTTAACTTAAATTACAAACATAAAAATATAAGAACTATTATCATAACTTAAAAAATAAATAAATAAATAAATAAAATAAAAAAATAAAAAGCAATGTGAAGTAAAATTTTAAAATTTATATTAAAAACACTTAATCAAAATATGCTTTCATAATTCTCATATTGGATTACTACTTCAATGAAAGTATTTTAGAAATTAAGATTTTGAATTTACTTTATCCAAAATTTAAATTTGAATATTTTTACAAATTATCCCCTTCAATACTCAAGTAAAATTAATATTATGAATGTACAACAAATAGTTTGATATGTTTGTCACTCCATTATCATTCTATTTGTACATGAAGACTGATTTAGCCAAAATATGCACTCTAAATTTTCTGAACCAATGAATTATGACAAACCTCCACTCATAGTGAGAGTCCAACCACAAAATTTTGAACCATAAATAAATAAAACAAAAAAAAAGTTTTAACTATTCAGTTATTAGCTTAACAATGTATGGCAGATCTAATATTAAGATAATTCTACCAAGACATCTATAAAAAGGTTAAAATTAAATAGGCTTTCATGTATAAATGATTTAAAAACATTACATTATCTCTTTAAATACATTAAATTCATAACTTTGATAAGTTTCAATAATTATTTTGTTTATTTTTATTAATAGACAACATATGAAAATAGTAACTAGAATTATTAATAATTTCATAATTGAAGATTGTCACTTTAATTAAATAAGAAACTATGAAACAAGAATTTAATAAAAAATGTAATGTTATTTGTAACTATGATAGACTTATTGAATGTTTCATTAATATATTGTACTTTATATACTTATACTATAATCATATTACTTTTGTATCAAATAACAGAAATGCTGGATTTTTGTTTTGTTACCACAAGTAAAAATTTTATTTGGTAACTGAACAGAAATTAAAAATTAAGGTAGTAGGTAATGCATGTAATTATTACTTTATAACATTAATTATTTAAATTTGTTTTAAAATCCTTTGGCAACAATCTGAAATAAAAAATTTTCATAATAAAACTAAAAATAGTATTTACAAATGAGAAAATAAAAAAAAAATAATTTTTTTCTAGGCAATAAAAAATGATAAGTACTTGTGAATGATACTTTCTGTTTTACAGAAATTTATTATTTTAAGGATTCAAGAAACAATTGATTTTTTTTCAATATAATTATAGATTTTTCTTTACCTCAATATGGATTCTATTCAATATAGGATTAGGATGTTTTGCCTCTCTACAATATTTTCGTGAGGGAGCACTTTTGTTGGTAATGTTTCCTTTATCAAGTACTTTCTTTTTCCGAATTTTTAAATTGTCAAGAGGTTCTTTAGAATTCCATATTTTTATGACAATTATCTTATTTAATATTTATTCATCTACATCTTTCAGAACTTTCTTTTTTTTTTCCCCTTCAACTGACAAACATTAATTTCTTTAACTACTATAAATCCTCAATGGAGCTGACTCAATCTCTTTCTCGACAAACAAATCTTCATAATTTGAGTTGTTCAAATGAAATGAAACCAAATAGAGAACAGAGCATAAATTTGGAAAGATATTTTTTCCTTTTTGATGCTTTAATCTAAGGGGAAGGAGATAAGAATATAGAAAGGTTATAAAAACCTATGTACAGAGAGGATAGGAGTCAAATTCAGCACAATAGTTTTTTCCCCTTCAAATGTTTGATATTTATGTGTCTTCAGCTATTGTTGTCATAATGTCTGGAATGCCTGTAAATGTTGCCTCATTGTTCAAGAATGAATTCAGTTCTCAGGCGTAATAAAGAAAGATAAAAATTGAAAAAATATATTAGATCATTAAAAAAATTACATTTGTTAGAAATAAAAGTTTGCAAAAAGAATTTTTAAAGTTTAGATATCTTGGGAGTTAAAATTATTACTGTGTCAGTACAGGGACTAACCACTAGTTCATAAAAATATGGGTGTTCGCAAATTTGAAGTTCGTAAAAACGAACATGTGTAATATGAATAAACTTTTAAATTTCTTACCAACTCTGCTATCAACAGTCCAATTTGGAAGAAATTTTAGAGAGAAATATTTCACAGAAGTATACAATAGAAACAAAATCACAATGTTTTCTGTAGCCAAAGTTAAAATTTTACGAGTCCAACGAAGAGCAGTATCACTTGAGGACCTGTTAGCTAAAAAATATAAAGTTACTTTAAGTTATTAAATAGACAATACATTGATAAATTACAAGTACATACTAATGTTATATCAATCTATGCAGTTTTTTATAGATAAATCTTTAATTTTATAAGAATTATTTCACAAAAGTGTACATTTAGAGTACCTACATGAAAAGGATTTTAGTTTACTTTTCACAATTGAATTTTTGTATCTATTTTGATAAGCTAGCACTTGTGTACAGAAATTAAAAACTGTTTATTTATTTTTTATTAAATAAAAACGGCTAAATCATAATTATAAAACAGATCAGAAACATTTGACAACATATAGTTAAACTAAATCAACAGTATAATTCTCATTTTGTGCATATATCAGCATAAATATTTACAAGTCATAAAAAAGTAACTTATTAAAAAAAAACTTAATTCCTGAACTAGTACAGTCGTAAAAATAAAAAGTCTCATTAAATTGCTAAAAAATAACAATAATAAATAAATAAAAAAGCTGTAAAATATGACACAATATTAAAATTTATGTTACATTGGTATAGGGTGTGAGAATTTGAAAAAAATCCATTAGAATCTAAAAGTAACAAAGGCTTGAAAACTGATTTCCAAAAGATCTATTCAAGCAACAGTGATTTACTTTTCTATTCCAAATTTATAATATCAATTTGTGCAATTTAGTCAAAAAATATCAATAGTTTCAAAGCAACACAATTTTTTTTTATTTGGTTTGGTAAAGAAAATTTAATAAAACTAAAAATTAAATTAGTATGCAATTATATAAACATAATAATTTGTACATCAGAAATGAAGCACTTTTCAACACGAGGACCAAAAACTTCAAGTGAATTTAAAGAAAATTTCTAATATTTCAATAAATATTCTTCATAACTAATAGATAGCTTAAACATTTAATTTATAAACTGCTGGATTTTAATAACTTTTTTTCACTAAGAAATATTTTTAAATATATAAACAATAATCCATATATACTTTTAATATTAGGTACACATTGCATTTGTATTTCCTATTTTAAATTCACATTGTTTAACTAATTTTCCAAAAACACTTAAAAGGGCATTTTATTTTAATGGAACAAATATAATGAAATCAAAAGCCAGGATAGAGATCTGTAACATTTTTCTTATTTCATAAAAATCTAAAATCTGTTGAAATAAGTTTTAATAAACTGTATATCTTTTCATAAAATCAGAAAAATTAATTGTGATTAGAAGTTATTGATGCCAAGACATTTTAGATTTCAACAAACCATCCAAGTAAGGCAAAATATAATTGAGGAATAACTTCAGCTAGAAAGAAATGTCCTATCTGGACAATTTCTTGAAACATCAAAGGCTGTTCATGAAATTTTGTAATACATTTTGGATTTGTTTACAATCAATGTTGCATGTTCTTTACATGTTGCCACTGAAACTTTGTTTTGCCAAATTGTCAGTTGTGCCTGTGGGTTGAACATTCATGATTAAATTATTATTATTATTATAAAGCAATTAAATACTATAAAGTAAGAAAACTTTGATTATTAATACATATTAAAACTTTTGCACTAGTTATATAATAAAATAATTATTTTAATGTATATCTTATGAAATATTATAAAAATCATTGTCAACATACTAGGTGTGGGTCGTCCAACTAAACTTAACAAAAAGTCATCATCTACAAGTGATAAGCACATAACAATAGTTAGCAAGTTGAAGAAATTGAAGTTTCCAGTGAGAATAATAAGGATTTGAAAGAAAACCTAAAAGGAAAAAGTTAATACATGATTCATAATCATGAATAAAAACTCATTTGAATTTTTAATAATGTAAAAACAAGATTCAAAGTACTACATACCTGTGCATAAAAACTGAAAATTCGAAGGGAACGAATTGGAGCAAAAAACAGAAACGGTATTGGAATTTCTATTATAAAAGTTCCAACAACACCCAACCTCAATAACCAATTTGGAAGGTGATGTGCATACCAAGCAAGTGGTGTAGGAATACATTGGCTTTCAAAATGATAATTTAAAGCTAGAAAAATGAAATATCAACAAAATAAATGAAGCATGAAAAGTAAGAAATAATCTCCAAATACTATACTACATTTAAAATATGTATAACTTTTGTATATTGAGATATTATATGAAGCTACTTAAATGACATAATTATACCTTTTAATTTTTAATCGACTTTTCCCAATTTGTAATTAGGAAAATTTCTAAATGAGAGAATATTCATATAAGGATAGTTATTAAAGATATTAAAGTAGTAATTTAAAAAATTACATTTAATGAAAAATTATTAAAATTGAACTAAGTTATACAGACAATTTAGAGAAAAAAATTAATATATAAACATAAAATTATAATATAACAAAAAAGTTTAATTCTTAAAAATCACATCACAATGCTACTTAACTACATTAAAAAATTACTTTTATATTCATTAAATGCAGTATGAAGTCTGAAATTGGAATAAAAAGATTTCCAATGAAAATATCTATTTAAATGAAACTTTAAAAACTTATTCAATTATTTAATTGAATGTAACATTTTCTTTTTGAAAATCTTTTGATAAAGTATTCAGATTAAATTTTTAGTAATTATTTATACTGAGAAATTTATTGAAAATGATTTCAATAATACCAGAATGATAAATCCATTTAAATAAAATCTTTGCATACAAAATAATTATCTAAACTTGAAAATGTATAAGACAGTAATTTCGATGCACATTCATAAATTTAGAAAGAATAGTAACTTCCTGTAATAAGTACTAACCAGATAGATCCCACCAGGTCGGACACATACTAGTGAGCTTTACAATACCAGAAGCAAACATGAATCTAAAAAGTAACCATTTGACAAGCCACATTGAAATGTTATCATGTGGCCGATGAGGCAAGGATGAAAATAAGCCAGTCTTGACAGTACTTTGTAAAAACCCTAATGGTGCTACAAGAATAGTTATGAAGCCAACTTCAAGTAACAAAGTATCCCTACAAAAAGGGTTATCAATTAATATAAAACACAAATAATGGGAAAAATTCTTCTCTTATAGCTAATTATTAAACAAAAATGAAACACATTTATCAGCTATGAAAATAATAAAATGATCTGAATACTTATATGAAAAATATGATAATAAACACAAAAATTTAAGTAAAATTATAATAAAAATGTCTTTTTAATTTAAAATAGAAACTTTGATGTGTTTTAAATAATTTATCTGTGGCTTGAATTTCTTATAGTATTAAAAATATAACTGATATACAGCACACAAAACTATGAATATTAATTGAAGTGAAGACTATAAAATTTAATAAAGTATTTTCATGCATCTACTTTGGAATTTATTAATATTATTTGTAAGGACCAAAGATATAGTTTAAACTCTATTGTTAAAACAAACTTAATTTTAATATAGATATTTAAAGCATTTTTGAAAGCTCAATAATTACACTAAATTAACTAATCTACAAAGTTTAATATGAATGATTAACTTTGCAGAAGAAACACTGTTGTCAATAAATTTATAAGTTACATTTTTCATAGTGCTGCATTTTAATTGACATGACAGTAATGTGAGAAACTATAAAAGTATTGTATAACAGCTTGCAAAATGGCTATGAAGGGCATAGCAATATAAAAATATCATCAATGATAAGAGGAATATAAAAATATCATTCAATGATGCTGAAGTTAAATTTTAAGGGAGAAGATGTATGTCAAAAATGTAAGTGATGATCTGGAAAATTGCCCCTATTTTGACTGAGTCAGATCATGAGCAATAATTTTTTTCAATTTGTACTGTAAATAGTATGGAGAAAATGCACAAAGACTCCTTACAGTGATTAAAAATATATACATTTGTGAGTGTATTATTTTCATGTTTACCATCCATTACTTATTTTTGAGGTATAATTTCATTTCATACAAATTTTGTTAATTGATGAACTACACATAACAGAACATGATTAAAATTTTGTGGCTGTGATGCTGTAAACGGCTTAGTTTAATGTGAGGCATTAACAGTCACAGGGCAATTATGTTAAATTAAAATAAATTTCTTTATGCTATTTTCTTAAGTTTGTTGTTTATGCTGATGCAACACTTCCAGAACTAAAAATTTTATAAATGATTCATTTCTGATTCTTGGTAAATCTTACACAATAAAATCTCATTAAACTGAAGAAATACAGGAAATCTTCAATATTGAATTTTTTAAAGTTTCAGATAAATTTTCTTAATATTTTTTAGTTTTGCTATCGAATTTTTCGTAAATTATATTTTTACTGTCTATAAAAACTTTTTAAAGATCACACTCTTCTACTAAAATGAAATATGTACAAGTAAAATCAAGAAATTTTCCCCACACTTTTTTTATTTATATTCCAGTTAATAAATCTACAATTTTTATAATCATTTTTAACAACTATGTCAAGAGAATAATCTACTTGTTAGTGATCTTACTATAATTCTATTTGCAATGCACCTGTTATTGGAAGGAAAACATGGGAAAATGATGCATGGTACCATACTACACCTACAAGCCGATTTCTTTGAGTGTACTCCAACAACATGAAAATCCTTCTGCATTTTTGCAGCAACTGTGTGACAACATGCTCTGACTGTCGCTAATAGCTACAATTACTCATTTAAATATGGACAGCTTAAAGTGTTTCTTCAATGTATGTTTGGAGAGCATGTTTCTAAGAATTAAAGGTCTTATAATTAATTAAATGTTGAAAATTTAATTTTTCACATTATAAAAGTAATGCATTTGAAAACAAAATATAAAACAATTGTAAAAAAAAAGTGCTTCATCAATAACACAAATACATATTTGTTAAGATTTCATTACAATTAACTCAGAAATAGAGGACACTAAAACTTAAATTTAATATCAAGGTGTTCACCTTAAAAATAATATAATTCATTGGGTAGAGGTCCATAATTAAGCATTAAAATTAAATCAATAACATCAGTTTTCATAATAACATTGTTTTTAACTAACCAGGCAGTGGCCCACACTTTAAAAATATATTTTTTGTAATGCTACAGGGTAGGGGTTAACAATTAAAAATAAAACTAAATCAATTATATGAATAATTGTAAAATTTTATAATAATGGTTTTAATTAACCAGGTAGTGACACATACCTTAGTAAAATCTTTAAGAAGAATTAATGAGCAGGAGTTCATACTGTATAATAATTTTAATCACACAAACTTTTAAAAAACCTATTTTGTACTATCAAATAGATATGAAAAATGAAGTAATAAATCTGTATCAATACAATACACAATATTGGTTTTTAAAATATGAGATTTTTATTTAATCAAGCAGCTGCATACACATCATAATAACATAGTTCGGTGACAATTACAATATCAGCTTTTTAATTCAATAGGAAACGTATACTTTAAATATCCTTGCACTATATCTAATAAATAACTTACTATATAAAACTGCAAATTTGAATCAATATGTAATAAAATAAACCCCTAATAGCTATATTTGCAATCAACTTGCATATAACACACAATAATTTTCTCACATTCCAAATTAAAAAATAAGCAAATTTAAATCCATCCATCCATCCATCTCTTACATGTAACACACAAATAATAAAAATTTCACGACAATCAATTTTCAAACAAAATTTTAAAATAATTATGATTTCCTGAAAAAATTAAACCAAACAAACTTAATTTCAATTAAAAGTATAATTTATAGAATAACTAAATTTTAAAAATCAAAATGCATAGTCAAATTATAAAAAATAAGTAACATTTTATAAGATTCAAGGATTACAAAAACTACAATTGAATTCCATGCACATTGGAGCTTGTCACAGAATCTTAGCTAATTAACATACACATACATATCAATTAAAACTCAACAGGTGAAAGAATTCAATTTAGTGCAGTAATCCATGGGTTTAGTTCAATTAACATCTACACCAAATGAACATACTTACTTTTTTAAAGAGCAAAAGATCATTATAAGCAATGAATTTTTTTATTTATTTTATATAAAGTATTTCATATATAGCTATAGATATAACTGACTCATTTTAAGATTTTGTTACATTTACAAAAAATTAAAGTACAAAATATTTTAATATATTTATGAACCATTTTTGCTACTTTAATAGATTTTAATGACTACAAGTATTACTATTTAAAGGGAAGAATATTTATTAAAATTCAAATTATTACATACAATAAATAAATAAAATTTACAAAAGTAACTCCAATTCTACTGCATTAAAAATGTGTTTTTATAATAAAACAAATTTAAAAAATTTTCACAATACTTACCATTGGAACCATAAGAAAGTCTGACCAATCTGAAAATAAAATGCAATTAAAAAATTGGTGTGATGTTTACCATAGATTTAACAAAACCACACACACTTTCTATACAACAATATAATGAAAAAAAATGCTCAAGTTTTAAAAATTCATTGTAAATAAAATTACAACTAACATATTTAAGAATTGTAAAAAAATCAATTTTAATATAATCCCACAAACAGTAATTTTTATTTTTTCCATAAAAAATATAATAAAACCTAAAATTTTGATCTATTTTGGACATTTTATAAGTCTATAAACTTTTAGACTTATTTAAATATCCAAACATAGAGAAATGATTTTCACTATAAATAAAAATATTTTAGCTATAAAAAATATGAGGAGGAATATTTGCTTATGGTAACTGATTATCAGATTATAAGAAAAAATTAACAGTGAAATGAGTGGAATTTATTTTTAAAATCGCTGTCATTTTTAATGAATTATTTAATTATCATTAACGGATTGTTAGTTATTGAAACAATTACAAATAAGATGCTCAAATTAAAAAGAAATCAATATTTTATAAATAACTGATTAATAAGGCTATTATTTATCTTTTCACACAAAAATAACTACAATTTATACACTACCATTTTTGTTAGGAGATTAATTAACAGATATATTTCTTAAATTTTGATGAAATTTGCATTAAAAATATCTAATATACAATTTTTTACAAGATAGGAAACTATGAATAAAACAAATTCCAACATATTTGACTAGATTTGTGCACACCATAACACTTTTTAATGTAGATATAAGTCATATTTATATCTTGATTATTACTTTAGAAATAAGGTACTATATTTATTACATTTATGTTTTTTTAGATTTATGAAGGAAATTTTATATACCAACAACTTTTCAGGAGACAGTAAATGAATTATGAAATTCTATCAAAAACAATTATTTTAAAAGACAAAATGATTGTTTAAAAAAGGTTATAGTACATAAATGGCATTTTTAAATTACATTTAAATAAAATACTATTTAAATATTAGAATATATGATGTACAAAATATAAGCTTGCCTCTTAGAAATTATACATATTATAAAATTAATTAAAAAACCTGAACTGAAAAATAAATTAATTCAATTATACCTGGAAAAGAGAAAAATACAAAATCCATAGCAATGTAAAATTAGCCATATCTCTCATTCGACCCCATACCATACTTCCAAATGATACTATAATTCCCAACAGAGCAATGACATCCATCATGAGATGAACATCAATACCTAAAGCAGGAGCTAACCATAATAAAGTAGGAATTTGTTCAGCTTTCTTTCTAATAACATCAGCTCCAGATTCTGACAAAAAAGGGGAAAAAATTAAATTTTAAAATGTAGATTGAAAGCTTCAAGAAACAAGATAATTACACAAGCAGTTTAATCAAAAATTATTTCATTTTATAATACAAAGTAAGATTAATTATCTAATTTCCCATTTATTAGGAGGAATATTTAGGAATATATGTTTATAAAAAATAAATATATATTTGTAAAAAATAAATACTTCATAACCAATTTAAAAATTTTTGAAAATCAGTTTAATTGATAATTATTACAGAAAGCTAAATGTCAATTTGACACCATAAAAAGTTTTTTTAGTAATGGCTTCTGATATAATTCACAAGTTTGGAAGGCAAATCTTACAATTAACACAAGATGTTTAGAAAGAAATTAAAGACAATAGTAAAATAAGTCACAAATCATTTGAAATGTCTTTTCATAAAATCAGGAAAAGTTGAATGTGCTTGGCCAAGTTTTTAAGGACAAAGCATTTGGATTTTTCCAGTTAGAAACACTTAAACAAATTTGATTATTAAATTTATTATTAATACAATATATTCAAGAGATTATAGAGAGTTATAAATCTTGTAATACTTCCTATATAAACTAATTTATGACATTAATATTACTTTATTTGAACTGAGTTACAAGTCATAAATGATAAGTAGCATACAATAATATTAAGTAAAATATTTGAAGTATTTATAACACAAAAATAAAATTTTTCATTAAATAACTCATAATTAGATTTAAAAGAAATATTTGTACATAAAAACTTATTAATTAAATAGATATAGTAATTTTTACCAATTGAAATAACACCACGTGCAGGGAGAATTCCTTTATCACCAAAAAGACCTATAAATAAATACAAACACATAATTAAAAAGCCAATAATATTTATATGCTAACATCAGGCAGAAAATAAATTCTATAACTTATCATAATAATTTCATAGGTTATATTGAGTTACTTTCACATTTTTATAAAATCAATATTATAATTTATTTCATAAGAATATCCCCGAATACATTATTCTTAAATAAGAATTGGGAGTTAATATTTATATATTAGTGAAATAAAAAATATTAACGATTTAATTGGCGGCAACAGAGCTCAACTACAAAATTTGTCTAATTAAAATGCATAGAGATGAATTTTTTGTGAAATTTTTTCATTGCAGTTCCATTTTTCAAATAATATTTTTCCATTCCACAGTAAATCAATCAATCTATGCATGTTCATATAAATATATACCGCACGATTATTTTAGGTAAACCATTAAATAATATAATTATAATAAACGTGTTAATTACCTGGAATTTGGACATATAAAGAGCTGAATGCCGAAAGGTATACGACTGACATGCACCATAGAAAGAAATTTCGAGTTAATTTTATTTCTCTCATTTTAAGTTTTTAAAAACACAAATAACGGAAAAATTTCATGAGTTTAGTAAATAAAAAAAATCAAAACTAATCGCAAAGGAGACGATCAGGCAGTGACTGCTGCAAGACAGTTGCCATTTCTAACGTATACCATTAAATAAAAATAAATATTTTTTAACTATGTTAGAATTAAAATATAAATAAATTTAGCCCTATTATGATGATTAAAAGTTTGTTTATTCATTATATTACTATATTAAGAGAAAGTTAATTTGCACTTAAATGTAACAGTAAAATACAGTTTACTTTGTAAATTATAACTGAACTGAAGCAAATATTTGTTTAAATTAACAGGAAATGAAAGCGAAATTTCGCAAGACTTCTGCTAAAGAAATGTGTTTCTTTTTTACGAGTTATTTTATTTATATTATGTAATTATCTTACATATTAACCGTTTTCGAGCTTAAGTATTTCCAGGCAAGTATTTTTTTGTATAATTTATTTAAAATTCTGATTTATATTTTTATTAATGTAATTTATTCATATAAAAGTATGAATCAGTGGATTTATTTTGTAAATTTTTAAAATAAAACATGTATATGAATTCAGTATTTTCATAAAAACACTAGTATTTATACTCAAAATTTTTAGTTTCCTGCTGCCAAGCTTATATTACTGTTTTTACTTTTAGTTTAATATTTACCTCTTGTTCTTTATATTTTTATGATGTAAAACTACTGACCGTCCTTTTAAAACATCGGAAACTTATGCAATTATTGTTCTAAATAATGTTTATTTAATATATTTTCTTTTTGATTGATTATGTATAAATTTAGTAGTATCCTGTACTATGTGGTATGAAAGACTTAAAATGTATGGATTTTAATTGTTTTCTGGATTAAATAGTAGACTTACACATGTTCCCAATTTTTGCCATAGGTAAACTTTTTGGTAAAAGTTTACTTACGAGTGCTCCTCGATTATATATTTTTTTAAAGCCAAGATAGGAGTCAAAATGTGAATAACAAACAAAATGGCCTTTGTAAAACTACAGTAATGTTTAAAATATCAGGGTTACTGGAAATTGGGTATTTTTCTATTATATCTCAGTCCATAGTTCTTGTGATGGAGAAAAAAATCTTAAATTATTGTCTTAAATATTCCATTTCCATTGTATATTGCTTTTAAAAGTTTAATATATTAGAAAATACTAAAAATAATACGAACATTTTATTTACATTCTTAAAACTAAATAAAGGTAAAAGATCATGGAACCATGCATATTTGGTATGATATTCTAAATTATATTGCTACTTGCAGTATCCAGTTACCAAATAATGATCACATTTGAACTTCAACTTTGTAATTAAGTGATTTTTTAAATTCAAAATGTCAAAAGTTTAAATATTTCCTTATAATTACTTACTCTAGAAATAATAAAATTCTAATAATTGAAAACTAATTTAACAAAGATTACATTATAAAAAGCAAATATAAAGTAAGTATCATGAAGTGTAAAAATGTTTACATATACACAATGAAAGCTAAATTTCTTACGTAAACAAATTGCATTTTTCATTATGACTCAAAATTTAATTACCTGGCCAGTGGCTCTCACATTAATAAAAACTTCAGTGTAGTGCTGCTTTTACAGTCACAGTCAGGCAATAAAGCTAATTTTCTAACATAAACAAATTGCTTTTTTTATAATTAAAATATGAATTTTAACTAACCATATAATAATGCCCATCTTAATCTAACATGACGCAATCTAACACTAAAGTGAAATATCCAATGAAGCTTACTTACTTAAAGATGTATTTACTTATGTAAAGTTACATTTTTATAAAAACTAGAGCTTCTAATTAATAAATGTTACTATTTTAAATGTATATAGATATAAAATATTTTTTATAACAATTATAATGAGAAACAAAATAATTCTCCTTATTATCAGTGTTTGGCAATCATCACAACTGTTTAAAAATAAAGTTTTTATTGTTTTAAAGAAATCTACACTGTTTTAATGATTTCTTCACAATATATAATCCACAAGATACGAATCAAACTAGCTATGTGATTAGTGCTCTGCCCAGATATTTTAATGACCAGTCAAACAAAAATTCGGAACAAGTTTAAATAATTCAAAATAATATAACTTTGAAAAATTTTAAACATTATACCCATAAATTCTAAACATTCTATAGTATGGAACAAAGTGCTTAAGTATCCAATGATTTATTTAAGCACTTTCTTTTATCAAAGATTACTTTATGCAGCTCATCCCATTCAAGGATCTTGGGCTAGTAAAATAAAATCTTTATCATCACAAAACTTTGTGCAATTAAAATTAATAAATTCGTTTGATTTGATATTTCTTTGAAATATTTAAATATCACGCATAAAATTTATAATCTTTTTTTTTTTTTTTTTTTTTTTTTTTTTTTTACGTTTGTAAATCATAATTGTAAAAATTTTAACTCATTGTCATTTATAAAACTTAAAGTAAAGTATTATATTATTGATGCATGATTTGCTTAAAATTTGAATTTTGGTTTTTATAATTTATACAAAAATTTATATTATCAATGTTTTTTTTTTTTGTATTATGAGTAAGAAAAATATTTATTAAAATTTATTCTCAGTTAGCTTATTGATTTAAGAATGACATTTTATGTAGCTCTTTGGTTTGTAATATATAAATTTAAATTAAATATAAAATATTTAAGTAAATACTATAATTGGTGTCAGTAATTGTTTTAATCCAATGTTATTTTAAAGAAAATGGTATAATACTAAAGTGAAATATTTAAGTATAATTGAAATTATTTTTAGGAAGTGTTAAGTTTTTAAACTCAATCAAATGGTACATAGAATTTTTATATCTAGGTTTTGTAAACTTTTGCAGTAGATTCACAAGACTTATAGTCATTTCTAATGTGAAGAAGACTAAATTAAATATTTTCATAAACGAGCTATTTAGCTAGGCTTGTATTTCTTTCAGACTTATTTTTTTAGGCAATATCTCTAACCTTTTACTCTGAGAAATTTTTTTTTTGTGTGAAACAGGTTTTGAATTATTACTTTAAATTGAGTTAACCTTAAATTCTTTCTTTTTGGATGCATCTGTAAAAATTTATAAATACTCTACATTTTATTATATAAATATTCATTTAAATTATGGACACTGCATAAAAAGAATTTTTTATTGTTGCAGATAAATTTCATGTTCTTGGTTTTTTTCTTTAGAAAAAATTACAATATAAGTGTTTAAATCTTAAATTCAATATTAATAAAAAGCCTCATTTCTCTTTAATTAAAATAATATAATTATTTTAATCTTAAATTCAATATTAATGAAAAGTCATTGCTCTTTAAATTATTAAAATCGTATCAAATTCTTCAGTCTATTCATCATTAAACAAATAGGCTTTGAAATCAAGTGTAAAGGAACTATTCTAAACAGCCATTTACATAATATTTCAAAATTGGGTAAATTCCTAGTATGTGTTATGCGTTTACCAGGATTTTCAAATGTATCTCCAATGGTTAAAGTACAAGATATCCAAATGCAAAATGAATCTCAATGCCTATTGAATCTTTCCAAATCAATAACAATAGGTCCCTGTAAAGTCACAGTTTTCAAAATCCTGATTGAGCACAATCTCTAGTTTTGAATATTGCAATCTCACTCTATTTTTGATTTCAAATATCTGATATTTTATTATACTTACTTAACAGGAAACTACAAAACTAAAAGCTTTAAACTGAACTGCAAATATTTTACAAAATAAAAATCTCTAGAAGTTAATACAATTATTTGTAATTAGACAATAAAATATAATTGTGGTGAACTATATAATTAATACTTTTGTGCCTCACAAGATGGCAGTACCTCGTTGCAAGCTGGATTTCTCCTATGAACTTGGAGGCTGCACATGCGTGAAGGCAGTTTTTTCTATTCCCTCTGACAGTGCGGAGAGAAAAGTAAAAATGCACTCCAGTAAGTCACATGTTGTTGAAGTCGCGGCTGGAAAATAAAACTTGCTGTTTTGTACCTGAGTCCATCGTAATTTTGGAGGCTACACAAACACACCAAAATGGTGACCCGGACTAATTATTACGTTTAGGACTTTTATGATCAGTTAATTTCCAGTTCAGAACTATTTTTCGCTTTTTCTACATCAACGAGTGACGAACCTACCTGTACGCACATCATGTCGGAGGTAACAGCCGTGAAGATTCCGGCATATAATTTTTCAGACCCTGCCCTGTGGTTTACCATGTGTGAAAGCACATTTGAACTTGGATGCCTCAAACCCGTGACGAATAGCAAAACAAAATTCAACTACATCATTGCACACTTACCTCCGGAAGCAGCTACCATAATTCGAGACGTGATAATTAAACCTGACGCCACACATCCCTACGAGATGACGAAATCAGAACTGATAAAGCGTAGCGGTGAGTCGTCACAGCAGGAAATCCGAAAATTGTTCGCCGGAGAGGAACTAGGTGATCGACGGCCGAGTGAACTGTTACGCGAAATGCGTCGGCGTGCGGCATCGCACAGTGTGTCGGACGAATTACTTTTGGAACTTTTTCAGCACCAACTACCTACATCCGTTCAATCTATCCTTGCAGCCATAAGCCCGTTGACTCTGGATAAAGCAGCTGAGGTGGCAGATCGTATCATGGATGTAACACCAGTGACGTTAAGTGCTTGCTCTGTTTCCTCAGACCATTCCCTTGAAAACTGCTTACTAGATGAAATTCAAAAACTAAGCTTGCGTGTAGAGCAGATTTCTCAAAGCAGAAGTCATAGCAATGAGCGTAACTACTCATTCAGGAAATGTAGCTGCTCAAATACAAGGAAATATGACTAGTGTTGGTACCACTATATGTTCGGCAAAGCAGCTCTAAAATGTTCGCCGCCATGTAAGTTTGCAAAAAACGAGACAGGCCAGGTGTAATGGCGACTACCGCTTTGCCGCGAAATTCTCGTCGCCTTTTCATGCACGACGAAAGGACTAATATAAGCTTTTTAATAGACACAGGGTCAGATGTTTCCATTATTCCAGTCTAAAAAATACAGCGTAGAAACTCATTGCGCATGACACTTACCGGAGCAAACACTTCTCCCATCCACGTTTACACCACTCAAACTCTTTCCTTAGACCTTGGTCTGAGAAGAATATTTCAGTGGGCATTCGTAGTGGGAAATGTAACCACTCCCATAATTGGTGCAGATTTTCTTTTTAATTTTAATTTAGTACCAAATTTATCGCAACGTAAGCTACATGATGCAACCACCAATGTAAATGCTGATGGTATATTGCGCAATAGCAATGTTCACTCTGTAAAATCTATATCAGGTGATAGTGTTTATCATAAGCTATTGCGGGAATTTCTGGAAATTACAAGACCGCCGTGTCCAGATCAGGACATAAAACATTCAGTGGTTCATTTTATTAACACGACTGGTCTGCCAGTAACGGCCAAAGCTCATAGACTTGCACCTGACCGCTTGCATATTGCTAAGGAGGAATTTCAAACCATGATTCAATTAGGACATATGTGCCCCTCTAAAAGCAATTATGCATCACCATTGCACATGGTCCGAAAGAAGGATACCACTGAATGGAGACCGGTTGGCGACTACTGAGCACTAAATTCTCAAAGAATCAAGGATAATTATGGTGTGCCAAATATTTTGGATTTCACATCAAATTTACATGGCACAAAATATTTTCACATATAGATTTGGTAAAAGGTATCACCAGATTCCCATAAATCCAGCTGATATTCACAAAGGTGTAATAATAACACCTTTTGGATTATTTGAGAGCACACGCATGCAATTTGGCCTCTGCAATGCTGCAGCAACCTTTCAAAGGTTCATTGATGAGGTTACTCGGGATTTGCCGTTCGTCTTTGCATTCGTGGATGACATCTTGGTGGCATCAAACTCACCTGAAGAACACACCGAACACCTTAAAACATTATTTGGTAGATTACAGGCTTATGGTCTCAGCTTAAAACCCTCTAAATGCATATTTAGTAAATCGTCAGTAAACTTTTAGGTTTTAAAGTATCTGAAGTTGGTCTTGAACCCTTAACGGAAAATGTAAATTGCATACTAAATTTTCCCTAACCCGAAACTTTAACTGAATTTAGGTGTTTTCTTGGTCTGTTCAATTTTTACAGACGTTTTATTTCAAAAGCAGCCCATATTTTATCACCCCTAACAAAATTTTTAGAAGGGATTAAAAATAACAGAAAAAGCAGGAAAGGTAGTAACACCAATACGGAGAAAATACAATGGTCTGAGATGGCAGGGTAAGCATTTCAACAGGCAAAGAGCACTCTAGCCAATGCAACTTTGATTCGACACCCAATTCCAGGCGCTAAGCTGAGTGTGTTCGTCGATGCAAGTGATTTTGCGGTTGGAGGTTTCCTAATGCAGCTGAACGAACACAATTGGGAACCAATTGCCTTTTTTTCAGTGAAGCTAACGAAAAGCCAACAAAAGTTCTCAACGTATGATAGGGAGTTGTTGGCAATGTATACCGCTGTGAAGAAGTTCAGACACATGCTTGAGGGTCGAGCGTTCAGTATTTACACTGACCAAAAGCCACTCATTTATGCCTTCAAGCAAAACCCCGACCAGTGCAGCCCACGTCAATGGCGACATCTGGATTTCATCTCTCAGTTCGGCACAGATGTCCGCCATATCAGCAGATCCAGGAATACAGTGGCTGATACTCTCTCAAGAGTTGAAACCTGCAAGATTTCAGTATCACCGTTCCTAGACTTCAGTGCCTTGGCGGCAGCACAGCACAGCGACACCGAACTGAAAGAATTAATGCAAAATAACACCACTTCTCTGGAATTGAAAAAATGCCCTGTCCTCTAACATCTACAGAACTAATCTGTGATGTGTCAACAGGCACACCAAGACCTTTTGTTCCAGAAAGTTTCTGCAGAATTGTGTTCGAACATTTTCATTCTCTGTCCCACTCAGGAATAACAGCCACAACACAACTAATAACTGCAAGATATGTATGGCCTGCTATGAGGAAGCACCTCAAATCTTGGGTCAGGAGTTGCAATTCGTGCCAAAGATCTAAAATTAACCGACATAACAAAACTCCTCTTGGAACGTTCACAGTGCCAGATGCAAGGTTTGCACACATTCATGTCAATTTGGTGGGTCCTTGGCCTCCATCAAAAGGTAAAACCTACTGTCTAACAATCATCGACAGATTCACCAGATGGCTTGAAGTAATACCTCTTCGGGACATCACTGCTGAAACTGTTTGTTGAGCCTTGTTCAGCGGTTGGATTTCACGTTTGGATGTCCTTCTACGATAACTACTGATCAGGGCCGCCAATTTGAGTCTTCCTTGTTCAGGGAAGTGTCCAATTTATTGGGCACCAACAGGATTCGAACTGCATCATTTCATCCTCAATCCAACGGTTTGGTAGAATGTTTCCTCAGAGTACTGAAAAGTGCACTCATGGCCCATGCTCATACCAGATGGACTAAAACCTTGCCTCATGTCCTTTTGGGAATCAGATCTGCAGTCAAGCCCGACATCAACTCTTCTAGCGCCGAACTAGTGTATGGTACTTCACTGAGATTACCAGCTGATCTGTGTACAGATACTCCATTACAACATCCTTTTGCAAACGACTTTGTACGAGAACTGAGGAGTAAGATGAACAGCATCAAACCATGCTCCACATCTGCACATACAAAATCCAAAGTATTTGTACGCCTAGAACTAAATTCCTGTACACATGTGTTTCTTAGGGTGGATAAAGTGACACCACCACTTTCCCAACCATATACTGGTCCTCACGAGGTTTTTGAAGGGGATCAGAAAACAATCACCGTTGATGTCAATGGTAAGAAACGTGTTTTCCTAGACAGAGTCAAACAGCCTTCATTATGACTGTTCCAAATTCTGACTCAACTGTATTAGTGTCACAACCCAAGAGACAATCCAGTGTAAGAAAATCTGGTCGGAGAGTTCAATTTCCTAAAAGACTCGTAACTGAAATAGACTAGCACATATGTCTAACAAAAAAATATTTTCCCTATTATTTGTACACATATTTTTTTAATGTTATTGTTCGTCCCTCACTGGGGGGATACTATTGTGGTGAACTATATAATTAATACTTTTGCGCCTCATAAGATGGCAGTACCTCGTTGCAAGCTGGATTTCTCCTATGAGCTTGGAGGCTGCGCATGCATGAAGGCAGTTTTTTCTGTTCCCTCTGACAGTGCGGAGAGAGAAGTAAAAATGCACTCCAGTAAGTCACATGTTGTTGAAGTTGCGGCTGGAAAATAAAACTTGTTGTTTTGTACCTGAGTCCATCGTAATTTTGGAAGCTACACAAACACACCAAATAATAATAAATTTTTTAATTTTCTTTTAATTAATTAAAAGAATGCAAACATTTAAAAAAATACACACTATATAACAAAACCAAGTAGGTATTAATAACTACATTATATCTAAATAACATAAATAGCATTTTTCATGAAAATTTGGGTTTCTAATTCCACCACTGGTGTGGTGCTAGTCTCTGGTGCCTATTTTAAGGTTGGTTTGTTTGTTGCTCAACAGTCATTTTTTGCACACAAGGGCTAATTAGACTGGGACCTACGGGGTGCCTATATTAAAATAACACAATATTCTAATTTTAATTGAGTAATACAATTTAGTACGAAACATCTCAAATGCTTCTACACTGTATTTTATAAAATATACATATTTTATAAAGTAGCAAATTAAATAGTATTTATGTAATTAATTTCCCTAATCTTTTAAATAATGATAAAAAAATCCTTTAAAAATAACTTTTAAAAATCTAAATTCAACTTCAAGAATAATTTAAATATAAATAACAAATAGAGCTACTTTACAAAAATTAAAATGTGCAAATAACATCTAATTAACTTTTAAATTGCTAGAAAATAAACAAAATTTCACACACACAACTAAAGACATATGTAGAAAAAAAAATAACTGTATAAGTTCAAATATTACTAAAACTGCCAGCAAATCTTGCTTATAGTTTTACATCACAGAATTTCCAACTGAATTTTTGTCCTAGCACAGTAATCTACTGGTTTAGCACATTTTGTGCCCCATTATCGTTTTGTTGGATGAAGCCCAGATCACATTTTTATCGCCCTCCCAAGTGTCTCCATCATAATCTCACCAAATCCTCAGCATTATGTATATTAGGATTAAGTCTGAAATTATTTTGTGTAATCATTAATAAATTGCAATCTTTCTTTATTTTAGGTAGTGCATTTTTGTGGAAACCATAGAATAAACTTTGTATGCCGAAAAAATTTAAGATTCATCATCAAAGTGGAAAAAGTTTATTTATATTATGCTTAATTGCCAGATATATTCAAAGTAGCAGTTGCTCATATGGTGATCGTTCACCTGTTTTCAATAAGTGTCTTCACTGGTGTGGTTCAAGCAATTGCTCCAACTCCAGTCGATTAGCAGAGTTTGAAGCAAAAAGACCATGGTACTTGACTTTTCTACAGTGGGAATGCTGGGATGAATGTGAACATTTTTGTATGTGGCATGCAGTTAAACTTTTCCAATATAGTGGTCAAGCAATTCCACAATTTCATGGAAAGGTACGTCTTAAAATTTTAGTTATTAAATAAGTTGTTTGATTTTAAGTTTTGCTTTTTTAATTGAACAAATAACATTCTACAAGAATGTTTGACGTATTGGAAAGATAAAAATAAATTTTTCTTTATAAATAATTACTACTACCTGATTTGTTTGCAGCTGAATGGTTAGTGTTTTGGACTTCAGTTCAACAGTTCATGTCTAAAGTAAGATTATAACTCATAAATGTTTGCAGTGATTCAGAATTATTTTAAAACTATAGCTCCTAGTTGAAATAGCCTTGTTGGTAAGAAGTGATTGCAGTGTGACATTCAAATTCATCTCTTAGGCTACTATCTTGGATTGACCCTCATGAAACATTAACTTGTTAAAGAAAATTTAAACTAATCTTGTCTTTGTTGTAATATAAAAATAATGTAGAATAAAATTTGAAGTCTAGAAATTCAGCTGATCAAATACTGAGCACAGCATCTTTGTAAAATACTAATTAGTTGAAACATGAAAATTATATTTCCAATATATCTGTATAAATATGCTTCATCAGATGCAATTTTTTAAATAATTTATTCCTAAAATTTTTATTTCTAGTGGCCTTTCTATCGCTTTTGGGGTCTTCAAGAACCAGCATCTGTTCTATTTTCCATTCTGAATGGCTGTGTTCATTACTATATGTGGCAGAAATTTAGAAAATCAGTGCCCAAAAGTCCTTTCAACATAGTGTGGAATGTACAAGCTGCAGTAAGTTGCTTATATTTAATGTATTTACTGCACATTTAATAGAATATTAAAGAATTTTTCCTACTAATTTTATTGTGATTACATTTTACCTCTGTAAAGTTCTATATAGTGGCTTAAACTGTATTTTATAGTTATATTTATAAATATTTTTAAAAGATATACATCACCTTTTTAGATTATTGTTACTTCAGTTTGATTTTACTACCTACAAGTTGTGCTTTAATGATCTTTAATAACATAGTGTTTGTTTCTAATGGTGAAATTAGCATGTTATAATATTATGTATGCTGATTTGAATAATGAGATGAATGTATTTTTTAACTTGAAACATTTATTTCACTGAAGGATGATAAAAGGAATAATAAAATTAAATATCACGTTGGAGAAAGACAATAAATAGTAAAGTACTTTAAGCATTTGTTATGCTATAAAATGTTTCATAGTTGCTTTAAATTGAGCCATTGCAACATTTGTTTAAATTAAACCATCATGTAAACTTATAAAACAGTTTATTAGATTAGGTTATTATTAAAAGTGATATTATTGTATAATATGTGCACTAAAATAAAGATATTTATTTATTGAACATAAACATATTTAGTATATTTTTATAGTTTACTTTAGAGATTATGTTAAAGAAAAATAATAGGAAATTTAAAATGTTTCCACGCAATAAACAAAACACAAAACTAAATTAAACCTTTGAGACAGAGGTGTTTTATGTTTATTTTCTGTTTTTGCATATTAAAGAAGTTAATATTTACCATCAAAATAAAATGAAATCCAAAATAAAGTGTTTTCATCTCAATATATATGTTCATTTGTATTTATATACCTTATAATTGGTTAGTTGGACTTTGTGGCGCAAGGTCTAAAATAGGACAAGCTGTACCAAAACTATGATTTCTATAGTAATTTTTTTAAACCCAAGCAACATTGAAAAACAAATATCTGTATATTAAATAATTAAAAGCTATAACAATGTTTTTTTTTATTTTAATATGAATCTGAAAGAAGTACATGACTGTTATTAAATAATATTTCTTTTCTTTTTGCAATCGTTAATAATTTTATCTGAAACTATCAATGTCATTCAGCTGCTATGCAACATAATCACACTTTCTAAAGTTCATCAGTAAATTTTTTAAAAGATTTCATTCCTAAGCATTGCCAGTAGTATATTTCTATTTATAATATAAGGTAACCTATCATAAGTGGTCTAACTAAAGTAAATAATTTGCAGATCTAAAAGCAACCTTTTATAAAGTATTCTAAACATCAGACTAATGTGAAAATTTGACTTTCTTGACTTTGTATCAAGATTTTTGCTCCAAGAAAATCTTTGTTTTTAACCCAGGTTTTATGGTGTCACTTTAAATTGTTATATTAGTTGTTCATTTTTTCAGTTAATAAAATTACATTGAATCACTTAGAATAACATAAATTAATGATGTAATAAAGAAGCTATCTCTCACAAATAAGAAAACTTGTATTTTTGATACTATATTTTTATTATACACAAATACAATGAAAAGATAAAAAGAGCTCAATTTAATTACGTTCTTTTCAGTGAACACTAACAAATAATTTTCATCTGATAATGGAAGAGGACATTCGGATGACTTCTTAAATAAACAGAAAATTGCTTTCTATATTTTGGATCCATCCCATACACGGAGAGGTGTTCACTTATGTGTAAAAATTTTTAAAAGATCTATAAATGTACTGCTGCATAGTAGAGCTTTTTTTGACACTAACAGTTATTCTCATCTAAATGCTTCTTACAGTTGCACAAAAACACTTTCTGGAACAGAAATTAAATCTATACAAATTTCACCTCTTCAATATAAATTTTGTTTGGTATCTGTTTGGTACCAAAACAGTATCAATCGTAAACAATTAACACAAAATAATCTCAACATTTATTCCATCTATTGGTATTAATTATATGGGAAGTTAAAAAGTATTGCAATTCAACAGATTCTTTCTTTTTTTAATTATTAAAAACATCTTAAAACAAATGATGCTGTTCTTACTATTCATTTAAAGTTATTTTTTGCAGGTGAGAGACAAACCCAAAACTATTTTGCGCAAAATTTTTTCCTTTAGCTTGTGTCATTGAGGCAAATGAAACAAGAAAAAAAAAGTTTATAATGTTTGTTAAGCTTTCATCTGATAATTATTTTTCCATATTTAACTCGTGTTATAACTAAAAGTATAAAAATTTACAAGTTCAGAAACTCTTATACAATGAAAATTTTTATAGTTTGTTGAAGGAAATGTAATAAATATTAAAATATGACACTATATATATTGAAAACATTATCTGCTTCTGTTATCACCTTATAAAGAAGAAAAATATGCATTTAAAAGTTTATTAAACAGAATAAAATTTACAAAATAGATGTCGAAGTTAAAATGGAATTGTTTTGTTTTTTATTAAAATATGAATTTTAACTAACCATGTAATGATGCCAACCTTAATCTAACATGACACAATCTAAAACTAAAGTGAAATATTCAATGAAGCTTACTTACTTAAAGATGTATTTACTTGTGTAGAGTTAAAATGCAATTCCATAAATATGTTATTTGCCATTATCAATATATGAGGAAATATATATTGGAAATTATTTTCTCCCTAATTAAGTGGAAAATTATGTCAACAAATATTCTTAATTTTCTTTACAATAAACAGGTAAAGTATAAAGATGTAAAACAAAAATTTTGAAATCGTTCTTTAGATAAATGCTAAATTTTCAAATTAAATTATTTTCTGGAAAAGTTTTAATTGTGAGCACATTACAGAACTAATTTGAGCCATCGTAATGTAGATTTGGTTTTTAAAAGAATTCACACACATTTTAAGTTAAAATCTTTATTGAAATAATTTTTATTTAAGTGCAGTTGTGCAATTAATAACTTAAAAATTTAATCTTGGCATCTTTAACACAAGTTTGAAAAAATCATCAAGATTATATCTTGTTACATTTTACAAGTACACATCGACTATCTGATACAAAAGTTTTGGGTATTGAATATCTTCCATTATTTAAAAGATTTCAAATAAATCATAAATTTATAAGATCTACAAAGTTATTGCTTATAATTGAATAAAATATTTTAATAAAGAAAATATATAATTATTTGAATGATAAACGAAATAAAGTATTCAATGAGAAAAGATTAACTATCATTTGAAAAAGTTTTAATTTATTAATTAGAAATATAATTTCATTACAGTAAAAAAGTAGATTGTAAAATAGTACACATAATTTTTTAAATCTGGTATTTCTTAAATAGTCTAATCTTAAAATTCTTTAATAGTCATAAATGTTTTTGAGTTTATTTTATTATCATTTAGGGTAATTTAGGGTAATATATATAAAGTTCTTAATGAAGCAAATTTTCCAATGCCTTGTCTTCTAACATCACTAGAGAATGTTCACTTATACCACACACAATCTAGTTATCTTAGTGTTTTACAATTTTCTTCAATGCTGCTACAGCTCAAGACACTTCAGATCTGTACAATAAGTTTCCACCATCTTTCCCTGTTAGAAGCATTGTCCTCTATCTTCCAGTACTGATCACTTGTAGACCTTTTTTAACATTACCTAGCCACCTAATGTATAGTCAGCGTCTTTTGGGTTCCACCTGGTTTTGGAGAAGTCACTTTTTGTTGGTTTGCTGTTGTCCAGTCTGTAGAAGTGACCTAACCATCTAATTGTATTGGCTTTAATGATATGGACAATATTTGACCACTTTTAGAATTTCTTGTAAATCTCAAAATTATAAAAAATGCAAAACTTGTTTTTGCTAACCACACTGAAAATTCTCTTGATTTTTCTTTTCAAACCCCATCAATTTGTTTTCTACCAATTTAGCTAGAGCTACACACTAACTTCCATATATTATTACTGGTTATAAAAGGGTTTGATAAATATTTATTCTTGTATACTTTGATGATGAAATTGACTTTTCAATTCACTTTTTAATTCAGAGTAGCATTTGTTTGACATTGTTATCTATTTCTTCACTGTTGTCATTGTTTCCATTTTAGATCAATTTTATTTCTTTTCCCATAATTGCTTTCTATATAAGCTTCTTTGATCCAGTTTTTATTTATCTTTCAAAGTATATATAGTGTATTTTACCAAATGTTTTTTTTTCCTGATTTTTCTTCATGATTTAATTTTAAATGTTTCTATATTTAATAAATCAGTGTACTTCATGTAATATATTTTACCAAATATGTATGTCAATAAATCAGTATGTTAAATAGATAATTTTGTCAGATGTGTATTTGGTATGTATATCAAATGGTTTTTCTGTTTTCCCTTCATAATTTAACTTTATATATTTTTATAGTTGTCAATAAATGCATGGTTTTGGTCAGCAGTTTTCCATGCTAGAGATACCCCTCTCACTGAAGTAAGTTTTTTCATCATACATTTTTCTCTTAAAATTAATATAAAATTTGATTTTTTTGATCAAATTAATATAACGTGATTTTTGCATGTGATTTCTCTTGCATCAGTAAAGCGAGATTTTTATACAGATGCTTTTAAAGTTATTATATCACAGTTAAAAAGTGATATATGAGTGCAAGATTTTGTTAAATAATAAAATCAGGCTGTAGTAATCTTCATTAAGTTGATAAATTTCATTAAAAAAATTTTCAATGAAAAAATATATCTAAAATTTTAGGAATTTCTGAAGGTGTGCTTGAGTTGAGTATAGCTTTTATCATTAAAAAAATGTTAAGGGATGTAAGTTATTTATTATGTTAATAAAAAAATTGGATCTAAAATTAAATAGTACCATATTTTCCTTTATATAATCCTCAGCAATGTATTATCTGCAGCCTACATTTTTTGAGCAAAAGAAAAATGTCACATAATCCGCAATGGCAATTTTTCAGATGAATTGTTGGAAGCTTATACTGCTGATAATTTAGTATCAAATAAAATAAAAAATATACATTATGATTAAAAATATAATAAATTGTACAGAATAAAATATTTATATTTATAAAGATCTGTTTGTGCGTGTGAATCCACCTCATTGCTAAGTGGATTAACTGAGATGAAAGTACGACATTGATTAATATCCGAGAAGATTCTAGAAAAACTTTTTGATTTTTAGATTTTAATAACTTTTAAAGCTAGGCTGGACATTTTAAAAATGAGCTATATTAGTTTCGTTAATAATTAAATGAAAGAAGTGAGTTATTTTCTTTCTGTGCATGGAATAAATTTTTCTTTTGTACTGCGCAGGCTTTGTTTTTCACCTTACATTACCTGCTTGGTGAGATTTTATTCATTTGTCCCCTATAGCTTTCAGTTTAAAATTTGCTCCATAACTTTATAATATTCACTTCACTATGACGATATTTAAATCTAAATGTTGTCATACCAAACAGTTCAAGTCAACACAGAATGTGAAATGATGTTAGTGAATTGCAACTTGAATATTGTTCAGAGGAACTGAATTCATTCTTGAACGTAATTGGACAATGTTGATTATAGTTAAAATAAGTTAACTGAGTCGTAGCACTATCTCATATATTTTATGAAACATAAATGACATTTCTTTCAAAACTTTATTGTAAGCTTTTCTGATGAAAAATATTTTTTATAAGATTATCTGCGGTGCCATATAATACACACAACAAAATTCAGAACTTTTTTAACATATAATCTGCGTACCATATACAAGAAAATACGGTAATATAAATTTATATTATTGTAGAAAATTTTATCATTCTTTATCCTAAAATTATGGGCATAAAGTGAAATTTTATAAGTGTAAGATGATTTGTTCACTGAGATTAACTAATTATGTATATTTTTGATATTAAAATAATTTACAGCAATGATATTTGTTACATAAATTATAATTTGTGTCTTCACTACTTTTACTGTTTTTTGTATTTGTATTTTCCCCATTGATTATGTTATATCCTGATGTGTTATTTTTTTGTGTTTTTTTATACTCATAATTAGTATAAATTTTTAAAAAATTGTCTAATTAAAAATAACATCAATTTCCTGTAGTCTTCCTTAACATTTTTATTTATATAAATTGTTTAATCTTTTGAAGTTTTTGAGTTTAGATTCTGTTTATTTGTTCAAGTTTAATCAATAACTTTTGAAAAATCGTGCAAATGATTTATATTATATATTGAATTATATTAGAACCTTCAATGCAAATTAACTCTGATTCCTTGGATTGATGAATTTTCTGATTTATGAAATTCTTAAAACATCAATTATACCCAACAAATTAACAAAAAGTGTTTCGCAACACTAGTGATTGCACTCTGGCACACCATACCATTTGAAATCTCTAATTCATGAATTTGTAGAGAAGGAACTTAGCACTAATGGATAATTTCAGTACTCTAGAAAACTGACATTAAAAATTTTATAATATTGTTAATAGGTGAGTTGACAAAATTGTCGTGTATTGCGACCAAAGGAATTTATCAGGCAAAACAAATATTTTTACTTCTGTAAATACATGTAGTACTATTTATATGATTTTTCATGTATGAAGTAGATACATTATGAGCTTCTTAGTCATGAAATTTAATAAATTACTTAAAGATATAATGCAAATGCTACATTGTAATAAATCTGAAAATTTTTTTTGATTTAATACCATAAATCAGCAAAATCTTCATTTGGATGGTATCAGAAAAAAGTACCATATTTTCCTGTATATAATTTACTGATTATGTGTTAAAGTGTCGAATTCCAATGTGTATATTATACGTCACGTTGGATAATCTGATAAAAAAATTCTCCTTAAAAAGCTTACAATAAAGTCTTGAAAAAATGTCATTTGTTTAATAAAACAAATGACAGATAAACAGATGGTGCCATAGCTCAGCTAATTTAAATTATCTATAATCAACTTTGTCCAATTGCATTCAAGAATGAATTTGTTTCATCATAAAAATAAGATCATTTTAGATTTTGTAGTGACCTGAGTTATTTCATTCTGAAAATATTCAGATTCACATATCATCATATGGAAGTAAAAACTTTAGTTATATAGCAGATTTTAAACTAAAAGCTATGGGGTAGGTGAAAAAAATGGAAATAAACATGTTAAAGTAAGATTAAAATAAAGTACAAAAGAAAAAATGTATCTAATGTGCAATTCAAGAATAATTCATTTCTTTCATTTAATCGTTAACAAATTTTATCTTTTAAAAAATATGATGAACCTCATTTTAACAGTTATTAAAAAGTAAAAATCTATTAGTTTTTACTAGCTTATTGAAATTAGCATTCTTGATCGATCTTGTGCTTTCATCTCAGTTTATCACACTTTGCAATGATGTGAATTCAAACAAATCTTTTTAATAATGAATGTTTTTTTTCTGAGCATTTTATATTTTTAATCGCACTCTGTACTTTTTTTATTTTACATGACAAACATTATTATCTGTAAATATTTTTAACTATTCGCAAAAAAAAAAAAAAAAAAAAAAAAAAAAAAATTTGCTGTCATTATATGCCACTTTGCTTTTTTCTTTTACTCAGGAAAAGGTCTTGCTCATAACACACCTCTGTAGAAAATACACAAGAAAGTATCATAATTATCTAATATGGCAATAGAAATCTATGTTCTAGAATCTGCTAGTTTAATTGTTATATAACAAATATACACGACATTGATAAACTAAAGTTTCGGTAATATTTTATTAATTAAAAGTGTTAAGGAAGAATGTAGCTGTGAACTTAAATTCTTTAATCAACATAATTAGTGGTTAAATTAGCCATTGAAAAATCCCAAAGTATTAATTGAAAAATAGTAAGTTTTCGTTTATCTAAAATTATATGGAAATTTATTGTTTACTCGTATAAATTCCATCTTGTCTTCTTAAACGATTACAAAAAATATTTTTGTTTTACTTGATTTCTTGTATCATATCTAAATATTATACTTTAAATAAAATACTTTTAATTGAAGTATGACTATGCTTTACTAATTTATTAAAGTATAGTTGTGTATATCAGCTGTTACGCTATTTTTCATTATTTGCATGTAGCCAAAACATACTTTTATATATTCTCTTACAAATAAATGTCAAACTGGCACCTGAACTGTTAGCCCTCTGGTTTTCCATTAAGAAGTTTGTCGATTTAATTCTCATTGGGGGTATATTGTTAGTGATCCTATATAATTTGTAGATCCAGACAGCCTCACGTACAAAAATAACTATAAAATGTCAATCTAACAAACCAGATTTGTTCACTAATGGAAATTTTTAGAGATGTAAGTTTTTTTTAGGGAATATATATCTCTATTTCATGTAAACAAAATTGATATCGGGAAATTCTTATAGCAGAATAAATAGCATTAATTTTAAATAGTGTTTTTCTTTATTGTAATTTCATTGCAGACAAAACTTAGGTTTAAGAAAACTCAGTATATAAAAATATACAAATTTATTTTCATATTGCATTTCAAATATTTGAAATTTGAAAAAATTATGTATAAAATAACTTTATTTAATACATTTCTAAAATTTTCTTTATAGAAGTATATGCAACTAGTAGGGTATATTATCCTCATTGATGACCATTGTGACTTTTTTGATTCCAAGCTCAATGCATGTTTTCCCCAAAGTCTGTTGAATTAAAATACTGAACAAAAAAATTCTAACGTGATTGTCACTTAAAAAAAACCATACATTTGATGAAAAGAGGATGAAAAACATGAGAAAAAAAAACTTGGCAAACAAAAAATATCTGAAAAGTTACAAAAAATAAAATTGGCCACATAATCAAAACAAAGGACGCTGTATTTGGCAAGAAATCTCTTGGGGAGGATATATCCTACTCATAACAAATATTCTTTATAGTATTGATGCTTATAATAATCCTGAATCATTTTTTTAATATTTTATAATACATATTAAAAAATGATATAGTAAAACAATTTATGGAAGTATTGAACTAAGATATAATCATATTGTAGTTTTCTGTATTTTCAAAACTAAATAAAACGTTTAGAAAGAAGGAATAAAAAAATACTTAATTTTATATTTATAAAATATAATTTTCATATTTCTTACTTTTAATATTGAAAGTTTAAATGTTTTTCAGGTGTATTTAAGAATATGGATATTATGAATTCAAAAAAATTTTAAACTGTGTTTTGTGTGGAAGTGAAGAGAAAGGTCTACAATTATCAATTATTTTTTAAAAATTTAAATAAAAGATTTAACTATAAAATTATGTTTATAACATATGAATTAGAATAATCCATTGAAAGATTAATTGTGTTTTATTTCATTTTTTAGAAACTTGATTATTTCTGTGCATTTTCCTTAGTTCTCTATTCATTTTATTCCTTATTAGTAAGGTGAGTAAATTTTTTATTATCTTTATGAAATTTTAAAATATTTTATTGATTTAACACCAAGCAGAAGTAGATAAAATAAAAATATAGGGTAATATACTATTAAAAAATATCTTTGTTTGTATTCGATGATTTTAAGTGTTACATTTATATTTAAAGATATTAATTAAGAATAGTCTTTTCTATATTTTGAATTGTAAAAGAACCTATTTTAAATTATGTCAATTTATTCTAATATTTTATGTTAGTTTTATTATTCAAAGCTTATTGTTAAATTATATATCTTTGAGTCAAAATTCTAACCGACCACCCTGTCTAGTGGTTAGAGTGCCTGACTGCAGATAGGGAGGTCCTGGGTTCGAATCCCAGTTCGGGCATGGATGTACATTCTTTCTCTGTCTATCCTGTCTTTGTCATTTCTGTTTATGAATGAGGTGTGAATGGTTGCCTACCCTATATAGGATCCCTTTGGCATGTGTGTACTCAAGCAGTCGGACTCCACACGAAATATGGTTCAGTATGAAAAAATGGAGCAGCACACCCCATATTGTCAACCTAGTTGGCATAAGATGACAAAAAAATTCTAAATTATTTGTGAAATGATTTTTTTTTATTAAAATGCAATATTTACATTTGCTCACTATTAATTTTATTTTTAGAAAGTTGAATAGTATGGATTTTAAAATAACTGGAAGTGTTTTAAGTCAAAATACTTTGTCATTTTTATTCAAACAGTTTTAGCTACTAACAGTGTATTTTATAGTATTTCATAAATGCTTAATGAATATTATGATAGTTAGTTGCACTTTTGACAATTTTGTTGATTGTGGTGGTTTGGTTGTGGTTAAAGCGTTCTCATCATTGGAAAGTATGAAGTTTAAATCTAAACTAACTTGAGATCTATTATGTTCCTTAAAGAGTTTGAGGCTTATGAAATAGGTTGTGGTTGCAATTTTCACTGAATAAAGTGATACTTTTGAGGTATTTGATCTAGTATTGGGGATTCTATTTGGTACTTGCTTCTAAGTTACAGACTCCCTTCTCATAGATTCCAATTAACTGGCAGAGCTCACTGCTAGGTTAAGTACAGCGAAGTTTGCTGGTGGACATGCATAATATGACAACTTTGTTATCTGTTGATAAAGCTAGTTTTGTTAACATCTTTAATTAAAGCATTACATTGCTTTGGGTATGTAATTAAATATCTGAACAATTTGAATTGAGAAGAAATTAAAAAGTACCATAAAATTAAATATTTTTCACAGGATCTAAAAATTTTTTAAATATTCAGATTTAATCAAATATTTTCTTATTTATATATATATGTATATTTATACATGTATAAAGTTATCTTGAAAAGGTATTTGCATTTTTTTTTATAAATTGAATGTAAGTAATGATTTATTATATATATTTTTTAAATATCTGAATATTTTTTAAACTTCTGCTAAATACAAAACAATTTTGTGAGAGATTTATAAGTGCGAAAAAAAATTTCTTTATAGATTAAGCTCAAATACTAAATTTTGGATGCCATTTGCCTTAGCTGTGCCATTTTTATCATATTTCTGTTATCACATATATTACTTAACATTTGTGAGATTTGATTATGGATATAATATGAAAGCCAATATCTTCATTGGTAAGTAATAATTCTTGTTATTGTAATTAATAATTATTCCTCAGTTCATTATTTAGATGTAATAATTTTCCCAAATTTGTAGTTTTGACATTTTTTTTTATATTCTAATAAATATTATTTTACATTTATTCTTACAGTGATAATTTTTATAATGTTATAGGTCTTATTAATTCATGTGGTTGGATGATGTGGTGTTATAAATATCGCCATAAATCATATGTTTGGAAATGTGCAGCTTCTGTGATAGCTGTGAATATGTTGTTATTGTTAGAGCTTTGGGATTTTCCTCCATGGAAATTCATTATTGATGCTCATGCTTTATGGCATTTGGGAACAATACCAGTGCCTTTACTTTGGTATCAGTAAGTATAAAATTATATATAAATCTTTGTATTCAGTACTCTTTATAAACTTTTGTATTCATTCTAATTTGTGTGATTTTAAAGTTTTCTTTATAAATTTTTTAAATATATTATTGATATCAAATATATTATAAATATGGGTTTAAAACTATTTATATTTATTAAATATGCATTTAAAAATTTTTATAGTTAAGGTTTGAAACATAATTAATACACTATTCTGAGTGATTAATATTTTCTTACTCTTTTAAGATTTTATTTTTTAAAAAAATTTCCTTTTCATTAATTTTTTATATTTATTATTTATTTCTTACCTTATTGTGAATAGCTGATTAAGTATATTTGTTTATAGTTTTAAATTTTGTAATGATTTTGATAATGATTAAATGTAAATGCGAAAATTTTATTTTGGTAATGAAAATAAATATAATTGAATGAAGTCACTTTGAATATATTAATGTAGAATTTAAGGAAATAACAGTTGTCCTGATATTTCTGAAATTCTTTATTTTTAAAAAGATATAGAATCTCATTTTTCAAATTTCTTGAAATTCCAGAATTATTCGTTTGAATTTTCTCCAGTTATAATTTTATGGCACATAATGTCCATTTTTGGACCTTATGCCATAAAACTCAACTAACGAATTGAAATTTTATGAAATATTTTTGTTAATTTATTTTCCTATCTGCCAACTTATGTAATTCAGCTATACAATATGTATTTGGTTTATATACCGTAAAATGTATGAATTTGGTGTAAACTTGTTTTTAATGCATTTGTTTAGCAATGGTGAGATATACCATTCTGTGTATATACAGGTGGTATCAAAATAATGGAAAAGCATGTGAATAAAAGTCATTTTTAATGTTCTCTGTAAGCTTCAAAATAGCTACGATTTTTTTTTTATAAATAGAAATATATAAATTCTGATAGTATTTAGCAGCTTTATTAAATTTCTGTAAATCTTGGCTTTTTCCAAAAGCATAAAATGTTAGACCTCTTTGTTTTCAAAGATCAAGCGATAGGAACTCGTGTAGCTGGAGCAAATGTTACTGAAAACATCTAAACTCTTCTAGTGGCAGTGTCTGAAGTCATGACAATATACACAGCACTGCCAGATAAACTTGGCAATGCAAAATAGTGGATGGAAAAAAAGTTTGATGAAAGACTAAATTGATATTGAAGTGCATTGTAATGTGTTTGAAAATCAAACAACTTCAACAAAAGTGACTGCAGAATTCAATCAGCATCTGGATCTTCAAGTGCCAATGATTAGATAGAAGCAATCCTCATAAACAGAACATTTTTGGCAGAGCAATGATTCCCAAGCCATTTTTCAGACATTAATGCATAACATCAACTACAGTGGTGTTGCTCACAAAGCCTAGTCAATTGATAAGTAGAAGAAAGTGATGAATCATCATTCAGACTTAACCCTACAACAGGACAGGTTCACATTTAGAGGACACCTGCACAGATGCATGGTCATGATTGTCTTCTTCTAGCTGTCAATCATGTAGTTGGATTGTCATGATATGGGCACCTATGTCATATTTTTCTGATAAACCAATAGTATTTCTGAAAGAAGGGATCACTGTGAAGTATTAAGGAATTTTAGCTGAGCAAAGCCATCCCATGAGGGATTTTTTGCAGGAGATAGAATTTTTCATAAAGATAATGTATATAGCTTCATGGAGTTATAGTATCTTCATGGAGTTATAGTATATAGCAATAGAATTTATCCAATTGTGTTTTGATAACTGAAATTTAACACCCACTTTGGCCTACCTAATCCCTGATCTCAATATAATTAAACTGTTATGTTGTAATTTAGAATGTTCTATACAAAATTGATGTTTTTCAACTGCGTCTCTACATGAACTTTTACTATAACTCCATGAAGAGTAGTATGATATTCTAAATTCTATTCTACACTTGTATGAATTGATTCCTTCATTAATGAGCTATATTTCGTGCTAAAGATGATTCTAAACCACTCTAATAAAGGATTTTTTAAAATAAATTTAAAGTGTTTCTCCATTATTTTGATAAACAATTTGATTCTTTTAGTATATTTTAAGATCCAGAATCATTCTTGCTTGTTTAGTTCTACAAGTTTTATCTTGTTGAAAATATTCGTAAATGAAAATTTGATCAGCAGAAGTTGTATTTTATATAATAGTTTTTCAAACTAAATGTTCTATAGCTTTAATATGAATATAATTTGGAAGTTTTATTTAAAAGTAAAATTTTATAATAATAAAACCATCTAATAAGGTTTACTAAACTAGATGAGATACTATTTGCTATTGTGACTTTTATTTTTTAAAGCTTATGTTAATATATTTGCATATGTTAATATTTAAGAATATGCTGGAAGTTAAATTTTTTTAGCTGTTAATAATGTTAGTTTTCTGTTAGAAGTATACTGCAATCAATGATTTCAATATTTGTTTCTTACACATTACCTCTAGGCATGAAGTAATGGTTAAAAAAATGTCTGAATAATTAAATCTGTTGCAGATTTATAGATCTTAAAGAAATTTTTTGACCATATTATGATGATCAAAAGATTTTAAATAATCCAAGCTAAAATTGTCAATGTTGTGATAACATGAAGCGTTAAAGCTAAACAATTGATACTGCTATTTATATGGAGATTGCATCTATGTGAATAATAAGTTAAAAATTATAAAATGATAAACTTTGATTAAAGAAAAGAGTTGAAAAGTTTTTTTTAAATATGATCTTAAAATTCTATCTAGAAAACCATTTAAAATGCAATAATAATTATTTTTATTGGTATCTATAAATCTATTTATTAAAAATGTCAGCATTCTATTTTTAAACATGGTATTCAGTGAATACAACATTAATTTAACACATTTTATTTATGAATGTAAGTTAGATAATAAGAATCTTGTGTGATTTCAAGGATATTTAGTGTTACGGTTTCTGTGTGAATTTGCTAAAACTGTTAATATTGTATTTTTAAATTCTTTGGTTCTTAAAAAATCAATTCTTGTGCATGTAAGTTGTAAATTTAGGTTTTATTTTTTAATGCTGCAATTTTAATTCCATGGCACTGATTTCACTGCATTTTTCATTTTAAATAAAAATCCCATTTAAAATCTGAATTCAAGATTTTTTTTTAAAACATCCAATGTCAAAGAACACTTTTCTTCTTATGAGTTTTTTACTTATTGTAAAGCAATAATATTTTTAATTCACCATAAAAAATTATGCTGTTACATAAAGGAAAGCAATGAGTCCAATATAATAAAAAGCATAGCAGAATGACAATTATCAGAAAGTTTACAAAACTGAAAAAATACTTAACATGTAATTGATTATACATTGTCTTAAACATGTTTATATCTATTAAAAATAGTTTTTTGTTAGTTAATAAGAGTATTCATTATCTTTCAAAATTAAGAAAATGATTCTAGAACAGATTTTATTACACTACTTGTTTTTAATATTTGGATTATATAATAAATTCTTATTTGCAATTGATGTATATCAATTCTTTATTTCCTATGTCAATTAGGTATAAAATTTGCAGAACTTCTAATGAAACACAAATTTGAGTTAAGTTTGTTTTCAAAACTTACAAAATCTTTTAATGTATGTCGTGTAATTTCTTTAGTCCAGTAATTCATTTTATTTTCTAAGTGCCATTAACTTGTAGTGCAAGATTTTTGAGAGACATTTTGAGTTCAGAAATAAATATAAAGAATACTACATTAAAGTTTATAATAGTTCTTCCTGAAGAATAGTCAAATTCATAGTTTTGTAGTCATTTTTTTTTAATAAAATGAAAGTACCACATTTGGTGTTTCCCAATTTCTTACATAAGTTTGATTCTTCCTAATTGTTATTTTACTTTCATGAGTTGAATATTTTATTCCTTTTCAATTTATATGCATTTTTAGCATTATATTCAATTTAATGCAAATAAACAAATACATTTTAATATCAAATTAATTAATATAGTTTAATGACAGTAATGTGTATTAATTCAGTAAATTTGCTAATATTTTATACACTTTTTGAAATGTGAAAACATATTCTTGTTTTCTAATTATACAGATAATTTTAAATTTTAGCATAAAATATTTTCTATGGATTGTATAAAATTTATTGTAAAATGATTTATTTCTATTATGTGAAATACTATAATAAAAGTATAAATAAAGTGAGATTTGAATAAGTTAAAATTTAAAACAATGATACACAATTTGTGCCTGAAATTTATTTCATTGCCTTTTAAAAATTACTTTTCATTTATAGATTTCTTATGGAAGATTGTTTGAATGAAAAAGAGAAAAGTATGAAAATATCGGTGGAAAGAAAAGTTGCTTAATATATGTTATACTGTTGCCAAAATTGTTTTAAGATATATATTGTAAGTAAATTAGCAAATTTAAATTTGTTTTGTGATAATTTATGAAATTGTAATCAATAAAAATGTTACATACAGTTATAATTTTAAAAAAATTTAAAATTCTGATGCATTATTTAATATTTAAAAGTTATACTGATATATATTATAATGTTTTGAGTTCTTTATTAATCTCTATTCTAATTTAACAAAAATTTAATGTATTTTTTCTGTCTTATAGAAAAAAATTTTTTTGTACTTCTAAAGCCTGAATCAAATTTAGAAAATATCAGACATCTAAATTAAGTGATTACTTTTTATTGTGATTGTTATGTAAACTTTTAAAACTGGTTGTGTATATAGAATAAATATTTTCTGCTTTTTTTCAAGCTAACAATTACTGTAGTTTGTTAGAAAAGTTGAACTTTAATCTTGTTATATCAATTTAATTGTTAATCACATTATACCTCAAAGTTTATTAAAGTTGCATAATTATGAGATATTTCTATTTGCATTAATGTGATAAGTGATTTTTAGCAACATTTATTGTTATACTTCTATTTTTCCTTTTAATTTTTTTTTGTAATACAAATCACATGCAATTGAATCAAAAGAAAAAGCATATCTTGCATGTATAACAAAAATTCTGATAAACGTTCCTAAGCGATAATATAACAAAATGCGTGTCTTGAATCAAGTGTACATCAATGTTTATTAAATTATGTAAAGCATCTTTTTCTGAAATTTATTTGATAGAAATTTTTAAATGAAAATTGTTTAACATTGATGTAAATATTTAATAAACTGTTGGTTTTTTTTAATAGTATATATTAAAGTTCATTCCATCAATTATACATTTGTGATATTTATTGGTGCTAATATAGCTAAATAATTGCATTTCCTTGGCATTCAGTAAAATATTAGTTAAATAAGTTCAAATATTTTTATTAACTTATGTTTGAGTAACAATGTTAAAAATTAAGTGGAAGATGTTTAGATTTGAAAAGCAATAATTTTTTCAACATATACGATATGTACAGATCAAAATTTGATTCTTTATTATTAAAATATATGTTTACATTTTTATAAATACAATTTAAGGCATACTATGAAAAGAGAAATTTGTTTTTAGAACTCTTTTGTAGATTTGACAGAAAAATGGCTAATAATTCCATTGAAATATCAAATTGTTATACATTTGTCAGATTTCAATATACATTTCAAAATATATCGCAGCATATTGATACTTTTAACTAATTTTTGTTGTATATGAATTAATCAAAAACTATTTCAGTGATATATCTGCTCTCTATTTTAATTTTTTGAAAATATTTTAATATTTTGTGATATGGTTAAAAATATTTTATGCATTTTAATTCAACTATTGAATTGTAATTATTTGTAATAATGAATATTTAAGTAATATTTTGTTAATAGAAAATAAAATGAGATTTTCAATACTAGTTTTTTATTAAATTGAGTTTTTTTTTATCTAATTTAAATATATAATTTTGTGTTAAATTTTAAAGTAATTAAAGCTAGTGTTATTAAATATACTTGAACAATATTACTTAAAATCAGAAATTATTGGAGTTTTCTTAAATTAACAAAATTTCCACTTTAACTGCAGTTTCTGGTAATTAATATGTGTTAGGAATGAAATATTTTATTTATTTCATATTAATTTAGAAGTTATTTTTATTGCTATTTCACAAAATTATCTATTAATTGAAGAAAAATAATTTTAACTTTGTTAAAAATTTTCAATTAATACAGTTATCCCTCGTTTTTCATGGTTGATGGGGACCAAAACCTCTTGCAAAAGCTGAAAAATTGCCAAATAGGTTTTGCCTCGAGGAATTTTCGTATATGCTGGTACATGAGTTTTAAATATGTAAACCATATTTATACTTTACACATTTAAGATAAAAATTACAAGAGTAGAAGCATTTACTTAAACATGTCAGTGCTAATTAATGAGGTTGATTACAAAACCTTATACCGCAATAAACTTTAATTAACATTTCTTTCTGAGGGAGGCAAAGAGTCTTGTGTTGGTGGCACAGGAGAGGCTTTCACTTGACTCATAGAAGCTTTAGGCTCACTCAGAGAGACTCTTCTACTGGAGGCGCTGACGGTAAAGCAGGGGGCTTTCTTCACCTTGGAGAGAAATATGGTGATGGATACTTGTTGTCTTTATTTTTTCCTTCAAAATTCTTCTGCACAAGGACATAACCTAGTTTACAGGATTGCTGAACTCGACAGCTTGTACCATATTATAGTCAATGTCTTGTGCAAATTGTTTTAGCGCTCTAGCCATATTGAAGATTTTCCAGGGTGGGGACACGCTTTTCAGTTTCTTCTTCCTCACTTGGAGACTTTGTCTTCTCGAGGAGGTCTTCATCGGTTAGTGGGTCTGAGTAGCAATCCATAAGAGCTCTGATGTCGAAAATAATGCTTCTGTATTGTCGAAAAATCCTTAATTCCTTATGATCTGAGCCTACCTCACTGTATTTTCATGGGTCGATGTCACATTAAAACCATTCACACACCTTTATGAGAGCCTGTGGCATGTTCTCTGAGTCAAGTCCTCTCTTTGTTTAACATGCAGGGATCCTTCTGTCTTGTGCATCAACATGAAGCAACACTCCTATCCACAATATGGCTGCATTTTTTGAATAGTTTGCAAAATCCTGCGAAGCACTGAAGCCGTAAAACATTAAGCATGAAGTGGCGAGGGAGCACTGTATTTACTAAAATATTGTTCAATAATATTGGAAATAAGACAATATGATTGCAAATTACAAAATAGTATTGACTGATTAAACTTCAGTATTGTTTACAGTAAAAACATTTTATAAAAGCATTATATTTGTTAAAATATTTAGTTAATTTTATGAAATACTTAGATACATTTACAACTTACACATACATGCTATGTTTATTGAATTTAAGATTTTTGTCTTTTTATTTGGTGCTAAATTTTACATAATTGGCCTATGTTATTTTTATTTCTTCTGAACAAATTTTTATTTATTCCAAATCCATTTGTTTTCTGTCATTATATATAAGTACCTACAGCTAAAATGGAATAAAATTCAAGATTTTAAAGTTTTAATGCTTAAAATATATCAATAAATGAAAACTACAAAAAACGGAATAACTTTTACATTGACAAAAAATAAGTACCAATTTTTTTATATGTAACTTATGATTTTAAAGCATATAATGAATCATAAGTAAAAGTTAAGTTTTAATAACTTTGTTCCTAATTCAGCATAAAGAGGTCTTGTTTATTAAAATCATATACTTCAGGTTTACTAGCAAATAAACTAGAATGCTTCAGAATTAGCTTCCTATGTAATACTGTTTAATTTTATTTATTAATGACCTAGTATTGGAAAAATAAAGAAAAATATTTCAAATAATTCTGAATATTATATGCATATTAATAAAATTACAATAAGATAATCAAATTGTTTCACTTTGCAAATGGTAAAGCTTGTAATAAAATCCAAATTCATTAGCTTAATATCAATATGCTTTATTAGTTAAATTAGAAAGTTATTTATTTCAATTTTTGATAGCTAAGTAATTGTGTTCTAGTCACATTTTCCTTTTGCATGAATAAAAATTGGGCAATCAAAGCTAATTAATAAGTCTTATATTTTATGAAAATTGTTTTTTGATTTATTATTCATGTAAAATCTTATTGATGAGAATCATTATAATTTGTTTGTATGATCTATTTATTAATAAGAATCAAATGTGATATAGTGAAATGTGTTCATATTATTAGTCTTTTCAATCAAAATGTATATTGAAATTTTCCAGAATTTTAACCTGCTGTTGAATTTAATTACTTTGTATGCCACATGTTAATTAAAATAATGTGATCATATTTACAAGTGTCATTATTTCAACTATTTTATAATTTAGTATTTAAATATATTTTTAAAACATGATTCTCTTTATTTATTCTTCTATTAGAGAATTATTTCTGTAAAATTAGTAAATATAAAATACTTATCCATAATTACATGCACAATATTTTTATCTGAAAATAAGTACATTGTCTATGTGTTTCTTACTAATAACTTGGATTTCAAAAAAAGCTAGTATTAAAGACTATTGAGTTTTCAGCCAGCTATTTCAATTTATCTTCAGTGGACTTAGATTTATGAAACAGCTCATTCATTTAAGCATCAAATTAATGTTTAATCAAAAGAATTTTCCAATGTTATTTATAATAAATTCCATTTGACACAGACAAAATATTCGTGAAAACTATTTTTACCAGTTTGAAAGAACTTTTTATCAAATCTAGTACAGCCTAATGTAGCTTCCACTTGTAAACATTACTCTTGTGATTATGCCCAATGCTTTTTATTACATTCAGATTAGGGCTGCCAATAAAAAAACTATGCCCTTATTGAAAAACTATTCTAAAAACATTTAGCAGAATGCACAGTATTGTTCGGTTGTAACATGAACAGGTCTCCTATATGCTTTCATTAGAGAAAATATTCAAGTTGTTGAGAGTCTGAAATATTAAAAGAATCGTTTATAAATCCAAATCTGGTTCAAAACAGAACTATCATTAGCTTGTTTCTACAAGAATATATTCTTATAAGGTGGATTGTGTGTGTACCCATAAACTAAAAATTTGCAATATTATAGGCATAGTTTGCCAATTTCAAATAAACATTTAAACTGACTTCCAATATTGGCATATTCTATCAATAATATGGCCAGCTATGTTAAAATTTTACATTACTGAATATCACTTGATGCTTATCTTTCCAAGATATCATTTCTTGTGCGAATTTCAATTGTTTTTCAACAAAAAGCTCAAGTTTTCCTCTTTTAATAAAATAAATTGTTGAACATCATTATGATATAATGGTCTGTAGATTTTAATATGCAAGGATTTGATGTTTAATCAAAAGGAATAAGCTTACATGTCCAAATTTTGGCTCATTTACAATTTCAGCAATATAAGTCCTTTATTAAATTGTCACTTTTGATGACAGCCCAGAGAATTTTATATTGCCATAAGCATTCTTAAGTTGCAAAAAATTATTTAGGACACTGTGATATTTTTTAAATTTCACCTTCAATGCATCAGTTTTCTCCTCAAATCGGTGAGAAATCTTTTTTTCAAAATGATCTCTCAAAAAAGGAATTTTCAAAAATGTGTTTCTCTGCCAAAAGAACAATTCCTATACTGAATAGCAGTCAAAATTTGAAAAATGTGGATGAAGCTAATCATTTTGATATCCATTGTAAATTAAAGATCACTAATCAATGGTCAAATTGTATTAATTTTCCAGTTCAAGCATTTCCTGATTTAAAATTAAACCAGAAGTGGATATGTTTGAATTTATGGTTTTTATTATAATTTTCTGAGGTTTAGAATTTTTTTAATAATTAAGAATTTTTAAATAAGAGAATATAGAAACTTTATTAATATCATAGCTATCAGTAAATGGTTATTAGAAAAACAATCCATTAAATATTCATTTAATAATAAAATATGAATGCGTTTCTTGACCAATTTTCTCTTTCTTAGGATAACTGAACAAAAATTATAGATCATACTTTAGTTTTTGACACAACACTGCGGTAAAAATCAAATACTTTATATTTAACAAGATAAAACACATGCTGTAACATATGTGTTTCTTCATCATAATCATACTAATATATATATATATATATATATATATATATATATATATATATATATATATATACATACATATATATATATATATACATACATATATTAATACTTTACTGTATTTCACGAAAACTAAACTATTTCAGCATATAATTCCAATCTTGAAGAAAAATTCACTTTTTAACATGTTTATCAAATAGAATTTTAAAATAGTATAATGTATTTACCGATTTCTTGAAGTAGGATGGTAAATTTAATTATTGGAAACAATATTTTAGAATAAAAACAACAAGATGCTTTTACATATGACTATTTATTTATAAAACAAATGACCAGCATTTGAAAATGAGAATTGCACCATTATAAGTACGACCATGAAATACATAATATGCTGTAACAGAATCATAAATATATAAAATCATTTTTTTTTACAAAATTTAATGTATAAAATGTAGAATAATCAGATTTTATATTTGAAATATGAGACTTTTCAAAAATTTTTAAGAGCTAAATTTAATATACTTAGTCAATGTTAGTAAATTAAAATTAACAAATAGATGTAATTTGTTAGCATTTTTCAATAATTAAACCTTTCTTAATATTCTTGTAAACCATAATATATCAAATAATATTTTTAGAGCAAAGTAATTGAATAAATTTGCATATTTTTTTGAGTACCCTAATTTAAAGCTTAATTTACCGATATTTTTGTTGCTATAATAATTCCTAAATTGAGAATGAAGATAGTTCTTATTTGATAGATTGGAAAGTCACTTTTGTTTAACATGTAACATTTAAATTGTTTTTTAAATAACTTTTATTTTATTTGAAATTAACCAAATTTAAAATATTATTCCATAACATCTATATATATATAGTTGATAATTTGATGTGTAACTCTCTAAAACACAGTATTTATTTCATTTATGATTACCTGTTAATAAGAGAAATTATAGCACTTTAAAATGAATACAACCAATGTTTTTAAAAGTTAAAAGGGCTAACTTTTTACAACTGTAAAATTACCATTTTATTGATCTTCCAGGCAGTGAATTTTTATTGAAATTTTAAATAGTAGGTAGAATTATTTTTTAAAAACAATTTTATCAACTATCTTTTACATAAATAAAATATCTTGGTATTGCCTAATTTTATTACAAAGAATTGTAAAACATTTAAAATATTTTGATCAAAAATAATTTATTAATCAATATAGCAAGGCAATTTATCAAAAAATATCAGATAATTGAAAAAAATACATACTCATAATTAGTGAATTAATTTTATCTGCTTAATTTGTAAATTGCATAATATTATAGAGTTATTCCAAAATTTTAAAAATCAATAACTATATTCAATTTCAAATTTTATTACAATTAATATGAAGATGGACAAATTTGTAGTTGTTAATATATTTCTAAATTAATCATAATGTTTTTTTACATTTTACTCAATATGCTATATTACAAAAAAATATAGCTTATAAAATCCAAGTATATATTTCTTCGACTTTGAGTAACAAGTTTAATTTAAACCAATAGTGAATGTTGATAAATATTTTTAAAGAATGTCCTATTCACATTTTTATTAGTGACAATGCTGATTACGAAATTCGACTTGACACATTTCATATTAAAATGAATTTAGAGATTTACATTGTAAATAAGAATGGCTTAAAATTGCATAATATTTAAGTTTCTTGCTTTTATAAATACTTGTTCTTAAAGTACTGTAATTTAAGACAAAACAATTTCACACATCTTAAAGAGAACAGAATGCTTATTTTTGTTAATTATGGAAATGCAATACCATAATAAGATTTTCCACAATGAATGTTATATTTAAGTACTCCACAAAATATTAAAGTTTTTTAAGTGATAAGTTTTTGAATTCTCTGCTTTATGCAAATTCATATTTAAAGAATATTGTAATACATATTTTTGGTGGAAAATTATCATTAAATCTATAAAATTTATATTATAGTAAATATAGCTTGTTTTTAAAGCAAATCTCAATTTACAAAAACACACACACCACAAAAAACTAATTATTTAGGAAATTATAATTCTTTCTAAATTGAGAGCCATAACTTTAATATAATAAATATTTTAGACTCGTAAACAAAATTCATAACATATATTTCAATAATATTGCTGAATACTTATTTTCATAGGAGCATCTACTTATTTAAAATTCTGTATGAATACTTTTTACAAATTTATAATTTTTTTTAACAAATTTCTTAGGTAACAAGCAATTTGGTTATTATGTTCTATTGAATAAGAACAATTATATTCTTTTAATTTTTGTTACATATACTTAGTTGAAGTGAAGCATCTCATCACAAATTTAATGATAAATTATTCATGTATTTAAGTTTTTAGTAAATATTAATTTTATTGATAACGATCATGAAACTGTTATTATTGCTTTCACTTTAGCAAACAAAACTTTAAAAGAAACTCATAATTTATATTATCTAGATAATTTCCAACATTACTTTTTCAAGAATGCAAGAAAATGCATAAACATGTTGAATAATAACTATCTGAGAAAATCACTGTTTAACAACAAATAGCATTTTGAGAAATGATTATTATGAAAATTAAATTAAACTAATAAATATGATGCAATATGCAAAATATATATATATATATATATAAATATATATATATATATTGGAAATATATTTCAACTGTTGTTTAATTGTGTATAGATCAAATATACAAAAAATCATACATAATGAATTAAGTAATTAAAATTTAAAAATTGAATAAATTATTTTCAACTGGTGCATTATTTGCCAAAATTTTAAAGTTATGAAAACCTGTATGATCTCTTAGATTTCATAATGCCTCTCTGGGCAGTTTGACATTATTCTTGATATTTTTAATCTACAACAATATTATTAAAATTATAACTTCATTAATTACATTTATTGCCATATTGAAGTAAATAAAAAAATTGAAAAGCATAAAGTAAATATTGAAATAATAATTTTAAAATGTTTATATTCTGTTTGCCATAGCTGAATTTGAACACTAAATACATATATATACTATAAATAAAAGTATCACATGAATGCTGTTACTGCATGCTTTTTTATATTTTTGCTAAAAATATACAGATTTAATGTTATTTAATCAAACTTTTTCAAATATATTTTTAAACTTTTATAAAGAAGTACAAAGTTTACAAAAAGATTTGTAATTGTTATAAATGATAAATAATATAAAGAGTCGCTATAAAAACTTAGAAAATTACAAAGAAATCAAATGCTATTAACTTCCATATTGTAATAAAATACTACTCTCTACACATAGAAAATCTTCAGCAAATATAAATTATAACTACAAACAAAATCTTGAGAGCAGAAAACTAAGAGAATCCTGAACACCTGAATGTAAAAGGAAAGCGAAGCAATATCAAATGCAAAACACTATTTACAATAATCAAATAATAAATAATTTTAATTAATATCATAAGGAATAATTGAAACAGTATTAAAATATAATTTCAGAATTTTTAAAACACATTTTCTAATACAAGATCAGTAACTATATTAAAACATATTTTTTAGAAGAAAGTTTTCAAATCATGAAAATAAAATGTTTATATTAAAAAATGTTCTTCATAAGTTATGCATAACCTATTTACACTGAAAAAGGAACATTAAAAAACTTGACATATTTTAGTTAATTATTAACTATTTCTTCTAATTTGAGTTGCTGTGTTTCGTCTTCCTGTGTTGGATTAACTTGCTCAATTTCTTCCTCATTCCGCTTCTCTTGCTGGATTGGAATGTTAAAGCCAGACCACCAGGAGGATACAACTGATTTTGCACTAGTGAGCGCACCACCTACAACAATGTGATAAATTAAAAATATTCATTATGCTTACATATTTAACAAGTCTACTGATAAGGAATTTAATTACTATCCATTAAAAGAAGCACAAATAATAAAAAATACATTATTTAAAAAGGAAATATTACTGACACAAACTAACACAAATAGATATTTAAACTAAGGTAAAACATCACAACAAATAAGTTAAAAATATTTACTGAAAAATTCCCTTACACAACAGTATTATATTAGAGGATATTAAAAATAAGGTTTGTAAATATCAACATAACTTTCATTGGGTCAAAATTTTAATTTTAGCTAAAAACATTTAATATTTTACAAGAATGAGTAAACTATTTTCATAGTTTCATATTCATAAAATTTGATGTGAAACTATTATTTACGAAATGTTTAAAAGCATATAGTAATAAGTTATTTATTTTTGTAATTTATAAATAATTGTAAAAATACTTTTGTAATAACTTATAAGAAATAATTATTAGTGGTTTTGAAAAGTAATTATAAGTGATAGCTCAATGAGTTGTTAAAACAGTGGCTTAGTTTAGAAAGGCATAATTTTCATTATTGAAAAGTAGCAGGTCATATACACGATCCAGAAAATCTGTCATGTTCATTTATGGTAGCTGAGGCAACTAAATTATATCATAGTTGAAATGAGCTCAAAGTGAAATGATTCTACCGGGATGATAAGCTAAGTTCAGCAATTTTCTACTTGATCCCTATTTTCAAATTATGAGTACACAAACTACAGTTCAAGGTTGTCAAATTTTACAATGAAGAAGTTGGTCACCAGACTTAGTGAATGCCAGCAGTCTTCCCTATTTTTAGTCCAGAGTTGGGACTTACCAGTTAGATGGAAGTTGTAAAGGATTGGCAGACTCTGAATAATAGAATATAAGTATAATTGTTATAGTTGATAAAATTGTTTGGGTTGCCATCTCTCTAAATTGAGTAAGAGATCAAAACAAGTAGAAGCTTTGTCAAAAAATACTAATAAAAAGAAAAGGGAATTAATTCTTAAAAAATAACAGCTCAATTAAAGAGCAATATTAAAAATATAAATGAGTATTGCTATTTCTAACCTAATTATAGCATCACAACATTTCAAAGTCAATTCAGGAGATTTCTCTATTTGCAGTAACAAAAAATACTGTAATTTGTAGTGAAATATGCTAATATAATTTTAAATTTTGCCAGTCAAATTATTAAGATTCTGCAAGCATATCAAATACATTTGTAATTATAATGCCAAAACATAATATATTATAATTTATTATGAAAGTAATGCTATTTAAATTAAAAGAAATTATATTACGAGGACACATGAAAAATATTAATTTATATATTATTTTATAATACTGATTTGCATTTTTTTATTTTCTTTATTAATTTCTAGTTTTTTCAACATGTTTTTTATTGAAAGATTTCTAGGTTTTTACTTTTCCATTCAAAAATTATCATTTCATTTATAACTGGACTAGGGTAACAGTTTGAAAAATTATTGCATAGGTTATAAATTAATTAAAGAAAAATACTCTTAATAACTTTTAAATTATAAAATGTAAAATTTTATTAAATTAAAAGTCAAAATATACAGTAAAACAGATTTCGAATTTTTCAAAATTATTTATAATCATATATATAATTGTTTTCTTTTAAAAAAAAAAAAAAAAAAAAAAAAAAAAACCTAAAATTTGGAAACTTATACATGAAATGAGTAAAGAATGAGAAAAAAAAATCAGCCTTTACTTTTGAAGGATTTAATATAACTAATTTGGAAGACTTGAATAATGTATGCTTTATTCCAAACCATTATTTTTTCATTTCATTATTAAAAAAATTTTCATAATTGCAAATGATTATTATTATACAAATTATGCATCACTACAATTTTAAATTACTTTTTAAAAAACGTCCAAAAATTAGAAAACCATTAAAAAATGGAAAGGCAATCTAAAATTAACAATTAAATAGGTGCTGAAAAATATGTTAATTTGCATTGTAAGTACATTACTGATTATTGAATAGCATATTTGAATTAAAATATTTCATTAATTAAACAGTTCAAAAATGAAAGATTTAAATATTCATATTTACTCCTTAACTTATAAATAAACGAGCTAAAAGTGTAATAAAATGTAAATAAATGCTTTCAACTGAGAATAGGTTTTAATTTGATTTGATCAATGTTTTACACACTAGGAATAATTCCATTGGAAATGTTATGAAGAACAGTTACTGTTTTCCCTAATTTAATTTGATTTTTTGTACCTTGATCAACCTTTTCGGCACATGAAAAGTAAATGGATCTGAGTCAAAAGTTTAAAGTGGATTTTAAATCATTGCAAATATTCACATTCAGGAGATCTGAACCTTTGATCTATAGAACAGTGACTTGAGTGCCAAAACAGCATTAGTTTCAAAACCAAAATTTTAATCAAAACATTCAGAAAACTGTAAAAAATAGAGTGAATAAGGATAAAAAGAGAAGTCAGTTTCAAATGCTTAGTTTTTAACTATTCTACAATAGCAAGTACTGAAACATAATGCATGTTAAGTGTTAAAGCAGTTAATTCTAGCTAATTACAATTGGAAAAACTAGCTTAACTTTTTTTAATGAAAGGTAAGATTAAAATAAAATTTGCTGCATAACTGCTGTCAAAGGTATTTAAAATTGATGGTGGAAAAAAAAATTGGTAAGAATCTTACAGCTTCAATTTTAATATAATTTAATTATTTTTTATGGATATAATTTTTATGTTTTGTAGTTAAGGATTTCTCAATATTGAAAGCTTAAAATTTTCATCAATATAATATTTTTCCTATTTTAAACTGTAAATAAACATATCACGTAAACTGGGACCAAAATAATATTGAAAAAGGAAATGTACACGAACCTTACCTACAGCTTTCCCAGTTTGTACAACAGCTTTTCCTGTATTAAGTACAGCAGTATTTAGACGTCGACCTCTTTCAGAACTCTGCATGGTGCTATGAGAAAATTATCATTATGTAATAGTTTCCTTTATTTACTGTTACTAGTTTTAGTTGGGTCATATGGCAAATGTGAACCTATCTTCAAGTTTGTAAACATGTTGCATTTTAATTTCATAAGTATTTTGAATGTAATATAACTTGTTGAAAGAGCTTGTTATTTTTTATGTGAATAATGTATATTGCAGTAAAACATTAATGTTAAATTTTATGCTCATATAATCATTATTTTATGCTCAAATATTGATTATATAGCACTGTGATCCCTAAAATAAATTAAACTATTTTTACTCCCATATACAGCAAATAATAAAGGTGTTTCTTAATTTTATCTATCAAAAGTTTTATGATTAGATTTTATTTGTAAAAAAATTTAACATTAAAAAGGATGGTAGAAAAGTAAAAGAGCGTAATTAAATGCAATAAACAGGAAAATAGGTATTAAAAGCAGGGATAGTTTAAGGGAAACAAAAGATGTAGACAAGCATGCAGACACAAAAATCAAGAAAAAATATTATTGAAAGGGCTCACAGTACGCAGCATTCACTTGACATATATGAATACAAATAAATATGATAATTTTCTTGTTGGTGTATTTGAGTCACATATGGTACACAGTTTAATTTATTGGACATTAACATTTTATTTACAATTACTAACTACTGAAATAAAAATGTTTACAAACTTCAAATAACAATTAGGAAACAGATAATTTTTGATAAAATAAACAAGTTATAATAGATTGAAATAAAATAGTTTGATATTAATACATTATTCTAACTACTTATTGTGATTAAACAAAAATAGTCAACAATTGGACGCTTTTCACATGCAAGCTTAGATAAACATTTTATTCATCTGTTTTACTTAAGTGTTTATAATATCCGGTCTTAAAAGTCAGCACTTGTATATCCTCTCAATGAAATGTAACTCCTCTTTGACATAAAATTCATTAAAGAAGTATTAATAAAAAAATTATTTGCTTTTGTGGAAAAGTATTTTTTTTAATGAAAAATCAAATAGGATATACATTGACTTTTATAATAGTATATTTTGTATCTTAGCTTTGTAAAAGTATTTTGTATTTCTTTAAAAAAAGTGATAGATTTTACTTAAAATTTTAAGTCGTGAATATTTTTTCGAACTGTAATGAAAGCTTGCTGATGGATTTTCAGTCAAGAATGAGTGGAACTTTTTGTACCTCAATCCCAATTATTTTCTTCTCAAGATTTGTTTTTATTATTATCAATGTCCAGGACGGCTTAAACTCTTAATTTAAAAAAAAAAAAAAAAAAAAAACTTCTATCTTTATTTTGTGCTTCAAATACAACTCACAGATAAATATGAAAATTTTGGACAAATATGCTAAACTCTAAGTTAAAAATTGAGCATATGAAAATAAATAACTAGATATTACAAAACGAGATGATATGTAATCAACTATAATAGATTACTGTGATAAAAAAAAATCCACAAAATGCTTCCCTGTATACAAATTTTCCTACAATAGATATTTTTACAACTTCTATAAACATTTGGAAATTCTCAGGAAAAAAATTTAACTTTATTGAAAATATATTAGTTTATAAGAAGAGAATAGTTTTCATTCCACAAATCTTTTGCAACAGATAATTTATTAAACAAAAATTATGCATTAAAATCTTTTCAAAATAAAATGTTTGCTACAGAAGCATTTGAAATGTTGCAAAACACTTTAAAGGAGACTATTTATCATAAATTATTAAGGACTGGTAGGCTATCAACTTTGATTAATTGTGTAAGGTCTATATTGAGCAAAATAATTAAGATTTGGTGATTAACAATAAATAAAAAGGGGCAGTATTTAAAAACTGTATTAAATAAAGTAAATTTGAATTCATTTCAAGAACAAAAAATATTCAAAGGACCAAAGTAATGATTTTACAAAGAAATTTTCTTTATAAACATGTTATCACCAGTGATAAAATATGAATCTATGTTTTGACACAGAGAAAGCTCAACAATCAAGGTAATACTGGCTGTTTTCTTTGATTTTTGTGTATTAAAAAATAGAACAGTCAATAAAGATATTATTGAGTGTTCTGTGTGATGTTTGTGCAAAGCAATTTATTGAAAATTACTTAAAATGTGAATGGAAAGAAATAAGATGTTCCACAATGATAATAAGTTCTCACATTATTAATTATAATTCATCAATTTTTAGTAATTTCAATAAATGCAGCCTTTTAAGCAACATATTCTCCTGATATAGCACTGGTATGACTTCCAATAGATGATTATATGAATTCCTCCTAGAGGCAATTTCGACCAGAAATTGCCTCTAGGAGGTCTATTAATTAAATAAATAAAATCCATCACAAATTCTGTAGGACCTTGCAAAAACAATTTTAAGGCATATTTGGATGATTTCAAGAAACATTAGTATACAGAAATATATTGAAGTTGAAGGAGAATACTTTGAAACATACATATTGAAGAAAATGAAATAAATTTTAACTCTAATAAACTTTTTAATTTTATCACATTCCATACATTTTTTATCACTGTAATATACCGTTAATAACACTTTTGTGAACGGAATGATAATTAAAAAATATGCACATTTAAATTATAATTAATACATGCTTTCATTTACAATACTATGGAGTTTTTTCATTGCAAACTTGGTGTTTCCAGATAATAGCTCATAATGCAAAATTAAAAGAATTATTACATTTCAATACATCTGCTTTTTCACAATAACTAATAAATTAAACAATTTCCACACTAATTAAACAAGAAATAAATACAAAATTAGAAGAAAATTAATTTTTTTATATATTATGTATGCAAAGATATAGCATGGATTTTCTTTCATTAATATTAAAAAAAAATTATTATTATTTTGAAAAGATTTTTTTTTAAATTTCAAATATTTAATTTCAAATACTATCTATAAAAAGCTTTGTAAATATCTGTTTTTAATTTATATAACTAATTCTACATTTATTATTAAACAATTTTCTTTATTTTTATAGAATAAATAAAATTTCAATATTAGCAAAAGTAGCTTTTATAACTTTTCAAAATATTAAAATAAAACTTAATTGAATAAATATCTTTAATCAATTGTAACCATCATTAAATACAAAATAAAAATGCAAATTTTAAATACTAAAATATATCCCACTACAAATATACAAAATATTCTCTTTCAAACTGAAAAATTTTAAAATAGGTAAGTTGGATGAGATCATAGTTATAAAGACAAATAAAAATGGTATTTATCCGTTTGAACTGATTTTCAAATAGCATCAAGATAGATGTTTAGTAATTACTTGATTTTTATTAGAAATAATCTATAGTTAAACTTTATTTTTTAACTATCTTAAAAAAAAGATCATTGAAATGCCTTTTTATAAAGACTGAAATCAAACAAATTTTCCACAACCAATGATTTAAGGTTTCCAACAATCATATAATTGTTCAGACAGATCAGTGTGAGCTATTGACTTCTTCTGTAGATTTCTCCATAGCAATTTCTGAAAAATCTTTGATATCCAATTATTCTCATTAATTGTAAGAAAGTATGACTCCACCAAGTCGGCCCATCTTAAACACGATCTTTTCTGCTTTCTAGTGCAAGCAGGTCAAAAATGCAGCACTTTTTTTATAGTGTTACCATCATGCATTTGAAAAATGTGATTAATCCAATTCATTCGATTCAATTTTATATATTTAACAATATCTGGTTATTTATATATCCTACATAATTCTGAGTTAAATCATCTTCTCCAGTTATTGTTTTCCACTACACCATCGACAATACTCCTCAGAATCTTCATTTCAAATACTGAAATAGTATTTTCTTCCACCTTTATAATAGAACTTAAGTCTCGAAGGCATATATCAAGATAGGCCTCACAAAAGTTTTGCAAATTAAAAACTTTCTATTTCTAGAAAGAAACCTAAATTTAAAGAATTTTCCTAGGGTAAAAAAGGCCCTATTTACCAAAAACAGTAATTTTTTTCTTTCCAGAAAAATACTCTGTTGTCACTAGTAATAACTGAACCTAAGTAAGTAAAACACTTTACTGTTTCATATTTATGTAAATCAATTTCAAGATAAGAATCTGATTGCCTGCTCCCAGAAAAGAGCATGCTCTTAACAATCAGAAAAATGTAAATAAAAATTTAAAAACTAGAAAAAGAAATCGTCACAACTTTCTTAATATAGTAACAAGATATATAATCATTTTATTACATGCATGTTTAAAGTATACAAAGTTTATATATGACATAATGTACAATTGATTACATCACAATAATACTTACGATTTGCACTTAATTTAATAGTATATAGAGGTAAATTTCAAAAGGCAATAAAAACCAGAAAAATGGCAAACATAATCATAAAAATAATATACAAAATGTATCTAGTTTATAAAAACTATCAAAAGATAAAATTTTTGAATGAGAGAAAACCCTAAACATTTTTTGTAGACTATATTTTCTATACAAAATATATTCTTTCAAAATTTATTTCATTGAAAAAAAATTTCTGTTAATCTTTTAGTTTAGTCATTTAAAAAATGCATTCCAATTGATGATGAGATGTAATATAATATTGATATAATCAAAGTTTACAAGTAAACATGCACCTAGCATAACAACTAACTGGAAATAAAGTTTTAATTCATTCTTAAATTTCGTTCCGAAAATATATTTTAAATAACTGACTGCACAGAAAATTTTGGCATAAAAACAAATTGCCAAAACTTCTCATAAAACTAATAAATACTAAGACATGCATTTGAAGAATTTTTTTTAAATTAATGATCATTATTTATTTTTAATGGACACATTAATTGTTAAAACTAATGTTTCATTTAACTTATGTATGATAAAATACTACTTTTTAGTTACTTTAAACAATAGCAATTATATTGATCCATGTAAGATTGTACATGTTTACTGAACTAGTTCGAACTAGAATACTTACTAAAGATTAAACAGCATTTGCATCAAAGCTTTTAAATTTATATTACAACAGACATAAAATACTAAAAAAAAATTTACAATGCCATATTACCAAAACTAATATTTTTTAAAAAAAAAATATTATTTATTATGATAAAACAATTTGGAACTTTCCATATTAATTAATAATAAAGAATTAAATTTTAAAATAAAATACAGGAGATTAAATAATTTTATCCTTTTAAATCATACAAAAACTTAAATAAAGTAAAAAAGTTGAAATTAATTCACAAGTGCTTCAAATGTGCATTAAAATTCAATATTGATATCATAAGTTATTATAAATTATAACTGCAAAATAAGGATGTGTAAAATATAATTATGTCATATAATTGTGATTAATCAAAATTATATACATGAAAATCTGGAATGATAACACTACTCATTCATACTATTAGAAAGATTTCACAGCTTTAATTACATAGTATTCATATGAAATGAAGATACATAATGATGTTTCTTTCCCATGGTAATTAACTTTTCATAAGATTTTTGTTAAAACTTATGGTACAACTTGATAAAAATATGTTTCAAAAAGCAATAAATTATTATCTTTTAGGCATAAATGCTGAGCAATAAGAAACCATACAAAATATTTTATTAAATTGGTTAAATATTCTCTTGATTTGGGATGTCTATTCACTGATTATGAAAATTACACCAATCAAGTAAGGTTAGTAAACATTATCTTTGCTAATTTAATTCACATTTAATTTTATCAAAAAAAAAGCTGGTTTAATAAATAATAATTAATAAGTTAGTTTTAAATTTTTTATTGCAAAATAATTATAAATTCTTTGTAATTGGAAAGCAGCAGGTTGTTTCTCATTCTTTTTTAAAAAAATCTTGAAGAATACTGCAATTTTTCATTTATTTATATATTTTAAGAGCTGGGTTAAACAAGTGTTTTATTACTATTGCTTCACAAATTTTTTTTAAATCAATACAAGTTTGGAGAGTGCAGTTTCATTTAGCCTAATATAAATGTAAATAGGGTAAAAACAAACTTTATTCTATATAATTTCCATCATAGACAACTTCTTTGTAGTGGAGTCTGTTATTGTTTTATTTTCAGTTGAAAAGGAAAAACTGAATTCAAAATAATTTCAATTGAAAAAAAATCAAGAATATGAAAAAATTGAAACTGAGAATTTTCTTTTATTACATTTTTATCTTTTGTTTCAACTTAATACAGAAAGTAAAATTTTTATTAAACACTGATTTTTTTTATTTCATTAAAAAAAAATAATAACATTCAAATTTTACTAGTATTTTGAATAACTAGCCCATACATTCTTTAAGGTAAGATAATTTCTCATGACAAAAACTTTCAAATTAAAATTAAAAACAATTTTTCAAATTAATTTTTCTTTTTCAGCATCCATAACTTCATTATTAAAATATTAGATAAATTATATTATATACTGTGTAAATTTGAAGAAATGTTATCTCACATCCTTCTTGTTAAAATAAATTTTATCATGTAAAAAAAAAAAAAAAAAAAAAAAAAAAAAACACCCTGCCACTTTTATTATGATAATTATTTATAACTATATTTTTTAAAAATTATAAAGCGAGTAGTGATAAAGATCTCTCATATTTGATTCCCATAAATGCCTATTTTTTAATGATTTTAACAAATCTGATATCAAGAGAATTGTAACACTTATTATTGTATACCAAACTTAAAAGCACATGGATTCACCTCATTTATTTGATAAAAGAATTTTGGTTTTAGTATGTTATAAATAAAATTTCAATGAATTTTTTTTTTGTATTAAATATGGTATGATTAATCAAATTTAATTTTAAAAAGAATTTTTTTTAAATAACTCAAAGGTTTACAATTAACAGTAAATATGTTGTAGAATAACATCTTTAGTTATTTAAATAAGCTATGTAATACTATGAATTAAATGTAAAATATAAATTCTCAATATCAGCTATTTCAAAAAATAAATATGTACATTTGAAAAAACAATTACAATAATCTTTTTACAGTTAATTTTATCCATATTTAAATATTGTTAATAATTTAAATTATTAATAATGAATAATATTTTATGTTAATATATTGTAAATTAAATTTTCATGAATTAGTATAATATTCAAAAATATAAAATTTTTTTATAGAAATGCTACATATATCCTGATTATTAAAAATATATATAATTAGGATAAAAATTATACATTTAAAAAGGATAACATTGCAAAGCAATTGTATCACACAGAATATAAAAATATAAATTATTACATTATTTTCAGCGTTCAAATAAAATGCTAAATAACGTTATAAAGAAATATATATATATGATGCTCAGCATCACACAAGTACACTTTTTAATAATATCCTAACATTTATGATTTTATTGAAAATGGAAACATATTAATAATATTACAAAGAAATGTTATGCAATATTTATTTATATTCACAATTACTAGGTTACAAAGGATACTTGGGTAAATTAGAATAGCCATAAAGGATTGATATAACTATCCTTTTCAAAATTTATATTTATACGTTTAAATATTTTCTCAACTGTTTAAATAAATGATAATGTAATGATCAAACACAATATTGCTTTTGATATTAATATTTGTGTAATTGAATGAATACGTAAAATTTTATTTTAAAAGAAATTAATTTAAGTGCTGTTTGCTTACACATTGACTAATTTATATTCACTTTGTCAAATTCCAGATAATAAATATTAATAATAATATATAATTGATAAAATTATATATTTTTCCCTCACACACAATATATATATATATTAATCTTTAAAATATAAACTTAACTAAGAAAGTTTTTTCATTTCATTAATGTCTCACACTTATATTTTATCTATCTATGCACTGTATCAAAAACTCAGAAATTATATTAAGTTATTTTTAAAATTCGATGAAGTTCTCTCCTCAGATTTCTCAATTTTGTTAATAAAGCCAATTTAACTAAATAATTTTTATGTGATTTTTACTCATCCTAGAACAAATAAAATACATTTCTAGGTATTTTATTTACTGATAAATTAGTATTTTTAAGTTACTGATTCATATTCAAAATAATTGTCAAGAATAAATGCTCAATAATTGGTTATAAGAAATGATTTTGTTTAATATGTTATATTTTAAAATATAGTACATTTTAAAATCCAAATAATTGCATACTTCCCTGAAATACATTATAAAGTTGTCTAAGTAATTTATTATGAAGTAAAATTTTAATATTAAAAATATTACCAAAAAATATAGCACAAAATTAGTTGAAAATAATAAAATTGCTCCTACTACCAATAATTTTTTTCTTTATAGTACAAGAAAAAACCCATTAGTGTCTTGATTCAAATAATTTTACATTAAATAATGTTTATATATAAAATAAATAAAAGTGTTATTTTCCAAATAATATGATTTATTACAAGAATTAGTAAATGATATAAATAGACAAAACAAAACTATTATATCTATAAAGAATAACAATCATTTAAAAGTTATGTTTATAGATAAAAACACATTATTTATTCACAATAAAAATAATACAACTCTGTTTACAAATTTAACATTCTTTTACATAAATTTTAAATAATAATGAAGGACAATATTTCAGCAAAATTAAAATCACAATGGATTCATATTGAAAAATACTTACTGAGAGAATTTTAATTTCATATCAGCAACACTTAATTGTCCTTGAAATGGGTGACTATGAAATAAATACATAATCATTTTGAGATTTAGATGTAAACAAAAATACATAAGTACTATATTTTCATGCAAAATTTTAATATAAATGAGATTTAAATCTGATTTTTAAATATTTTACGGATCCACAAATATGACTCTCATATAAGAAGTATATATACTATGAGAAGCTAGTTTTAAAAAATAATTTGATTTTAAATACAAAAAAATGGACGAACTATTTAAGCAATGATACATTATTGAATAAAAATATGAAATAATAATTGGTACAGATTAAGAATATAAAAATATGATTTATGAATATTTTTTATGTATTTCATAAAAAATATTCTAAATCATATTTCTTAAATATTTGTGAAGAATTGAAATGGTAAGCCTTTTAATGCATTTCATTAAAAAGTCTATTATTTTAATTCTTCACATAAAGTATTTCTAATTTATATAAGCTTACTTATTTGTTCCTAAGTATTTACTGTTATGAAAAGAGGTTAAAGCAATTGTATTATAGCAAGATAATGACAATTTTTATCTAAACTGCAGTAAAAGAATATTTAGTAAATATTTATCAGACTTTTAAAAGTTTTCACAAAACATGTAACAATAAAGTTTCTAAAATTTCTAGCTTGACTACAGAGTTGAGCAAATATAAAAAATAAATTCAAATTTAAAGACTTTTTTTTTACAGATATCCCTTAAGAATTTGCATGTATTTTTAAAATAATTTTTAAAAAAGAAAATAAAGTTGGAAAAGAAAAAAATTCAAGTCACCTGTACATATTTCAATACAATTAAATAAAAAGTAAGCACAGAAGAATACAAACACATTAAAGAATGATGTAGTTCAGGGTACTTTTGTATGTAGTACATGAAATGGATGATAAAGTTTTCAAATTGTTACAGCAAAATATTGTAATAGTAGCCACTCTTCCAAAATTTTATTCCTATTATATTTTAACTCATGGAAACAGCATCATATGACATTACATTGTCAATTATTACAATTTCAACACGAAGAATGGATGACTTTATGAATATAAAAAAAGAAGATGGAATAGGAAAACGATTAGCATTTCAGAATATTTGGATGATACACAAGAAACAAATGACATCTGAAGCAATCTATAAAAGAAAAGTCTTGCAGTAGTTTTCTCATTTAGAAATCATTCTGTAAACGCAGAGACTATTTTGTGATTTCATCATTTGCACCGGTCAAAATCCAACAAGTATCATGAGAACATCAAATATATGGACAGTTGAATTTTACACTGAGTGGCACATAGGATCGCAACTCTCTCCCATGATTAATTTCTGACATGACAAACATATCGGGAGATCAATATAATAAACCAATACAGTCCTATATAAGATTAGTAGTAAGGTAATTTATTTGTTAGAAGCAGGTCTAGTACATGCTATTATAATGCAAACACACTTGGTGCAGACATTTTGACAATAAAGTTGAGTTTTTCTTTAAATATTTTACTAAGCAACATTTTCAACATAACTAAACTTGAGGCTATAACGACCTGGTTGTTTATCGTGTAATTTTCATTATCAGAAGGTATAAATATAAGCCCAGCCTTAACTAAAAATTCATCATGTTCACTTAAGACAGGTGGGACAAGTTAAATAGGTCATGGTCACAATGTCCTTACAGTGAAGTAATACCTCTGGGGATGGCAACAACAGGGAAGTATACTATTTGGTCCCAATTTCTAGATTACGAAGATTGGCATCTGAATGTTTTTACCTGATTGGTAGAGTACAACTCAAGGCTAGCTACTAAAAGTAAGCTGATGCAACAACAAAATTAAAACATCACAAATGTAGATGGATGTTGTTTGCAACATTTATGGCTATTCCTATACTATTGTATTAATTTAAAAAATTATTAAAATAAAATTCATTAATTTTTTAAGCCATGAGTGATTACGAATCTGAATAAAATGAAATTAAATAGATGGACATATATTTTAGTAATCAAATAAATTAGGTTTACTTAGGTTTTCATTAAAAGTTGTTTAAAAGAAAATATTTTAGACAATATAAATAGCTTTCTTATAACTAGTTTATATATACATACACATACAAACAATTTCAAAAAATAAATTTTGGTGAATAGTCCTGTACATTAACATTGATGAAATGTTGACGAAAGTTACCTTACTGTCCTCCAAAATAGTCACCTCCCATAACTAACCACTGCTAAGATTTCTTATATATATCCTTTAAACTTTGTGATAAATTTTCTTTTCGGATGAAGTTTAAAAGTCTAGTCACGTTTTGTTGAATGTCAAGAATATTGTCAAATTTCTTTTTTTTCAAAGCAATTTTGATTCATGGGAATAGGAAGAAGTCTGGAGGATTAAGATCTGGAGACATGAGATTCGTATACTAAATTTGTACCATTCCCTTTTTTGCCAGGAACAGTTTAAAAATATTTGCTATATGATGGCGAGTATTGTCTAGAGCAAAAAACCATGAAACTTGTTCTGCATACTGGGGCTATAGTGGTAGACGTTTCATGAAACAGGACAAAATTTCAATGCACTTTGCAGCATTCATTGTTATTCTCTCAGATAAAAATTTCTTTTGCCTTGATAATCAAAAAAGGTGATCAGCATCATTGCATGCTTTTTCTGCTCCGACCTTCTTCTGACAAGGTAATGCTGAAGTAAACCATTCCTTGCTTTGCTGTTTGTATCAGAGTAGTACATGAGAAACAAGCACTCATCCTAAGTAATAATACAGTTCAAGAAATATGATATAGCACCTGCTATTTTGACAAAATCAGTGAATCTTAAAAATGTGTTTGCTCCTGATCATCATTGATGTTGCACAAGACAGCAATTTTTCTCATCCCTAAGTTAAGGAGAACAATTTGTTGTATGGTTCATCAGCTGTCATATGCACAGTTAATTTACAATCTTTTGTAATTTCCTTATTTTTTTAATGTTTTGATTAAAGGCAGATGTCTTTGTTCTTCCACTACGAGGTTTTTAGAAACATGTCCCAACCTTTTTGGAAACAGGGTACACACAATTCAAGGACATGTGCTTGATCTTCACAAACATGTACTAGCATCATGGGAGTTTCTTTCAGTGCCTTACCAAGCTTAAAACAAATCTTTAAATTGACATTTTGTTCATTCCTTTTCATATTCTCAGTTAAGAACCAATGCACTAAATAAGCACTTTGTAAAATAAGTCTTTTACAGGATACAAATGACGCTCAATTGAACAACAGAGGCAGCAGATGGTCAACAGCTGCCACTACGCAGGTGATGCCCTTTGTTTCACCAGTGTTATCAGATTGTCCGTTCAGACTTCATTCACCAAATATTATAGTCAGAGGTTGTATCTGTATGTATGTATATATATGTATGAGAGCATGTTTGAAAAACATTTTATTTTCAGATTATTTTGATATTACTATGTCTGTATAATTTTACAACATGACTGTTGATCAATTCCTTGCAATTTAACCCAAATCAAATAAGTTGGCAGCTTAAATTAGATTTAGAATTGTTTCCTTAAATTTCGGTTTTGCAATTAGAAGAGTTTGGAAGTCAAGAAATCATCAGGTGAGAGTTTTCCAATCAACCACAACAAATGGTTGATATATCACAATTTATAATCAACTGTTTAACATTGAAAAGAAAATGCAAATGATTGCTAAGTTAAAAAACAGAAATAATAAATAACTGTTTAAAAAACTTATCAACTTCATTATTAAAGGAAAGACCTTATTTTAAAGACATTGAAGATAAAAGACATTATGAAAAATTAAGAATACATGGAAATTGATCAAGTCAGCATTTTATGCTTCATATGTTAAAAATTTCCTTTGAAATGTTATAAAACAGCTGAAATATTTTAAATTACATTAACTTCAGGAATATTATTTTGCATAATAACTCTAGGAATATTATTTAAAGAATATGCATAGTTTAGTGATTGATATTAAGTAAGAATAATCCATAACTGGTAAAAGAATTTTTTATTAATACACACATACACTGTTAAAAATATAATTATTATATTAAGTAAGAATAATCCATAACTGGTAAAAGAATTTTTTATTAATACACACATACACTGTTAAAAAATGCAAATTTAATTTTGAATGAATCATTCTCTAAAAATAGTTATTACTTATCCACTTGCTACAGGAAAATCTACACCAAATAAAATAGACCCCTATTGCATGAGGGCTACAAAAATCTTCTGACTTTTGAAGCTTTCATGTAACAGGGCTATCCAACAACAACCTCCAGGAGGCATCAAAACAATCAAGAAGGTGAGCAGTGCCAGGAGGTAGAAAACAAGAGAAAGGGGAATAAATCTTTTCCTTATTATGAAATTTCATGCATTTCAAATGACAATTTTGAATTTCATCAAAGTCATTTGTAAAATCCTTAAGCCACTGCATAACAGCAACAGGCCAGGGCTTTCAGTAGTAAACTAGTTATAAATTGTTCTGATAAGAAATCTCTAAAAACTGAATTCATTGTAAATATATATATAATTTTTTTATAAGCTGAGTTGTGATGTTAAGTGTAAGTGCAAGTTTAATTATACAATTTATGTCCAATTTAAATTTTAAAAAAGATGCAGTTATTTTACACAGAATCATAGTTTTTAAATATTTTTTATTACCAATGAAAATAAAAAGTAAATTTTACAAATAGTAACTCTTTGAAAATATGCAGGTATCTTAAGGGACATATTTATGTGTATTTTTATAGATATTTTCAAAAATAATTATGGGTTATTTCATCATTTAGAACTCAAAGAAAAAGTTTCAGGAACGAAAATGATGGAACAAGAAATGCATGTATATTTTCAGTAGTTGAATTCTTGAGCATTTAACATTCAAAAATCAGAATGAACATAGAATTGTTGAGACAATATACAAAACAAATACAAAATTTAATAAAATAGCAGTGAAAATCAAATTAATTAAAATATTATATTTGATAAAAAGTTGTGAAATAAAAATGTAATTTGGAAATGTAAATACACAATGCAGTCACAATAACTTTCCTAACCAGAAATAAATCAGATAATTTTGCTTACCCAGGATTCAATTCTAAAACACCTAGGTGATTGCTACAACTCCAAATTTTGTAATTATGTGTTGTTTTCCAAGCATTCATAAAAGATAAATTAAATGATTCTCCTTCTTTTCCAGTAGCTATAATATTAAAAATAAACTAAAATTTAAATGCATAAAATTTTTTAAAAAATAATTGAAAAGAACATAATAATGTCTCTTTATGTTATAAATTAGTATTCAAATTTAAAGTAGTATCAATTGAAACTAATATACATTTTAAATTTATCACATCTCCTAAAGGAACTATAAAGATTGAGACAGTTAAGAAAATCATATGGAAGACAAGTTGAAAGTAGCAGTAATAATAGGTAATAAATAAAATAATTGATAATAAAGATAAAAATATTTTATTTATAAATTTTGCAGAAACTTTAGTATTAAATAAATGAAATTCAAAAAATAATTTATCCCTAATATCAAAATAAGCATCTGATTTAAAAATACTCTATGTAGCTTTTATAAAATCACATTTTTGTTTAAACTTATAAAAACTTTATTAGCTTCTTTCTGCTACTTTTCTTATTCTATAACTTTCAAGACTTTACATTGCTATGTTCAATTTTATTTTAGTTGTCTGGTTTCACCTAGATCTTTCAAAACAGCTTTTATAAAGGGATAAAGAATTTCCAACAGATGATATCATCTTTTATGTTTCAGGGATTATATGTATAAATCCATAGCAAATGATTGTCTGAATATTTTTTTAAGTAAAACAGCTTTTATGAAGGCTCCATGTACTTCTGATACATGTTAGCACCGTTTGTGTTATCAAGATCTTATATATAAATCCATAATAAATTATTGCACAACATATATTTTTCTCTAAGAACAACATTTTCTTACAAGTTCCATACAAAAGAAAATTTTTATCCTCTAAAAATCTACTCTCAAGTGCAACATTGCCAATGTGAAAACAGGAAACTATTTTTATAACATGTTGAAACCATTTTTATAACATGAAGATTTTGAATATGCTGATCACCACATAGAAATGGGATTTGTTTGTTTGTTTGTTGCTTAATGGTCATTTTTTGCACACGAGGGCTAATTAGACCAGGAACTATGGTTTAAAGTAGTATCCAAACCATTACTAGCAACCATGAATAAGGTGAGATTTGAACCCACGAACTGTTGAACCATAGGCAAGAGTGCTAACCATTCAGATGCCAGCTCAGTGTAGAAATGGGAAAAACAGTCATCAATTCTCGTAGTTATTGTATATTATTGTATCTGATTAGTTATTTTTTTCTAAAAGCACTTTCAAACCACCTGTAGCTCTGTATTTCAAGGAAAAATAAAAATTTTTAAGCAAAATATTTCTGAATGCCATGGTAATAAAAATACTTCATGGGAATGTTTTTATTATCATGGAAAACCACTTTCTGAATTTAAAGACTAAAATTTCAGTTGCAATTACTTCGTTAAGGAATATTTAATCTGGGATCTTGTGTCAATATTTATTAACATGATAGTCTCAGATAATTTTTAATGTGTCAAAGTACATATGTACTTATTAAGTTTCAATTAAAATGATTCTTATTTAGGTAGTTTTTTTAGCACTAATTCGGATAGGATTGTTTGTCGCTCAACGGTCATTTTTTGCACACGAGGGCTAATTAGAACGGAACCTAAGGTTTAAAGTAGATTCCGAACCACTACAAACATCCATGCCCAAGGTGGGATTCGAACCCACGAACTCTTGAACCGAAGGCAAGAGCGCTAACCATTCAGCTGCCAGCTGGGCTTTAGCACTTATTAAGCTAAATATTTAAGAAAACAAATATTAAGGTAATTTTAGTTTTCAACATAACAAAATGAACTGATATATTTAAAATTTGATAAAACATAAGACATAATGATGAGCATTATCATGCAAAAGGATAATCCACAGTATCAGATAGCCACATCAGCTGTTCATGATGTACTTTTTCAATTCTTATAATGTGGCACAAGTGAAGGTGCTGCACCATAGACAGTTATTCCAACAGTAGGTCATCAATATTGAAAAAGTATGCTGACATGATTTTGCAAATTCTAACTGATTAGCAAGCCATTGTAGCCACGGCTGTGAAAGTTGTTGTCCTTCTGTGCTCATGTTTTTAGTAGTTGGATCAAAGTGATGGCACTATTCATCAGTGGCAATGATGCTTTCAAGGAATCAAATTTCTATTTCATGGTACAATATATAAAGGTGGATGGAAACAGACACATGATGAATTTTCAGCTGCTCTGCTTAGTACTTTGTGAATTTCTTGTTGCAGATTTTATTGTAATATAAAATTTTAAAGAGCATACAATCATTTAAATAACTTTGATGTTGAAAAATCCAGGTGTAAGTGGTCATAATATACATTTGACGGCATCTTTGAGATATGAACCTCAGAGAATAAATATACAGTGTGATTATAAATTGCTTTTACAAATTAAGAATGTTGATAGTACCCATCCAGACAAGCAATAATTTCACAGGGACATAGGGTCACATTCCATTCTGAGAGGTAGAAAAGAGGAATTCTCACTTGAACTTACAATAGTGTTGGGTAAGTGAATGAATAATACTAAAAGCAGGGGTAGGATTACAGAAAAAAATTTTTCAGGACACTATTTGCAAGAAATATCAGGACATTTTTCAGGACATATTTTAATAATTAAACAAAACCAATGTTACTTTTACATATTAATTTCTGTTTTATGCATAAAACACATTTTAGAAAGGAATAAACTATTTATTAAATTCTGAGTTTTTTAATCTTTAATACAACAATATGAAAAATGATACAGAAATTTAAACTTTCTATACTGAACATTTTTTGAAAATTTATAAGTTAGATGATAAATGCTTTAAATTAATAATTAATTTATGTATAATTGAATAATGTTCATTTTGAACTGGATGCATTAGCATTTAATTCCGATAATTTAATACTGCACTTTTTTAACTTATCATTCACAGATGCAATCTCTGCATTAGCAGCAGACAGCATCATTTGTTCAACTTTCACATCACTCATATTATCATCACTGATAACACATGCTATTTTTTTAGTTGCATCATCCAAAAGCTTTTGAGCTACACACTGATTATCAAGAAAATTTTTCTTTTCTATCTCAAGTTCATTAATTTTTTCTAATAGGTGCGATTGTTAAAACTTTTTTCACAAGTAGCTTCTACATCTTCCTCATCCTTTCTTTTCTTCTCTAATTTTGTTACATCTTTTGATTTTTCCATATATGATGCATATTCTGCATGAGATTTCTGAATATAATGCATCATTTCTTTGGTATATGGAATGGAGGAAACAGAATTGCCATGCATTCGAATAACATCATGACAAATCCGTAAACTTCGAACTGTTAGTTCTGATAAAGAAGCTTTCTCCTTTGTCACAACAGAATTGTTAGTTGAAAAACCTTTTTCTGGTTGGGAATTTACATTCAATAATGACAGACATGATTTAACCACTCTAGAAAGAGTAGGATATTTTATATAACCGCCAGCATCTTTTATATTGAAAACTGCATTTCAATATTTACAGATATTTTGATTATTAACATTATCATTCACAATCAAAGTCACATCTTCACACATGTAAAGAATCCACTCTTCATTTATCTTATCAATATCTGAAGAAGTTTTATTCACATGAGGAATATGTTGAATTAATCTGCTAAATGAACTCCTAGACTCTTCCTTTTTTCTATTGTAAGGAGACAAACACTGGAGATCTTTGAGTAAAGGATTTGTTATAGGAAGTTTTTGAAGCAAATGCTTTGAAGTTGCTATGTAGCAGCTTCTGACACTTTGTAGAAATGTTGTTTTGTCAGTAAGCTCTTCCAGTATTGCTGTTGCACCATGACCTATTTCAATCTTGTTTAAATTTAACCAATTTTTCCTGAATCAACATTAATTTGTCGCAACTTTACTCCATTTTTTTCACAGATTTCTTTTGGGTTTAAAAATTTTAACATAATACTACGAACAAGTTCATTTAACTTACTGTATATCACATGTACTAAAGGTTCGACTTTTTGCATTAGAAGTAAATATGGTTCAAAAGTTTTACAAAAAAATGAAACAAAATGCAGATATGCCAGAGTCTTAGGGTCTTTCAAATGTTTTATAATCCGAAGATGTCTATCAGAAAGAGGATATTTCGACTCTTAAGGTACTTTAACAATAAAATATTCCTTTAGAACATCATATTGATAAACAATTCTCTCACAAACTGAGCCCAAAGTTAACCAACGGCTCTCAACATGACAAAGGAAACTATGTCTAACTAAAGTTTCTTCCAGTATTTCTAACTGTAAGGAATGATAATCTTCCCTTCTTGCAGGAGATAGTTCGAAAAATTGATGAATATCTATAGCAAATCTATCAATATTACAATCAATTTTATCAATACCCTTACATAGTGCTCCATGAATTATGTGCAAGCAACATATACCCAAATCAATTAGTACTGGTAAACTTTGCTTACTCAGTTCACTATTTATTTGCTTTAAAACAGCTAAATTAACTCTTGGTCCATCCATTGACAACTGCATTAATTTTTCTAAATTCAAACCATTATTTTGAATAAAACTTAATAAAATTTTTACAATTTTACTGGCTTCAGCATGCCCTAAAAATGTGATTCGAGGTAGCAAATGACATTTTTACATTGTTTATCAGACCAGTATGAGATGTAAATATCCAACTGTTTCTTTATTTGTTTTGTAGTAGTTTCATCGAAAAGTAAAACAAAATATGAAGTGTCGATATCTCGAAACAAAAGAGTTTTGAAATACGGACCTAATCCAAAATTAACCATATACCTGACTTTTTTGTCAGATAATTTGAGATTTTTTGCTATGGAGGAATCGTCAAAAATTTCTCCGTAAATGTTAGCTAAATCATTCAAAGATGAAAAAGAATAATTATTTTTTATTGCCACCAAAACTAAAATGGTTTCAGCTTTAATGGTATTCTCTGATATCGTTTTGGGAAGCCATGATTTGTTATTCACTACTACAGTCGATGTCGAGGATTCAGATGAAGTTGATAACTTGATAGTAAATAGTGTTTGATTTTTGTAACAGTTCACAGCTTTTTTGTGTCTTAATCTATCTGCATGATCAAGCACTTGTCTAAAACCCATATTTGAAACACTGATTTTGTTTTTGCATACGAAGCACTCCGCAGAATGAACATCGTCAACACTTCGGCACCAGGTCTTGATTAGGCATTTATTCCCATTTAACAGTTCCAACCATTTGTCGGAAAATTCCGTTTTCCTTGGCATTTTTAAAAGAAAACTGTTTTTAAAAAATAAAATTCTGAGCTTGCTAATAAACATTCTTCAAAACACCTATCAAAATCTTTCAAAATGGCGCGATAAGCATTTACGAATAATTCTCACAATTTTGCCATCATTGTAAATAGTTATGCACTACTAAAACCAAAATCTTTATCTGTAAAGGCAGAAAATAAAATTTAATGGTAAACCCAAATCTAATTTTTTTTTTGACGTCAGATATTCCTGAGCAATGGCTGAAAACGAGGCGGAGACGAATGTATGGCAACCCTATTTCCGGTTTGAAGGAGAACAAAAAAGGGAAAAATTTTTCTCTTTCTTCTTGCATAGAAAGCAGTTGAAAGAAAAAATATATTCCACTGGAAGAAAAGTTTACTACTGAAAAATATAAAATTATTAATTAAAATTAAATTTTTAAAAGAATGTAATAAAAAATAAGGAATTCCAGGATTTATTTTGAAAAACAAGGATATTTCAGAAAGTTTTTTAAAAAATCAGGAAATTCAGGAATATCAGGACAACTCCGAGCCCTGTAAAAGTTTCAGAACCATGTTTATCTTTTATTGAAAGCCTTACAGCAAATACTGAAAATGCTAACCACATGTGTTGTTACACAGTTGACACAAGTGAAATAATGACTGGTGCACCCTATCCAGGATTCTTGGTGCTGTGTGTTAATTTGTTCGCTGAAACAACGATTCTAACTACAAGATCTTCAGCTGAGTCCACAGGTGTCTCATACACTAAAGATTTCATGTGCCCTTAGAAAAAAAGGCTCAGTGAGTTGATGTCCAATGAGCAAGGAGCCCTAGTCACTGGTCCTCTATGTCCAATCTATCGTGACACTCAAAAAGTTATGGACTATGATGGACTAAGGCTCCATTGTCTGTAAACCACATGTCTATCTGAATGAAAAGCAGAGCAGCCTGCAATAAGCTGGGAAATACTTGTTCAAGTAAATACAGCATGTTGCGCTACTCAAATGGTCTGGCATGATTTAATAGCCTACCAGGTAATCACTAAAGATATCTGCCCAGATTTTACAGAAAATTTCGGCTGGTTTCTATGAGGGGTGTGTGCATGCATGCCGCCATAGCTTTCACTAAAAATTTTGGATGATGTTATTCAAATAATACTTGAAGAGATGACGTTGCACTGTTTTTAAAAATTAACCTCTACTCTGATGGCATTTTTTGGTAATTAATAAGAGCAAAATGTGGCTTCATCCCTGTGAAAATTAGCATATGCTAAATTCATGATATTCATAATAGATTCTTGATGCGCTTTTATCCCTTTTCTGCCTCAAAGTGGAATGCCACCCAATGTCCTTATGTTATTATTGCTTGTTTGTTTGGGTACTATCACACCTCTTAAATTGTAAAAGACAATTTAGAATCACCCTGTGTGTGTGTAATGGTGAAAGAATCAATGAAAATATTATGTACGACTTTTTGAATGGCCTGAAATGTATTTATTGTTTGACTGGTGTTGACATATCTTTTGTTTGTCGCTGAATGGTCATTTTTTTAGTACAAGAGGGCTAATTAAACCAGGACAGAGAAATTTAAAGTAGATTCTGAAATGCTACAAAATTCCCACCCACCTTACTATACACTGTTGAGCTGAAAGTCAGAGTTCTTGTTGGTTATTTCCCAATTTACAATATGTCATTTGATGATCAAACTGGAGATTTTAAATTTCAATAAACACTTAAATATAACAATATATTCATTGAATATATAACAATGATTTATTTGCATATGAAAAACTTAAAAATTAAATAATTTAATACTAAATATTGTGCCCAGAAAAAGTGTATGTCACACATTTTCTGAACAGCAAGAACAGAAATTCCTTTTTTCTTATACCCTTGTCCAGTCACTAACTTAAATAGAAAGACAAATCCTTCAATTAATCAATTTATTCACCAATGACAACATTTAAAAAGTAAATATTTCCTAAAAACAGTCCATTAGCAGCTAAAAACTCAAATTTTATGGAAAAGTGATAACTTAATGGAACTCTTAATTTAAATAGTGTTTTTTTAATTTGCAATTTGAGACATTAATTTATGTATTTTATTATGAATGGTGTAGAAATATTTGAGATGCATACAAGTTTCTCATTGAATTATTCTGCTTAATAAAACTTTTTTGGTGCACAATTCTTCATGATTTAGCTGCAGAGTAGACCATGTTCACAAGTCTATGCATCTTAATAAAATCATAAACAAGAGGATTGTTAAAAAAGTCAATCCTATCTAAACCTGTACAGGTTTTTTTGTCCCTGATCAAAAAAGACACCTGATGTACTTGCAAGTCTGCTAATAGTGGATAGTCATTTCTGATAGTAATATCAGAAATTTCTGATATTACTATCAGAAATGATGGCATGGGCACCACATAAAGTCTGTACATTATATCAGGGGAGATTTGGAATTATCCATAAATCAGAATAAAAGATTGACCTTCACATCCTGAGTGACTATACAAGTAGAATAATCTACCAATGTACTTACCCATTCTACCATGGGTACCCTCTCACCACAATAAGGTAATCAGAAGGATTTATGGAATTAATTAAAACTTGTGTGTCATTGCTTAGTTAATTAAAAGCTGAATTATTATAAAAACTGTTATTTTAGTTATTGATTTAGCTTTTCCCTAGTTTTTTATCCTGGCTTAGTTTCATAGCATTTTTTAACAATAGAAGCAACTGGCCTGTTCATTGGAAACCAAGTTTTCGTAGAAATTGATGTTATCTACAAAACTGATTTAAATTTATAGTATTGTTAATGTAGGCTTAGTATTCTTAAAGCATGTATATCCTTGAGATTAATTAAAAGAAAATAATTTAAATATTTAGAATGTATATTACTGACAAAGCACAAATGGATGCATTGGTTTTTAGAGTTATTTTATAATTTTGAGAAATGTATTTTTTAGAGCAATGACAAATTTACTTATACAGGACATTCCTTATAAAAAGAAATAACTTGTTCTTTTGGTTTTCAGAAGAGACAAGATTTAGATACTAGCATACTATGAATAAAGAAGTTATAACAATTACTTACATAACTTCACATAGATTATCTTAATGAAATGCACATTATTAATGTACTATTATACTCCATTGTTAATAGTTTAATATAATTAAAACACTTACTTTCAATTTCAGATGTTCTCATTAGACTCAAAAGATATAATTTAAATTGTGATCTTAACCATTCATCTCCTCCTTCCCAACCTTCGAAAAAAAAAAAAAAAAAAAAAAGACAATTAAAAATACCTTTTATTAAAAAAATAAATTTCAATGCTATAACAAGTTTAATTTGAGTGGGAAAAACAAAATTACATTAGTTTCAAAAAGATAAGCATATAGAACAAAAATCAACCCAATTCAAAGTAAGAATATACATCAAAAATTTGAATGCATATCTATACAATTATGTCAATTGAAAGAAGCATAAACAGATATATATGAAAGCAAGATATTATAACCAATTTATGAAAATAAACATGTGGAATCATTCACTTGAAAAATTGCAATGAAGATTAGACATGGAATTTGAAGTGGAAAAATTAATATACAGGACAGATGCTAAGTAAAAGGTTGTTCCCTTTCATTTAATTTAATTTAAAAAAAAGAGCATGTATTATTTGATTTGATTAAAATGTGTTAATATATTATCAAAAATTAAATACTCTCATGAATGCTATTTGTTTGGGGAATAAAATGCTCATTTTTGGTTTGTTTCAGGTTTTTTTTTATGGATGCACAGAGCTACATGAAATTGGAAATTATAGTATCATAGCAATAATTGATTATTAGGCATATGTTGAAGTTGATTATGGAAAGCTCAACTTGACTTTAATTTTAAAGATTAAGTGTAGAATTTTAGGGGAAGATGCATAGTTTCTTTTTAGATCCTTACTACAACCACTTCTATTTTTGGAAAATAAATGAAACTCTCTATGATTTCATCACTAGAAATAAAAGACAGAATAGCTAATAATAATGACAGATGAAATGTATGAGCTGTTTAGCTTCTTGATAATTATTCTATATTGAAGATAATTTTCCAAGCTCAAGTTGACATAATTTCTTGTAAATTATATAAATGTGTAATATTTTAAAATGCAACAACTTTCTAGTCATTTATCACTATGTTAATTAATATCTTTCAAGGCACTGTATATAAGGTAAAACAATTTTTATTGATTCTTATGTAATTCCTTAAACAACTATCTATATCTTAATTTTTCATTAAACTTTAAAAACCAATGTGAAATAAAACTATAAGAAATAGATGATCATGAAAATGTGATATTAACGTATATATTGTATTACACTTACCAGTACCATCTAGGAAAACATCATGTTTATCTTCCATTACATGCCTAACCAAATGATCAGCAAATCTTAAATCTTCAGTAGTCAAATATAACTGTTTTTTTAGTTCAGGATCAATAATGTCTATTTTACCATCTTCAACCTTTAATAGTAAAATTATCATTACCAAAGTATATGCAAAGATAAAAAATTGCAATAACTACAAAAAATATGCATTAAATGTTTAGTAATTTTTTAAATTTATTATTATTATTATTATATGTAATAATATAAGTACATAATATAAGCTTAAACCTCTCCTTTCAAGTCCAGCAAATAATAATTACCTTTAAAAAGACCTTAATTCTATGTAGAAATATTACTTACGAAAAAAATATCAATAAAAACTAGAACTGAAATCATGTTTAAGATTTACTCTTTTCTAATATTATTACAGCAATTTCAGTAAAAACATAAATTAAGTACATAATATAAAATATTAATAACAAACTGCAAAAAAAGAATAATTTTTATAAGACACAATCAAAAATCTTCCATTCAAAAATTTAAAACTAAAAAGTACTCAAGTCTAAATATTTTACAACATTTTACAGTGTATGGATTTTATTAATGATTTATGGTACAGTTAAGGACTAATTAAATCACCATATTATAGTTTATGACAGTTGAGATACATATCAAAATACAGCTTTTTTTGTCACTCTACTGTCAATTTTTGCAGATAATAGTAAATAGAATTCCAAACCCAAAAATAGTGGACGCAAATCCAGGAATCTGGTATATCATTTCAGATAATTTATGATAAATGCTTAATGACATGTTAGTAGATAAAGTAGAAGAAAGTCAATGTTTGGCAGTAGTCCGTTAATGAATATGAATAATATTATATAGGTGTTCATGTGGCTGCTTTTTAAATAATTTCATTTTGATATTGTCTTTGATTATTCAGAACTCTAGAAATATCCATTGGTAAGTTTTAAATATCAGTAAAGTTAGTAGAGGGTTATTATAGTTTAAAGAGCATCATATCATGTTATTATGCATTGTTACATCTATATATCCTACCCCAGTTTATTGCTTTGGAAAGAGAAACACTTATTTGATACCTTTATATAGGCTAAATTCTTTTAATGGGCTTATAATTTTCAAATTTTATAATAAAATATTTTTGATTATAAATTTTCATAACTTTTTTCTATATTTCACACTATTTGTTGTTATATATTTTATTGGAATAAAATATATTTAAAGCTTATTATGGCTGCAACCAGCTAGTTTAAAAATATTAATCAATACATTTTCCCTGTGACACATAATTGACATATCACAATTTTTAGATAGAAATATTAAATGAACAAAAAAAAAAAAAAAAAAGAACACAATCTTATATAAAATAAATTATATTTAATTTTATAATGCAAAACATTACAAATTGTTTACAGTTAAAAGTTGAGTTTTTCAAAAATAAATGAGATTTTTGTGGTTATAATAGAATTTCAAATAGTAGAATAGATTCACCATACTTAGCTATCACTGTTTAACCTCATATGAATCTGACTTAATTGTCATAATTTTTGGCACATAAAATATAAATTTTATTGCTGATAATATACAAAATTTGTAGAAGCACATTTTTTATTGTAATCAGGTCCTTTTTGGATACTGATCACAATAATTTCCCACAATATACCAATGTTTTTATTTATGAAAATAAACTGATAGTAATATCAATCCTTTTACTTTGATTTGTTAAAGACAAATATCTCCAAAAAAAGAATTATTAAAAACATTACAAAATGGTTTAGAAAATGAGCCTACTTCCTTCCAATGACAATAAATGCATAAATTTGGATCTACTGCAAGTTTTTTTAAAAATCAGCATGTAAGTAAGTTATAGTATTTTTATACTTCACATAAGAGCAATTGAAAATGCAATATTCTTCAAATATGAACCACAAAACTAGTTTTGCCAATCACATTTTCAATTGTATACAAAAAGTCACAGAAGTCTAATCATCATTTATCAAACAAGAAATTTTTTTAGAAATATTGATCTATAGTATGAATTGAGATAATCTATGTTATAGTAATAAATAAAAGCAAATCTTACTTACAAAACTGTTTATTATGCTAAGAATAATGAATGGCACATAAGTTATGACAAAATTTTTTTAAAAAATCATCCATTTTAAATTAAAAATGTACTCATTATACTGTTCTTTTTTTTTTTTTTTGCTAATATATAAATTTTTTTAAGTGTCTAAGATTACATGAACTTTATGGGTTGGATAAAAACAAGTTTAGACCCAAGAAAGGGTGTCTATGAATAATATATTAAACAGAAAATTGTTTTTTACTTAAATTTTAAATAACTCCATATAAGATATATAAAATTTTATAAATAATGCAGGGAAATTTCACACATAATATTTTCATTCAATAAATAGGAGTACATAAATAAAAATAAGCCGTTAGAAATAATTAAAAAAATGTTAATAGAACAATCAAGAGAAATCTTTATTTAATTCATAAACAAAGCAGTGAGTTTCCCTAAATGAAATATTATTAAATCATAATTATAGATATTTTTTAATTAGAATAGCAAAAGAAAGAAAATTATGTAAAATAATTAATGTATTTTGCATGATTTTAAATATTTAATAATACAAAACTCATCAACATACTTCCACAATAACATCAAATAATTGCTTTTTTTGTTTGAATAATATATTTGTTGCACCAACAAGACAACCACGGACACTGAGATCATTCAAAAGATCTAAGAAAGGCAAAGATAGATATGGATGGCACAGCATACCCTGAAAGAGGAACAAATTGATAAAATTATTTAAAAAATATAAAAAAGACCATTTCTTTTAAGTTATAATATTTATATTTTCAATGTATTAATATTATTATAGTATGAATTTTTTTTCATTATTATGTGTATTAATTATTTTTAAATAATATAGTGAAATTACTAATACATTCTTATCCCCTTCTCATTTATATCAATATTTGTCTAATTTTTGATTGAATTAAAAGAAATTTTAGTTCACATGATAATAAAATGTATTTTTAGTGTTTTCTTGTTATAACAATTGCAAATTTATTTTCTGCCTGATTCAAAAATAAAATATTCTTTTAGTTTTCATTTTTAGTGAATTTTATAAAAATATTAAGTATTTCATAATAATCAATGTTATTTTAAATGTACATTAATTCAAACTATAATTCCAATTTTAAAATCAATTGATTTTTTGTTATTTCTATATTTGTAACTTTTATTTAATTTAAATTATAAACTAAAAATAAAATGATACTTTTTGATTGGAAATTTTTGATTTTAATTAACACATGTATATAAATAAATGTAAAGGTATAATGTAACAAAATATACAATTTTTAAAAAATTTTAGTTTTTATACAATATCAATAATTAATAAATTTTAATACAATCTAATTAAACATAAATGATAATTTCTAACCCTATTGTATTTTAAATAAATACTTATTGAAAATTAAGTCCATTAATTGCACAAAGACTCATAAACAGATTATCATGAATTATGGCAATAATAATAGCAAAAATAAAATTAAGTATTCCTTTCACTTTGAAAATATTTGCAGAAATAATTACATATTTTATAATTAAAAATTCCTTGTTAAATTATGATTAAATATTAGCTTTCTATTTGAAAATGCTACAAGCTCCATCAAATAAAAAGTGTGAGTTAAAATAGAAATTTTATATTTTTAAACTTATAAAAAATTATAAAAATCTTTATTTTATATGGTTTTAAACAGAAGACATACTGTAATATCCAAAATTCAAGAACAGCCTGCTATGTAATGAAATGATAATATAAAAATTGATTTTAATTTATTTTTGCAATATCCCTTTGAATTTGAACAATAGGGCTCTAATTAGGATAGCATTTGTTGAGATAAATTGAATAATTTTAAATGCAACCCTCTAGTGACTCTTTAAAATAATGAATTTGGGTTAATATTTTATGAATAAGAAAAAACAAGACTTTAACTATGGAAAAATTTTACTATATTCTTATTCTTCTTTAAAAAAATTGATGTGGAAATGATGTTTAAGTATCTTACAGTCAGTGAACTCGTGATTTTTTTAACAAAATTTCCCTAAGAACAATAAAATTACAAATCATATTGGTAAGTTACCCAAATGTGTTTAAATTTTATATATTATAGCTTAGTGTAGATAACAGATGTACATGAAAGCAATAATGCATTTGCCATACCATGAGATTGGAACAGGACTAGTTTAAACTGTGATTGATGTTACGTGGAATGCTTCAAAATTTTGACTCAGACTCCTGAACTGCTTCTACTTATAAGATATAAGGAAAATACTTGCGTTACTATACATCACTTCAATGACAATGGATGAGGAACATCTTTGGTAAATCAGTTAAAGTGGTCTAGTTTATTTGTATCCACAGTGTTGTAGATATATACATAATTACTAAACTGGATTTGTAAATTACTCCCACATTCTTCAACATCAACACCTATATTAAGTTGATGTTCCTTGTTCAATAATGACTTCATAAATTCTGATAATGTGACAAATATAATTCTTACCCTTCATTAGGGAAATTGTCATGTTTGAAAACAGAATATTTATGCGAGATAAATCACTTGCCCATATATCTTTATCAATGGATTGTGACAAAGTTTTTCTTTTTTGAAGACAGAGATAGGAGAATCTATTCTAACAACTTAGTCTATTTAGACACATGTGTTTACCTATTTTGATTTGGGATTATTAAAAAATGTGAACTTATTTAAAAAATACTGAGAATTAAATTAAATTTCTCTCAAATTATTTCATTTCAGAAATTATTTTTAATTAAATTAAAATTCTCTCAAATTAATTCATTTCAGAAATTATTTTTCAATAGATGGCTATAAAGATCAATATCTTGTAATGTATCAATTAAATGATATCAGATTTATGCTTGTTGGAAAATTGACATTTTGCATTAAAAAAATGGTTTATGGTCCTAATATTACAATAGCCAATTATGTACAATTTTGGTTTCGTTGATTCCATACTTTTGATGTTAAAAATTTACTTTACAAGATAAGCCCGTCATTGAAAATGATAAAATTGCAGAAATGAAAGATGATTGGCATGTTAGCAATCATGGTATCATTCAGGAGCTAAAGATCAATAATAAAACAATTTCAAGCTATTTGCACGGAACAAACTCGAAATAAAGTTCACATAAAAATAATGGATTTCCCCCCACATAAAATAAGCTCTATTTTTATTCAGACATTAGGGATTACAATGATTAACTTTCCATAAGCCATAATTTTCTTTTCATAGAAATTTAAACAAAGTAAAAATTATATGCTACAATATTATTCACAAGAAAGTAAGCACAAAAGCTTTCATTAAATGTCAAATACTATATATACATGACATAAATATATGTATTGGAATGAGAGTGCACCTTATCCAACCATATGTACATATTATTTTTATAGGCTTAACTTTTAAAAGAAGCAAATGACAAGGCATTACCTATTAAAAGATACACAATACTATGAAATTTTTTAATTGAATCAATGTAAAATATTTTTATTACATGTCTATTTTGGAATTTAATTTTTAGGATAGATTAAGACAATTTAAAAATTGTTAGCCAATAGAAAGATAAAATTAACAGAATATATTTTCTGCAAAGATATTTTAGATTTGCATAAAAGTAAAGAAAAATGAGAACTTTTTCTTATTAATAAGTCTAATTCTTCTTTCAAAATCATAATTTTTAGCCAAATTTTCTTCCTTTTGAGTATATGTTTGTATTCCTTATTAGTTTCATTAACATCACTTTTATATTGCATAAAATTTCAAAAATAAACGGAAATTTATTCTTGAACTTTGATACTAAATAATGCAATATTAATAAAATTTATTTAAAAAATAATACCTTTGTAAATATAGAAAGAGGTAGACCACATTCATCTAACTCTAAGTCTATCACATTGATATTATTTTTCAGGGAATCTGTAGAATCTTGTCTTTGATTTTGAGAATGAGATGCACTCCAACGTCTTGTTTCATTTTCTGCTAATGGGACTGTAGTGGAAGAAGGTAAAACAGCAGATTTACTACCTCTTAAAGAGGATGTAATATTAGAGATTCCATCAACAGTTGTAACTGCATTTTGAGACATCTGTGCCTCACTATAAGTGTCATCATTGCTATCTTGAATTTTAGATGAGAAATGATTTAAGCTTGATTTATTATCCCTGTCATGTAATTCATTGATAGAAAAAATAGGTTTTCCATCTTCATTTAGTTTAACTTCAGTCTCAGTAGAAGACACATTAATCGTAGCACTTGAGCCAATATCAGAAGTTAAATTATTCACTTCTACCCAACTGTCTAATTCTGTGTCACTGCTATTTTGACTTGATCCTTTGCTTGAAATTTCAGATTCAGCAAAACCAAGTTTTTTGGTAGATTGTGTTTTGGGCCTTAAGCTGTCACTATTTAAATCACTTGAAACTTCTGCTTTAGTATGGTCTTGTATATTAGAAAGCACTGTACAAGTGGTTGACTTAATGCCATCAATATTGGCCATATTATAAGTATTTTTTAATCCAGATTCTTCAGATTCTCCTTTAAGACATGGACTTGTTGAGCAGTGATTCCCTTCAACACTATTATGGCACAGTTTATTGTTATTGTCTTTAAATGAAATTTCTAAGAAATCTTCTTTGTCTGTCTCTGTTATCAATGGAGAAGCTTTTGAAGGTGTAGCTGATTCAGTAAGACCTTTCTCAATCATTCCTAACAATAAAGAAACAGACATATATAAGAACAAATATTACAATTATTTATGAGTGAATAATCAAAACAAGTTGTTTTTTTTTTTTGTCTTAGAAGAGTGAACATAATTTAACAAATGAGGATAGATTTGTGACAATAAATCTACCAGGATATGATGTATCGAATTCGATAAAATATAATCTTTATAATTAAAAGTTAATACGAAGGTCACTCTGGAATTTTTGAGATACAACTATGTTTTTAAAGTTATACTTGCAAAATTTTAGGTGTTCAAAATAGTCTCCTCCAACATCAATGCACTTTTGTATACGAATTTTCCACAGATTAAATGCCTCAAGCCATTCATTTCTTGGAATAGATGAAAAAAATGCATTTATAGCTCCATCAATCTCTTCTTCTGAATGAAAACGACGTCCACGTAAGTTCTTTTTTAGATTAAAGAATAACAAAAAGTTGCACATAGCTAGATCAGGTGAATACAGCGAATGTTCAATCACTTTAATTTGTTTCTGTTTAAGAAACTCAACTGTTAATCTGGCTGTATGTGAAGATGCATTGTCATTGTGAAGCATTAGTCCCCAAACATTCAGTTCTTGTATAATTTCTGGAAGGACATTTAGTGGTATACCAGTTTGCTGTTACTGTCTTCTGTCCTTCCGACTTGATGGCTTTGACCAATCCCGTACTTCTGAAGAAAACAGCATACATCACTTTTTTCACTACCCATTGTTTTTTCACCATTGTCGGCGTGGGATCATCTTCAAAGACCCATACTTTGCCATCTTGACATGTTGGAACATCAAAAAACGGTATGTACGTTTCATCACCTGTTACAATTTTAGAAATGATGCGGTGGCCACCATCGTTTAGTAATTTAAGAGTTTCTTTATTGATTCTGACACGCTCCTCTTTTTGGTGCTCAGTTAGATTATGGGGAACCCAACGGCAAACTACTTTTTCCAATGTAATTCCAGCAATGATGTGTAGATCCAATGTAATTCTTCATGAATGAATTTGTGTATGGCTGCAGATCCAATGTTAAGTTCTTTCTGTATCATTTGATAGGTACAGCGATTATCACCCATTAACATTTTTTATATGGCAGGCGCATTATCCGGGATTACTGTTGACAACGGCCTCCCTGCGTGTTCTTCATCCTGAAGAAAATTGCAACCTCTTCTAAATTCTCTAAACCATCTGAATAGAGTAGCACAAGCTGGAGATTCATCACCAAATGCTAATTGCAACTGTTGAACGCATTCTTCTTGATTTAATCCTGCTTTAAAATCGTAGAAAATCATAGCGCGAAAATGTTCTAGAGTCAACTCCATTTTCTCTTCTGTTTAAAATTTATTCTTCGCTAGAGAAGTTGAAGTAAGTCAGTAAAAAATCATCTTCTGGGTTAAAATACTTTATATTTTAAAATTAAACAGTTTTTTTTATTTTATAAATTCTTGTCTGCATGTATCTCAAAAATTTCAGAGTAACCCTTGTAAAAGTCTAGGTTTAAAAAAGATTTTCTTTAATGAAGGAACTTCATGAAAATGTTGTGCTATTAGACTATTTATTTAAGCAATGATGAAGTAAATTTAAATTGATGGAAAAATTTTGGATAGTTAAATATACTGTGGAATAAATTATGCAATATAAGTATATATTGAGGGAAAATATACACAAATAAAACATTTTCATTCATAAGTTTGAAACTAATATTAATTTATGATAAAATAGATAGCCCTGATAATCACTTTCACAGATTTTCATTATTTAAGTTGAATATTAAAATATATACATGAAATTTAGTATTAGTAAATTTACTTACCATAAGACAAGTTCTATTTAAATAAGCCATAACTTATTTCAAAATTATAATAATTTATGTAAACATTTAAAAATATCTTTTTTTTCATTTATTATAGTAACATTACTAATAATTGTAATTAAATTTAATTAAAATAAAATTAAATTTAAACTTTGTATGTGGAACAAAATATACAAAATTGGAATTACAATATTAAAGAGATTTACAAATTGAAGAAAAATTTATTTATGCATTAATACTATTGATGAGTATTGATACATGAGATTAATTTCATCATACATCAATAATCTTTAATTTAGCCTTAATTTATGTTCAAAAGAAAAATACATCACAGAAATATTATTTTAGTAAAAAGATGATTTTAGGTTATTGTTATGTTGTCTCTTTAAAGTAAACTCGACAAATACTGCAATAACGATATAGTCTATTGAAATACTTCAACATTTCTGCAAAACAGTTACACTGATATTTAGATCAGACTAACAAATTGAACATCTATGTTAATGTCTTTGGTAGCATAATAAATATTCAATTCAGATTAAACCTGGGAATTGTGGTGACCATGGAGTGAACTACATGTTAATATTCACGACTCTGACTGAGTATAGCCTCCAAAGTAAATGGCAAACGAATACCATAAGCAGCCACACAAACATTAAATAAGATGCACAGGTTAAAGAGAGCTGAGGTTACTTATCACAAATCACTATTAGGAACAATAAGGAAAAAAATTATTGATATTTATTATTAAAAAATAATATATCACACCATACAAGAGAATTGAAGATTTATTTGCTGAATTTTAATTAAGCATTGAAAAAAATTAATCAGAGCACAATTGTCTGTAGTGTTGAAAGCAGATTTAGTTGCTAACTTCTCTCTCAATTGTGTTTTTGTTTGAAAGTAATTAGTCCATGAGGCAGGCTTTACACATAGTATGATGTTCTGTCTTATCTATGAGAGTATTATATGGGCATTCACATTTTTTTTATTTCTGACCATCTCTGGTTTAAGATTTTTATTGAAAGGCATAGATATGGCAGATGAAACCATAAAAAGTTCTGGCTATTTAAAATGTAGAACAAAATTCAGCTCTCATGAATTATTTTCCAATATGACAATATATTCAGTCTTCTTCAGCAAGGGTATCGCAAGAATGTACCAATCAAATCAAGATCTATGATCACCCTAATAACTAAATTTTGCTTTGATCAAGTATATAAATCACTAACTGAAACATTAAGTTGATATTTTAAGTATTTGTGGCATACAAGGACCTGTGGCAACTACTTTGCTAGCTACCCAAATAGTATTTAAACTCAGCTCACAATGATCTGAACTTCCATGAAGTGATTGGCATTTAAACATTATAAAACTCAGAAGTCAATTGTTAATCTCATATTTTCTGCTTGTTGTGGTTTTGTATTTAATAAAATGTTTGCTATTCTTTAATACAATTTAATTAATAATTGTTGAACAATTACAACAGCATGTCAAACCTATTTGTACCACTTGTGATTAGGATTATCTCCAGATTTCATTTGGTACATAAGTGAGATCATTATCATCTGTATCTTTTTACAGAAAGACTTTAAAAACACATTTAATTATTCCATATTTAATTAGCTTTTAAATCTAGATTCATTCTAAAAAGTTATCTACTATACATACATACACACACACACATGCAAAAGTAACCTAAATGTGATAGAATCTTCTTGCAAATTAGATATTTATACAGATGATGTGTTTTAAGTGACATAACAGAATAATACAACAAAGGCAATATACTTTCATACCTGCCAACTTTTGAAAAAGTGCTTCAGTAAAACATTCCACATGCAAAATTACCAAACATAAGTTTTCTTGATTTAATTTTTTACTAGTTTTTAATTACTTAAATTTATTTTACATTTTTAATTATTTAATAGATTCTAAGAATTTAATTCAGCCAGTGATTTTTTTAATCAAAAATAAATCTTTAGTTGCAGTAAATTCTCAGAATCTAGAATAAGTTCATAAAATATCATTTATGCTCTCCAAACATTAAAAATGATATTTATAAGGAAATGCTTTGCATGTCACAGTGAAATTAAATTACAATCTGCAGAAATATTTATTTTAATGATTGCAACAGAAAAATAAATTAACTTAACAAAATTTAGTTACATACTTATAGTAGCCTATATCTCTAAATCAAATAGAAATTAATAGTTAGAAACATTCACAATTAATAAAATGAAAACTCTAGATTAGATTTAAAAATAATTCCCTAAAAACTTCTGTGAATCAATACTTTAAAGATTTTATATACGGAAGTAGTTCTATAGTAAAAAATTCCAAAACAGTGGCTTTTTAGCGCTCTTACTGAATTTTTGGTAATAATAAAATTTTGCTTGTTGTGAAATTTATAAGTTATAGAGCTTACAGATTTCACAATAAGCAAACTTTTTTAAATAATTATTATATCATCTAAAAATTTATTTGTTTATTTATTTTTAACATAGCTAAAAAGTCTTCTCATTCTGTATTGCAAAAAGGTAACAAACAAAAGCAGAAATTTAGCAATTCTGTAACATTTGTAACTATTATCTATTCCCTTAATTTGACTAATTTCAAACCACAGCAAATCAATGTTTTCAGTTTTTAACTTAGATAAGTTTTCAGCTTATAATAAAGAAAATTGATTTTCTAGTTATCCATGGTCACATCTTTAGATTCACTTTTTTTAATTAACAGCAAAAATGGAAACATCTGAATGAAGTCTGTGTATTTTCTCCCTGTTGCATCAATCTCTTATTAAAGTGGAAAGTGACAATAAGCAACTTTGAATTATACTAAGAATTATGAATGGGATTGAGAAAATTTAGGGCAATCAGGTAAATTTGAATCACTCATTACTTCCATTACAGGAAGCAGAAAATGGAGAAGTTAGTAAGTTAAATAAAAATTAATTTTTTTCCCTGGTACCAATTTCTTAAAAACTACAGAAGTTTCAATTCCATCACATCCATAACACTTTACAATTTCATTTTTAGGAAACATTTTCCTAAAAAATGGATCAGTATAATCAGCAATACTGTTTGGTATGTAGTGCCCAATCACAAAGGAAGTAAAAAATATTTTTGGACAGGTAACCCAATCTTTGTTATCATTTTAAAAGTAGATATCCATTTCAGAAGGGCTTGCAGAACTTTTTATTTGTCATGTTTTAATAAATATTTCTCATGTTGTTTAATTCATTGTTTCAATTCTAGTAAAATCTAACCTTTGAAATGAACACAAACATCAAACAAGCTGTGACAATCAAAAAGCAGTGATTGCAAAACTGTCACGCGTAGTATTGCAATCACAGCTCTAAATTACACGCCACGAGTATACTTAGGTCTCTGATACGTACAAATTCAAAGCTAACTTTCTTGAAAAGATTGAAAGTATGATTACAAAGGTTTACTTTAGCCATGGTTTACGAAATATCAGCAACAATACAAGTAATGATGAAGCATAAATGCTTTCTTTCACTGTGAGCACCTTAAAATTAACTCTGCCCATCAACAATAGTACAAAAATCACAGTAGTTAAAAAGAATGACACCAAATTCTATCCCGTGACTAAAGAAGAACAAGAATACTATGCAATAAACATATGTAATACAATAAAACTTAAAAGTAAATACCTTTTCATTAACTTTTCTAAAACAACAGATTTCTAAAATATCAATATCTCCTGTTATTTACAAACAGAGCCCTCTCCATACTATTTGTAAAAGCATTAAACCCAGAAACCTTGAGTAACATTCATGCATAATGGTAACAGTTGTCAGGTCTGTTATACATTAGTTGTTCAAAAAATTAAAACTTTCTTGATTATTCTTGCATAAAAGACAGCATAAGGTAATTTTGTTGCCAATATAAACTGCTAACAAGATAAGATGGTAAGATTTAATGGTACAAGATTCAATGATAAATAGTTTGAAATACATAAAAAAAATTTTTTAACTTATATAAAAACATATTTCAAATAGAAATATTATTAAATTGTTACATTTATCAACATAATGGAAAATAAAAACACTACTAACAAATTTAAAATGCAAACAAAATATAAACAAATTTAAAAAAATATGTAACAAACAATAAGACCTGATAATTAAAAACATCTAGTAAATATAACACATATAAATTTTTACACCATATAGATTATTACACACAAGTAAATTTTACATTCTTACCTGGTATAAGAGAACACAATGTTAAGAGAGCAGAACACAGGTCTTTAACAGGTGCTTTATAAAACAGAACCTTAAAAAGATAAAAAATTAAAATAAATTATTTAAAACTTTATGTCTCTCTCTCTCTCTCTCTCTATATATATATATATATAATTTTATTAATGAAACCTAATTGTGGAACATTAAAAATTGCACCAAAATAGAAAATCAAAAAACATTTTTTTTCTCTTTGTAGAAAGAGATTAAAACAAATTAAAGACAATATATGCATGACATAAGAGACATAAATAAACAGAGAAACAATGAGGATTTCACTTAAACAAATAATTAAAAAGTTGCTGACTTGATTATCTACAAACAGCCATCCATTTTGAAAATCAAAAAATTCGATTTAATTAATTCACAATGTCAAAAATATAATTGGAAGAATTATTTTCTTTACTGTATAAGCCAATATTATTGCTTTTATAATTATGATAAGTGATATCTGTAGAGTAGTCAGTAAAAATAAAAATCTTTTAACTATAGTGAAGATCAATGTGGACAATACAATATATAAGATGATTATGGACAATATAATGTATAATTCAGGACTGGGACTGATATAACAGAATGAATAATAAAAAAAACCACACACTTTTGTGTACGATGGTAGGAATTCTGAAAACACGCTCTTTGTAGTCCCCCCTCCAAAGATATGTTACAATTCAATACATAATACATTTGCTAAAGTTGGATTTTTATCAAAACTAATACTTTTAATATACCACTTTTTGTATATTTCAAAAATAAAGCCATGGCAGTAATTATTTTTAATTGTATTATATAAATAACCTAGAACAATTAATCATATTATTACTCTGCATCATTATAATTAAAGTTGTTAGCATGGAGAGTACTCCAAAGTGGGAGCATTTACCTAAGGATAATCAATTAACTTGAATTTATTTAAAACTAATAATTAATTATATGTACTTACAAGTTTCATTTAGGTGTATGAACAATTTTAGTAAAAAAAAAGGTAAATGCCCTAACGGCTAGAGACCTAGCAAACTTTAAACCTACATTTCTTAAAGATATAACCTATATATTTATTCAAATTTGTTTCGAAAGGTTCCATTTAAATTGAAATTTTACCTGAATATTACTAAAAATTTTCAGTTAGCATTTCTTTAAAATATTTATATATGAATTAACTAAAATGAATTATACATGCAATTTCATATGCATACAATATGTGTGAGTGCATTTCTAATAGCAACAATTTTATATTCAAATTATATGCTTTCTTTAATATTTTCTATTTCTTCTTTATTAAGGCCAAAAATTAAAAAGAAGGGAAAAAAGGAATATAAAATATATATTTTTGAATATATTTTTACAATTTCTATGTGAGTCTTCCATGAAAAAAAGGTTCTAATTCTAGAATCATGTTACAATTAACTATACTGTTGTGGAAACAAACAAAATTTTCCTATGAAATAGTTTCCACAGTAATAAGATTTAACATCAATAATGTTCAAAAGAGCATGACTATTCAGAATTTATTAAAATAATACTGAAAGAAAGAAATGTGAGTTAATTACTGAGACACAACCAAAAGTAAATGGGCATTCAAAATTATCAGATCCTTATAAACTTCTTAACAGACTAGCATATTGTTTAAAATTCACTTTCTAAATTAGATTACATTTTCTTGATATTTAGAATGAGTTTTTTTATTAATGTATAGTTTAATCACACTTACCTCTAAATTAAAATTTTGCATTGTAGCTTTCAATAACATGTTTCATTATTTAAAAATAAAATTATAAATTAAGACTAAATATTAATTGCACATAAGTAAATAATGAAATTTTGAAATACACAAATGAATAAACTTTTTAAATAAAAATAATTACATCAATTCATTATTTTAGAATCCATATTTTACTCACTTTCTTTTCTAACAACAGAAGTTTAAACAGAAGTAAAGCTTTGTGCTTAAATCGCAGAACAAAATCGCGAACTGAAAGACCTGAAAAATTTTTTTTTAAAAAAATAAGATGTCATAATTAAGCATGTATTATTATTAAGATGTTTGAAATCTTAAAGATCAAAGAACAATTCATATTTACATGCTCTTTTATGTATTGTATAAAAAATGGATTACTTGCATTTTAATTTATTTCAGAAATTAAACATGCAAAAACATTTTCATAGCAATTTAATTACTCAAAGTGCAAAACTTCTTTCTATTTCAAGAAAGAGCTGAATTGAGATTAGAAACCAAATAATACCAATAAATTGATTTACTTATAAAATATTATAATTATAAATACAATTTTTTAAAAACTGAAAAAAATTAAATATAGGTATTTTAAATTAAAAAAAGAAAAATCATATTATATAAATCATTTAAAAATATTTTCCATTTTCAACTTTGGACTGAAAATTTATTACTCTTTTATAAATAATATAAATTATTTAATACCTAAAACTTTATCAATTAAAAAAAATAGTTACCTAAAAATGTTTGGTGACCATCAGATAAATCTTTGGGCAAAGATTTATTCAGATTTTTAAAAGTTTCTTCTAAAAGTGAGACTTTACTGAAATCTCTTTCATCAAAGTAAGCATGTGTTATTAATTCTAGTTTGGCTTGGATTAATCCATACAGTGGTACTTTACTCAAAACACATACACTCTTTTGAACTGTTTCCCTTGTTATATCAGAGCTTCTTCTAAGTAATTTCTAAAAACAAAATTAATAAATATAATTTTAAATAATAAATAAAAAAGAAGTCAAATCTGTAGGTACAATTAACTTAAATGATAATTGGTGATTAAATAATTGGTAATTGGATAACTGGAGATTAAATAAAGTAACTGATGATTAACTGAAGAATGATGATTAACTGAAGAATACAGTATTTAACAAGCTTTAAATTGTCACAAATACTACAAATGTTTTATCATAGACATGATTACATTATAGTAAACTACAAAATAAATAAGGAAAAAGTCACTCATAATGAATACAAAAAAAAAGAGATTTAAAAGCAGGGGCTTCTCTTATAAAAAGACATTCCCATATAATTTTATTAGATTAATGACTAGACAAAAGTAAAGAGAATCATGTAGAAAATTTCTTTTGAATATAATCTAAGAAAGATTGAACTATCAAATACTCAAACTTCAAATAATTAAGTTACATCATTTACTATCAGGATATAAATTTATAATTTTAAATGTGAATCAAAAATAAATATTTTAATGATTCTTAATAAATAAGCATTTACAATACAATTATAAACATTATCAAGTTAATTGGACGATTTCTCATCAACCTTTGGTGTTGCGTAATCGAAAGCCTAGGAATCAATGAGTGTTGTGAAGTATTTTCATTCAAAATGTAATTTGCCTTCCAAGAAAACTTTTTATAGATAATGAGTTGTATCTACATTTCATAATGGGAAGAAACCCATGAAAGCCCTAAGCATCCATTCCAACACATGTTTATACAAAAATCAGAAACACTGCATTCATTTTAAGCAGTTTGTTAATAGCTGAGATCAAACCTGAGACGTTTGTCTAAGGAAACAGCTATTCTACCAATAGTCAAAATAAGCCTAATAATATCTTCTGAAAATCTTTCTATAATTATTTTTTGGCTTGCTTCCAACAACAAATATTCATTCTATTTATTTCAATTTATAATGTCAAATTTTTTTATAAGCTCATACAGACCAAATTATATTCCTACCTTCAACAATTGTTTACATTCCATCATCATTTATAGTCAATTCTAAATTGTAGGTGAAATTCTATAATCCTTAGAAATGATATCAGGTAAGAAAAAAATGATTTAGAATTATTGATTTTATAAGACTATTTTCAGACAGGGATGTGGGACTGTTTCTTGAAAATCACATATATTTTTTTTCTTCTTATTCATAACTAAGTCCATTGAATTAGTTGCATATTTATGAGTATAAACACATCTTATAAAGCAGGAAAGGTTCAGACAATCACATTTAGATAAAACAGAAGTTGTACAAAAACATATCCATTGCCATTGATATATGAATCACAATTTAATTTATGAAGCACATTACGAAAGAAGAGATAGGAGAGAGAATATATATTAAACTTTATAATTTACTCACCTCAGCATTCATTTGTCTATAACATGATATTCCAAATACTGTCTGTTGAGGATTTTCCAAGGACGGCAAATGAAAATAAATGGTATCTAAAAATAAAAAGCTTTAACATGAATTTTTAATAAATATTAAAAAAGTAAAAGCAATACACTTTCTAACAGCAATCAAGTTTACTTAAGTAAATTAAAAAATTAGAATTTGTTGATTTTTTATTAATTTCCATATAGAATAATATTCTGTCTTAACCTGGAGTCTTGAAGTCTAATTTTTCAAAATTTTTGGAACTTAAAATATATTTTACACATACACTTACGACATAAGACAGGAGAATTATGGGAAATTTTGAATTAACCATTTAATACTGCATTATTTTAATGGAAAAAAACATACTGGAATAGAAAAACATATATAAGAAATAGATAATAAATATGAATGAATTTGTGTTTTGATAATCTATTTTACAAACTACTATTTAACATTATATACTAAATGGGCTCAAATAACTTTAAATAATTATGTTACATTATATCAACATTTTTGGTAAATTACAAAAATGATCTGAATGATATATAAATGACATAAAAAATTTGAATCATGATGTCACTAATAATATAAAAAATTAATTTTTGTGCACATAAATGCACATTAACACCAATATATATTTTTTAATGCAAAATGTTTCCAAAATATGTAGTGCATTGATTCTCCCTACACCTTATAAGTAAAATGAATTAAATGCTTATACATCAATAAAATAAAGTGTCATCCAATAATAAATGGGTGATTGTAAATTTATTCCACTCAGATATATGATTTAGGAGGATAACTTCTTATATTACAATTTTTTTAATAATTTATGAGCTCAATGGGATTATGTTTGTTTATTTACATACACATTATGTATCATATTCAATATAATCCTATTTCAGCACTTATTTCTGTATCAATAAAAAATGAAAAATAAATAATTAAAAACACAAAATATGTACTATTCATTATCAAATTGAAAATCAGTTTGAAAAAATTGAGATTTCTTATGCTTCTAGGAATTCATCTAGCTTAATGCATCAATTTCAATTCAAATAAAACTTTATAAAATATAAAGCTTTTCCTAACATCAAAACTTAATTATTTTTTAAAACTTAGTATTAATGATCAATTTCTCTCAAAATGTTTTTAATTCATTTAGAGATCTACAAAGTTGTAGTGTAAAATCTAATTCCTTAATGTTGAATAATGAGAAAATCTTAAAACTGTCTCAATATGTTATGAAGTTCAGCTTAATTCTACTTTGAAATAAAAACAAAATTGAAATATAACTATATAACAGAACAAAAATTCATTAAACAATGCAAATAAAAATAATGAAGTCTTGTAAGTATCATTAAATAAAAATTTATATATCTATATAGTAGTTATGCAATTATTATATAAGACAAAAATAAAACTCAGAAATAATACCTATTTTGACATAAATACACAGAAAAAAAATAATGAATTTCTGGGCCCATAATTGTTAGGATATAAAAAATAAACATTTAATTTCACAGTAATGCTTTCAAAAATACATACAGTGATAATAAACACTAACAATAATTTCATTAATATATTTTCAAGAAATCTATACAATGAAATTCCTTATGCTATAAAAGAAGCTAAAATTAATACAGTGATTATGATTTTTGGTGATGAAGCTGAAGAAAGTTTAAAATCTGTGATTAATTTGTGACGATACATCAGAAATTACAACATATATTAGTTATCATTTACTACATTTTTGAAACACACTTTATTACAATAAATTAAGTTGAAAATTTTATGCAACTTTAACTAATTAAATTCACAGTTGTTAACAAGATTCAATACATTTTCCTTAAAATTTTTGTATATTTGTCATTTCACTGAAGTTTACTAAAAATAAGAATTACGTGACATAAAATAATGTTTGGAAATAAGTACGCTGTATAAATGTTTATTCATCAGTTAATGTAATTTTTACAAATTTTCAAATAATTTTTTAATTAAAAAAATTTTTTTTTCAATTTTAAGAAACTTATATAAGCAACACTAACTAAGTAACTCTTTTACAACAAAAAATTAAATACAAACCTTTAGCAATTATTGTTCTAATTAACAAATAATTACAAATGGTGTGCAGATAATTTAATGTCGAATTTACAAATTTAAAACAATCAAAAGCAATGCAGATAAAAAAAAATTACTAATTTGAATTTTTAATAAAAAATATTTTTATAATTTTGCTGAAAATTCAATTTGTTAAAATTAATTTTATTGAATATATTTTTACTTTATAAAGTGTAAATGTATAATACGTATAGATATATAAATCTTAAAAAAATTTAACTGAAACACTTTTTTAGGATTACTTTCTTTATATTATTCTAATCGTTTATATATCAAATTCTAAGTACATATTTTATTAGTTACTGGACTTACAGTAATGCTCACAAATTAATTTCTGATAGCCCATACATAGCATAATGGTCATTGAGAGTTTTAAACAATCAGGTAGACAGGTTTTAATTTAAAGAAAGTCATCAAATTTTCCTAATTATTTTTTCAAAAGTAATAATGGTTGGTGTAAATAAATGAAATTTATTTCAACAAGACTAATATAAAGTAATTGGATTGTATTAAAATGGAATTTTTTTCTTTAAATAAAGAATTAAAATTTGCATGTAATAAATATTTGAAGCACTTATATACAATGAATACATAAAAGCTAACAAAGTTTAAATTTAACACATTAAAATTTAGTTTTTTTAAGGTAACCTGATATTTTTATTGATAATGAGATAATATGTAACTAAGAATTAAGAAAAAGTAAACAAAAATATACTTGCTTGATATAAATTTAAAGATGAAAATAAAATAATTAATAATTTAAAAAATTTAATTTTAAAAGAAATAAGTATTTATAATTTTTAGGTACTGTTGAAAAATTTAATATCAGAAAAAATTCTGATATTATGCCTTAAAAGTATTATATATTATTTATCTTTAAATGAACACAATGACTTATCAGCTTCTTGACCATTTAGCTTTAAATTTAAAATGGATTTGTTAAATATTTTTTAATTTAGTCAATAAATAAAATTTTGAAGGCCTAATTAAATAGTTTACTATCATTATTAATAAAAACAAAATTATTTCATTCAATTTTAAACCAGATTGTTATTATTTTTAACTTAGTATAAGTACTATACATAAAAACTTTTAAAATAAATTTTCAGATATATATTAATTTTATGAATTTTATTAACTGTGCTGTATATCATAAGGTATATATTTTGCATGTATCATGATACTGCACTCCATTAATTTAATGCCATGTTTACTCTAAATGCAGCTAAAGATTTTTAAATATTTATATATACAATAAATATGTAAATATTTAGCAATTCATAAATTTAATATATTGTCACTCAATTTTTTTCTAGATAGCTTGATATTCTGATTGATATTGAAAGTTTGTAAAACTAAGAATTTGAAATTTATGCTGATGCATTTTATTCCATAAAAAAAAAAAAAAAAAAAAAAAAAAAAAAAAAAATTTTTACAGCATAAATAAAATAACTGAAACTAAGTTAAAAAGATATAATGAAACCTTTTTCATAATTATGAGCACCATCTGGAAGAGCTAGAGTAGGCAGATGTTTCCATGGTTCTGGAAGATCGCTACCCTTGACATTCTCTTCATCAAATAAAGGGGGATATGAGTATTCAACCTATTAAAATAAATAATAGTAAAAACTTGAGTATTTCACAGAATAGTAAAAGAACAAGCAATTAAATAGTAAAAATATTATATTTAGTATGAAATATCTGTGGCACAAGAGATAATGTAGACCAAGGCCTATAGTGCCCATATCTATTTTTATGACCCTGGGATGGAAAAATCACCAGTGTTTAGTTTCCAAGCCTGCTTGATATTCAGTTTATCGATCCACTAAAGGGATGAAAGACTTGAGCCAACCTTGCTCACCCCAAGAATTGAACCATGGACCTATATTTTGGGAGCACAAAGCTCTACCATAAGACATTGGGCCTCATATATGATATAAAAAATAATAGAAAACATTAACCTAAATATAATGTTATTAATATATATATATATGCGTGTGTGAGAGTGTATTAAAAAAATTAGAAACTGAAGTGGCAGCATCAACAGCAAAAGCTAAAATTTCTGGACTAGTTAAAAATTATTCAACTCTTAACATTTTTTAAAATATTCTTTTCATCAAATACATTATACACTAAGAAAATAAGAAGAAATTGCTTAAAAACTGGAAGTTTTCTGTGTAAGTCAAAACCACTAAGCACCTTATGTAGATAGAATTAATTCCCATAATCTTCTTATGAAAATGGTATAAGTTAACAATTATACCATTATGAGATGCAATTAGCATCTTATTTTTATCATTGTGGTTGTTCAATAATATGTAAAATCTTTTTAAAATATGAACACAATAATGTTTTAACATTAGAAAGTAGTAAATATAGAAAATTCAAAAAATTATATACTTTAGAATTCTTTTATATGCTTTATTATTTATCACACATAAACTATACATTTTCAATTTTATTTATACTAAATAATGGTATTAAAAATAGAGATCAAAAGTTTAAATTATTTGAATACTAAAGATTGTTCACATTTTATAATAAAAGAAAATCATTGTTATGCATCAATATTTGCCACTTTTCACAAAGAGTAAAATATTATCAGAGTTAATAAGATAATATAAACAAAGAAATTCTCATAAATGGCTTTTTAGTAATATTGAAATATTTTAAAATTAAATATTGTTATATATAATATTTAAACATAGATATAATATTTAAATCAATTTATTTTTTTACTTTAATCTTCTAGATGAATAAAGATGCAGCTACTTTTTCATAAATAAATATTTTTATTCTTGAAAAAATTATCATTATTTAGACAGATATTTATTATAAAATTCTAAAATCAGAATTTTCATCTAAAATTTGTTTATAAAAACTATTATAAAAATTGGAAATGAATCACTAAATTTAACATACAATTCAAAACCAATTATACACAATTAATATACTGAGACAATGTTTATTGTTATACACAATTAATATATTTATTTAGAATGCCAGCAGAATTTTAAATTAGTTTCATTGATGATAAAAAATAAGTTTGTATTATATGTGGTATTATAGGTATATATCTGATAATAATTATAAATATAACATAAAATAATCAAAGTACTTACAACACATCCTTTTTTGTGATGGAACCCAACAACAAAAACATTTATAATTGGAAAATCACTGGTAATGTTAATAGCATTCGACATTTCCAGAATTTAATTCCTAAAAAATTAGGTAAAATTAAATTAAACAAGAAATAAAAAAAATTTCATAGCATTTATGAAATCATGTTAATGAGAAAAATGTCTTTTAAATGAAAACTATATATTAACAATACATCTAATTTTAGATTTTATACATAAAATGTGTTTTGTTAAAATTCTAAGCAAAATAAACAGCTTTAATAAACTATATTTATAAAAGAATTATAAAAACAGAAAAATCAGACAACAAAATTATATTTTAAAGGACACTATTTAGTTATAAAGCAGTTTCTTGAACTTTATTTTTCAAGTATTATCACTAAATATTCACTGTAAATCAAAATTGCTTTTAATAAAAGAAATTAAGTCATTAGAATTACTGAGTAAAAATATACCAGTTTTTTCAAAAGATTAGGAGCAAGAAAAGTTCTATTATTATGGATTTTATATAAAAGAGAAAATATTAATTCTATTTAAATGTATTTTTAATTTTACTTTTCATTCTATTTAAATGTAAAAATGTTGTGTAAGACTCAAGAAAATCTTGATTTTTAATTCATAAACCAAATATTTAATTAATTAATATTAGAAAGCAAAATATTTTTATAAAAATGTCCTCTTTAAAGTTATTTTTTAAATATTAATTTTAACTTTTTTTGATATTTTTGCTTACTAATACTAATAGAAATTGAATGGGTTAAACAGCGGTGTTAATTACACTGATATTTTTCTTCGATTCCAAAAAGATTTATTACACTGGAGTTTGAACAGAACAAAATTCCATTCTTATTAAATTTATATGAAAAGTTTACACTACTGCTATTTAAAAAATTCATGAAACTTTTTTTAATGCTGATTAAATGAATTTTAATGAAAACAAACTCCTAATGCAGGATGTTTGGTGCACTTTTTGAATTAGTTGATGCTCTAATCACTTTCTGCACACAAGTTAATCAGACCACAAGAGATTGGATAATTTTTTTTAATGATAGAATAAAATGGTAGATGAGAATATAAGTAGTTTTACTCAAGAAAAATTCCATTCAATATAGCAAATAAGTGACAAAAATTGAGGACTTTAAAGGTGGATAAAGAAAGAAAAAGCGAGGTAGTAAAAATATTTTCAATATATTTTTATAATATATAAAATAATATTAGATTTATATATAAAATGTAATAAAATTAATCTACAGCAAGAGATTGAAAAATCTAGAAATAGAAATTTATATCTTAAATGGTTTGGATCAAACTGTGTTTAATTCAAAATAAAATGCATTTAAAAACAAACCAATTAAATCTTAGATATTGATTATTTATCCTTGATAATTCTAAATATATCTTTGAGTGATAACTGTTACTTAGTCATTACCATAAGAAAATTTAACTTAATTGCTGATCTTCGAACAAAAAAAAAGCTCTCTATTTATATCATATTCAAAAACCAAATATTACATATATATCAAAAATTAATTACCACACACACAGATTTTTAATTCATTTATAGTACTTACTCATTACTTTCTTGAATTTCCAATAATAAACTGATTACACTTATCTTCAAAAAGTCAACAATCATCTTCAAAATGAAAGACATAGTAACAGCAAATGTAAGAGCAGATTTTCCAATTTTCAATTTTTGTGCCTAATAAAGATTTTTTATGCTTATAACCATAAATATTACTTAAAACCTTAAAATATATATTGTTTTAAATCAATATTTTACATACATATATGTAATTATTATGCAAAGAAATTATATATATATATATATATATATATATATATATATATATATATATATATATATATATATATAATTACCAGCTGCAATTTTAATTAGAAATTTTTTAAAAATAAAGAAGCTTCAAATATGCACACTCAAAAGGCAACTTGATTTATCAAATATGAATTATTATCCATTTTAAAATAACTTATTATGGATTATTTAAGGTAATATACTCTAAAATGTTATATTTTATAGAGAATTCCTATATGAATATAGAAGTTTAACCTTGTTTCAATATTTGAAAAACATACAAATTTCAAAAATAAATGAATAATAAAGAAATAAATCAAATAATAAATAAATTACTTTTTAATTTGATGGATTAAATTGCCACATGCCATGAAAGAATGAGGAAACTTAAGAGTAAACTAACAGCACAAGATAAATAGTTCTAAATGCATTAAATTTTTACAGATATTATACATGGGTTCCTTATATTACAGAAAGAACACATTCTTACAAATAGATGAAATTTAAATACTTTTTAGGTTATTAAAATTTTACATACTTATAAGAATTTTAACTCAGTTTAAATATCAAATATTCTGTTAGATAAAATTGTTATAATTACAATTTATTGTTTCTATGAATATCTAATTTAAGAATCTCGTAATTTTATGAACTAGTGGCCTGTCCGACATAGTGTTATAGACGCATAAACAATTTTACTTCCCTCTTATGAATAAAAATGTTGAAAATTCTCTCCTTTGTGATCTTTATTTTTCTTCCTTTGTGAATCATTATCCTCATGTATGCTTCATTTGAATTTATTTTTCATTAACTACTCTTTTTTCGATTTTTCTTTCACATTAAATTGAAAAACTTGGATCAACATTTTTACTATAGAATCACAAATATTTCAAATTGTGGATAACTAACCGCACTGATAATGTTGAAATGCTGAATTTTTATACAATATAAGTGATTTCTTCACCTGTCTATTTCCACTTCTGTCTTACAGCCCATACATTAGTATACAATAAAGTTTCAAGAGTAAATATTATGGCATCCTTCTGCCAGAAATAATCATGACTTAAAATTGTCCATCTATCGTGAGCATTTTGAGTGAAGATTGGTTACTTAACCATCAACTTCAATAAAGAAACCCATTGTGGCCTGAAATTTTATTTCCACAGCTTTTGAATGTGGACTTGGATGAAATTTGTAAAAAAAAAAAGTATTGATTGATTAAATGATTGTAGAATCTAACGAATCAAAAACTCTACAATATCAAAAAGTACAAAAGTAATATGAATTCTGTGACTCTCGGCAAAACAAGCACATGAGAAATTAAAAAAATTCAAACTTGCTTACTTTTTTTTTAGGAAAACTTGGAAATGATTTTTTACATAGAGAAAAGAAAAATTTTTTTTAAATTGTAGTTTTGAAATCAAAACTACAATTTTCGACTTAATTTATGCAGATTTAACTCTTAAATTTTAAGGAAAAAATTACATTGATTTTTCATTTATAATATGACAAAGAATTGTTTTAAAAATGAATTTTGGCATATTTCATGGAGCACACTAAGTAATTTTACTAATAGCATTTTATTTATAAAATAAAACTTTAAATACTTAAAATATTTGGTTATGACATCATCAGGAAAAGGAATATAACTAATGTCCTCATATACAAGAGGGCCATAAAATGGTTGTGTTATCATAGCCCCAAAAATGAATGGGTCTTTATAATGTAGAAGTAGGGACAAAGTAGACTTCCAGAGACAAATTCACTAAAAAAACATAGCGATCATGACTTGCTTTACATGACCTAGCCACCATTAGCAATTACGAGAGAATTTTATTTGGGTGATACAGAAATCTGTACAATTCTCTAATACCTGCATACCATAATCTTTGTAACAGGAAAGAAAAAAATTAATATTACTGTTGTATTTATTTGCATCATGTATTGTTTATAAAGGTTTATATTTTTAATACTAACATTTTGAAATATAATACAAACATTTTATTTAGATTTTATAAACTAAATAATTATATATTATTTACAACTGTATTATAATACTAAAGTGTCAAAGTTTATGTCTCACAGAAACTGCTTAGCTATCATTTCAACATTAAATTATGGGGGTTAATGGAATAGTAGCATAAAATCAATACATTAGGGTTATAAAAGCGATGTTTATTATTATTTATGTGCATCTTACACAGTATACAAAAATGAAAAAAGGTCTCGAATTTACATTAAGTTGCTTAAGTTATGAAAAGTTGTCTTTATTATAGGGTTCAAAAAAAGACTTAACAATGAAACTAACATTTTATAAAACAAATAACTTAAAAATTTGTTTTAATAAAAATTAAATTACATTTATATAACTATCTTACTTTAAGTAACTGAAACAAATATAACACACAATTAAGATAAAGAATATTTGTATGTCATTTCATTTCTTTGAAATTTACTTCTAAGTTATTAAATTTTCAATTAAAGACAAAGAAAACACATTACAAAATATAAATTTGATGAATTACCTTTCCATAGAAATTTTCTGAAATCAAATCTTAAAGTTTCTTTACTCCATACATTTGCTATAAGCAAATAAAAATTGGACATTAATATCGTAATCTAATAATACGAAATTTTGAATGAAAAACTATTTTTAATGAAAATCTATTGTTAATAAATTGCTTACCTATTATTATGAAAAATCTTACATAATTATGAAATTTTTAATGATAGATATAAATTCTTACGCATAAGTACAAGAGATATATAGTAGATGATATGTACATAAAAAAAATTCTCATCGTATAAAATTCTTATGAATTAACTACTGTTATATATATTATTTGCACAACGATCAAATACTAAAAGCAACAGATATCGCAGAAATGAAATTATTTCAAGAGTTAATAAGAAATTTTCAATCGTATAACATCGTTAAGCAAGTGAAAGAAATAACACCCAATCAAAAATCAAAGGCAACAACAATAAAAAAATTGAGTTTGAGAGAAATCGGATATAAGTCAAACCAGTATAATAAAATATGCGTCAATAAATGATAAAGTAAATCTTACTATGACTCACAGCTTCCGATATACATTACATTCACCCACAAGATCGCTAATACCAAAACAAAAATTACACAAAAACATTAGAGACAGAAGCCATATACCTTGACATGATACAAGTTAAAGTTTCTATAAATGTAATATTTCTTCGAAATTCAGATTTTCAGTAATTGAAAGAATTAAAGTAATGAAAAATAATTAATTATATTTTTAAACCCAAATTTTTTAAAGACATGAATTTCTGAGTTTGTTTTATTTCAATATTTAATGTTGGAAAATTTGGTTACGAAATTATTTACTAAATTATACAAGTTATTCAGTTAAAAAAAAGGTTATTTAAGGACTAAAATCAAAGAAAATATTATTAAAAGTTAGTTTTAGTCAATATTCAAAAAATTAAATACAATTGAAAAACTGTGTAAATAAAGAAAAAAACAGCAAAACTTGTCAACAAACTTGGTGACGTCATGAAGAAAAGATACTGAATGGAGTTGTGTGAAATGCTAAAGAAGCAATACTGGCGCTTATGAAAAATAAGAATTACTTAGCATTTTGGCTCTGCATAAGACAAAATGCTTTCTAAATAGGTATACAAAATAATTTACATGTAATAAAACATAAGAGAGTTCCATTACACATTTGTTTACTTTTGCTATACATAATACACTATATTATAGTTGGGAAAACAGTTTTATATTCTTTTTTTCTTAAGCAATGATTTTTGTCATAGTGAAGAGAAGTGGGGTTTCGGCTACGGCACGGCACTATTGCTTCCTCTGTGTGTGTGATTGGTGTTTCACTAAAAACTATGCTTTTTCACAATAGATTATCAAAATAAAAGAAAGGGGAATGTTTTTATGGAAATTTAATACGATGAAATTACCGTGCAATATTAAATAAATATTTTTTTGAGAGATTTTAAATTTTTATTAGGCTATTGTATTAATGATTAATGTTACATATTAGGTGTACGACTTTTATGCACTTATTTTCTTGTAAGCCGATAAAGATGGAGAGAAGAGACTAAGCCCAGCCACCGTTAAGGGTAAGTGTCTACAAATAAATATTGTTATTCATAATAATGAAAAGAGTGAAATTTAATAAATTAAGAGTTAAGTTATCCTTAATTGAACAAAACAATCATTTATTCAAAACATTTTTCCAGGTATACGAGAATGTCTCCTACTGACGAAAATTCATACAACTGTAACAAATTATAAACCTTCAATTATTTTTATGCATATTTGCATTAATTAGTAAACTTTTTAAATACTTGAAATTAATGTAGAATTAATGTATAACAAATTAATGTGGAACAATTTAAATATTTGCGTTTATTTAACCATTAAAAGTATATTATAAATTTTGTAAGAAATATAAAATTTTTCCAACTGTGTGATGTTTATAATTAAATATTTATCAAATTGATCTAATGTGCATCATAAAAATTATTTGTATTAGATTTAATGTTAAGCAGATTTTCTTTTTTGTATGATTATAAAGATTGTGTTAATGTTTTAAGATGTAATGACTGAAATATTTTGTTTGATTCATTGCTTATTAAAACTATTCCCTAATGTTTATGGTTTTATTTGGGCTGCAAAAAATCGTGTATTTAGTCATAATACTAGAAAATGCTTAAAGTGATAAATTTCGTATTCCCGACTTCTGTTTTTTCAATATCAATAGTTAATTTTAAACTGTTATTTACCTTTCTGGTGTTAATGTATCTTTTATAAAATGTTATCAAATAATTGATTATGCTCAATATCTAGTTTCATATTTACATAAATTTCTCATTTTTAAAAATCGACATTTTTTTTCATCGGAAAGAAACTTATTTCAGTGAAATTTTTATTATTTTTTGAATAATTTTTCATGAAAACCTTTGTATTTGATTTTTATTAATAGAAATTTCAACGTGATAACAAATAAATACGATATTTAATTTGTCACGAGTTCAATCTGAACCATAGTATAGGATATAAATATACAAAATAACTCATCATATTGAATATCTATAGATGATTTACTTATGGGTATTAAGAAAATTTATGATCTTTTTATTAAGAAGATTAAATTGATAAAATATTATTTTTGATTCCATAAAAAAATATAATATTGAAAAGTAATTTGCATTGTTTGCTTTATTAAGTACAGTGTTTATGAATATTTTTTAAATTATAAAAAGTTATCAATTTATTATTCACAAATTAATCAGCATATATTTGCATGATAAGGAATTAATGATTTATTTAAAATAAAAAGTATATTTGATTTATTATATCTAATTTATTCAGAAAAATGCATGTTTCAACAATCAGCTAGATAATTTTAAAAATTTATAAAGTTTTAAAATGTAGTTTTCTTCTCTGAATTACATTTTAATATTTTTTAAGTATATAAATCAATTTACTGTTACGCTATAACACCAATTTTAACGTAATGGAAAAATATATTTTGGGGTGCCCCTTGGAAAAATTGACAAGATTTTTTATCACGAAGAGTGCTTGGAGAAAAAAATGGTGCCAAAAACACTTGGCAATGATTCACACATAATTAAAAAAAATTTATCATCATATTCAGCATCGTTCATTTGGTGCCAAGTAGATAGAAACCAATGGGGCACACTAAAGTATAGGTCACCCAAATATTTAGTGTTAACATGATCAGCTTGATTGCTTTATACATTAATACAATTGTTACTTAAGACTAATATTTGTGTGGTCAAATAAATATAAATAAATTGTTTGTTAATGTTACTCTTTCTATATTTAATTAGAAATCTTTTAGATGAAGACTTTCATAAATTTATATCTTTCATCAAAAATCATTTTATTGTTTTACAATCTGATCAATTTCTTGTTTTGTTAGTACAATCTGAGAAAATCTTTGTCTATTACCTTACATATTAGGTTTTATACATGTTATAAACTATATGATAGTAGAAAAATTTTATTGTATCTGATTTGTTGAATTGGAAAATATCTATAATGCATGTTGGTCAAGTTCATAGATGACCAATTTATTTTGAAATGCTACCACAATTTAAAAATTAAAATATATATATATATATATATATATATATATATATATCTTACTACTAATGTACTCAAAATTATAAGATAGAAAAATATTATTTTCAGGCTGAAAATGGGATTTTTACCTATATAGGACATTTTATCTATGTAACGTGAAGTGCAGTTTAAAAAAATAATTATAAAACATAACTACATTAGTTAATACGCCTCTTAAAACTTTAATCAGTTTAGTAATGTATAAAATGAAAATGGATAATTTGAAACAATTTTCAATATCTAATACTGCTTAATTATGCCTATAATATGTAATACTTAGTAATTATTTATTGTTACTTTAGCTAAACTTTTTATGAAATTTTTAATCATATTCAAAATTTGCAGTGTTAGGATTAGTTCTTGAAGATATCTACAAATTTGATTTAGTGATTTAGGTTCATATTAATTAATATTTGAATAATATTTTGATTTTATTATGCTTATAATATATTTTTCATCAATGTTAATCCAAACCTTTGACAATATCCAACAGGCAAATTGAATAAATTTGCAACATTGACAGTTCAAAATAATTTAAATCATTTGTAGCTAAAATTAAAATAAGTTCATAAAGTATTTACTAATTTTGAAAAGCTCATAATAAGTATTACTTTTTCAAATATCTAATTAAGTTTTCATATACTGTTAAATCTTATCCATTCATACATTGACCATCCGTTATTCAATTTGCTTATTTAATTTTACAAGTTTCATTATTAAAGACACGTCCTAATGAAGCATTTAAATTTTATAACTGCCTAGGTATGTAAATCTTAAATGATATATTTTTACTAGCATAATGATTTAATGATCTATTATTAATACCTGCAGCAATATGTGTCATTATTTATGATTATTTTATCTTCTGCTGTGATAGAAAATTTTAAATTAAAAAAATTGTTTTTGCTAATTCTTTAGTCTTTCTCTCTACAAATATTAGCCAGTAGTAGATAATCCATGTAATGCAAAAAAAATATATTAACTTTTTCACCTTAAAGAATTTTCCCATTTCTCTAAAAAATGTCAATATTTATTGCTCACAAATTAATTAAAATAGTTGAGTATGTTTTCATGCTTTAACCTTAACTGCTTAAAACATTAGCCTTTGTTAAATAGCAATTAAATTTTCTATTAAAAATTGCAATTTTTAAGTTGTATATATTTGTCAGTTTTCAGCAGTATTAATTGTCAAGTTTAGTGTACATTTGTGAAAGTTGAATTGTGAAACTATATTATAATTATGTCTGAACAATATGTTCAATATTCTGTCGATAATAAATAATTCAGGCAAGGAAAAAAATATTTCATGCATATTGCTTTTAATTTTAATGTAATTAATATTTTATTACATTAACTAATTCATTCATGAAAAAATGTTTATTTTATACATTATTTAATTTCAAATTTTCTTATGATAGGAAAAGTGCTTGAATTGTGATTAGGTCAAAATTTAAAGGTTTTTAATATTACATGTTTTAATATTTATTATTATTATATAATTACGTGTTTTTAATATTTTTGTAAAGGATTTTTTTTATGGAAAAATGTTTACTGGAATTGAATAAAATGTTTTATAATTTATATATAAATTATAAATATTTCATGAATATTTTTTAGATTTTATATAATTTTTTTTAATTTACCCATTTACTGATAGTTAAACTTATATATCCATCCTCATAAACTGAATGTAATGTTCACCATTTTTAAAAATGTACAAAAAAAAAATAAAACTCAAAACTTAAGAACCATAGATTAAAATATAAAATTAATGTTTCTCTAGCATGCCTCAAAAACTTCCTTGTTCAATCTCCATAGCTGTACTAAAAATAAAGTATACGAGGGTCACTCTGAAATTTTTGAGATACAACTAGGTTTTTAAAGTTTTACTTACAAAATTTTAGGTGTGTTCAAAGTAGTCTCCTCCAACATCAATGCATTTTTGTAGATGAATTTTCCACAGATTAAATGCCTCAAGCCATTCATTTCTTGGGATAGATGAAAAAAATGCCTTTCTAGCCACATCAATCTCTTCTTCTGAATGAAAACGACGTCCACATAAGTTCTTTTGTAGATTAAAGAATAACCAAAAGTCGCACATAGCTAGATCAGGTGAATACGGCAGATGTTCAATCACTTTAAATTGTTTTTGTTTAAGAAACTCAACTGTTAATCCAGCTGTATGTGAAGATGCATTGTTATTATGAAACATTAGTAACCTAACGTTCAGCTCTTGTAGAGTTTCTGGAAGACATTTAGTGGTATACCAGTTTGCTGTTACTGTCTTCTGTCCTTCCAACTTGATGATTTTGACCAATCCCGTACTTCTGAAGAAAATGGCATACATCACTTTTATCACTGCGTGTTGGTTTTTCACCATTGTCGGCATGGGATCATCTTTAAAGAGATACTTTGTTTTCTTGACGTGTTGGAACGTCGTAAAACGATATGTACGTTTCATCACCTGTAACAATTTTAGAAATGATGCGGTGGCCATCATCATTTAGCAATTTAAGAGTTTCTTTACTGATTCTGACATGCTCCTCTTTTTGGTGCTCATTTAGATTATGGGGAACTCAATGGCAAATTACTTTTTTCATATGTCATTCTACATGAATGATTTTGTTTATGGCTGGGGATCCAATGTTAAGTTCCTTCTGAATCATTTGATAGGTATAGGGATTACCATCCATTAACATTTTTCGTATGGCAGAATCATTATCCGAGATTACTGCCGACGGCAGCCTTCCAGTGTGTTCTTCTTCCTGAAGAAAATTGCGACCTCTTCTAAATTCTCTAAACCATCTGAATAGAGTTGCACATGCTGAAGATTCATCACCAAATGCTAATTGCAACCCTTGAACGCATTCTTCTTGATTTAATCCTGCTTTAAAATGGTAAAAAATCATATCGCGAAAATGTTCTTGCGTCGACTCCATTTTCTTTTCTGTTTAAAATTTATTCTTAGCTAAACAAGTTGAAGTAAGTCAGTAAAAAATCATTTTCTGGGTTAAAATACTTTTTATTTTAAAATTAAACTGTTAATTCTCGTTTGCGCATATCTCAAAAATTTCAGAGTAACCCTCATATAACTTATTATAGTCGATTGCATCCCAGAGTTTCACCTGCATACAAGGTAGCCCTGTGCTGGCACTCCAGGGCGTCAGTGTTAACGAATAAGTTAAAGTCTATTACTATTTATCAAAGTTAAATTAATTTTGATTTTTGTAAACCATCTAGTGATAGTAAACAAAGTTTATATCACCATGTAATGCTTTATGTATTAAACTAATAAATGTCTTAAGCATTTTTAATGTGTAGAAGGAACTTATTCACATGCTGAAGGCTGGGTGTATATTATTTAAAGCAGTAAAAACTATGATTATCTTTTAAATAGCAAGATGGTTTACACATTGAAAGTTTTATTTTCTATTAATTTTGTTATACTGTCTATTTTACTAGTCATTTTTCTATCATTATATTGAAAAGGCTGTAATAAGCTTCTTTCTTATATATTTATGTTCTTCAAATTTTATTTCTATTGTTTATAATGTGGGAATTATGTTAAAATTTCCGTTTTATTTTTAATTTATGTTTCTACAGAAACAATGTATGGTTGGAAAATTTCATTGTCAACAAGGATACAAAAGTGGGCAGTTCTTATAAAAAGGTTGAACACTGCAGGTATAAAACCTTCTTCGAGAACTTTTAAGAATAAAGGTAATTAACTTTATTCTTATGTTATAAAAAAGAAGAAACTCAAAAATCTAAATACCTGCTCATCAATCATGTCCTCTTATAGCAAAAATACAACATACATTTTCTATGATATAGTAAAAAAATATAAATGAATTTTTTGCCTTAACAAGCAACAATTATCTTACAATTAAAGTATTGTGCACCTGGGTGATAGTTATTTAATAATTTTATTATTTTTATTGGGTACTTATGTATTATCGCAACCATGCCAACCTCCAGGATAACTTTCCAAATTGGCAACCCCAATGTCGCACGCATATTAGGTGCCGAATTGGCAACCATGTGATTAATTTTAAATTTCCCTGCTTGCCATCTTTCTCAGCCTAACCGTTCGTTGAAAGTGGCAAGCTCGAATACTAAAATGCGAGTCTGGTATTTACTGAATTCTGAAAAAGATGCTGTTCCACTTTTAGAAATATAACATTTTACCAGACGTTAGGAAATGTACTAACTCTCACCTGGTGAAGCTTTATTTTAGAAAACAGATTTTTTTGGAAGTGCAACATTGCATCCTGTAATCAACACGCTGAAATAAGAAGTGGTAATTAGTTTGAGGGAAGCTGTATCCTGTTATTAACATCAGTAAGATTCATGTATTGCTGGTGCAAAGTAGTAACAACAGTCAAATTAATTAAAAGAATTAACAAAGTCAACACTTAATTTAGCTGACAAAATAGTCATAGACTGGAATAATTATATGAGAGAGATTTGTGTTCTCCATATAGAAAGCAAAGAAAGAATGAAAATGGACCTGACTGCATTGTGGAAATAGATAAAAGCTTGTTCATGGAAAGGAAAAATAATTCGAGTCAAATATTTCCAGAGCAATGGATTTCTGGTGAGGTCAATCGAGAGACCAAGCAAGCATTTTTAGCAACCGTTCCTAATAGAACTGCAGCCTTGCTTTTCCAGAAAAATTGTCGAAAACATTGAGGAATGGAATACACTTTATACACCTCTAACAGTTAGAGAGTGTATCAAACTGATCAATTGGCAATCGCTGGATATAATCATTTAAGAGTAAATCACAGATATAATTGTGTCGACCTTAAAATGGGTGTGCATACCCAAACAATCGAAATAATGTGGGGCTCCGCAAAATGGAGGAACAAAAGACAATGGTGTACAGCAAGACACCATCTTGAGTCCTACTTGGCAGAATTCATATGGCGACAAGACCAAGAAAAGGATAAAAAAAAAAAACCCATTTTAAAAACCATTTTGCATGATTTTCCACCAAAACATAATTGATATATTGTCAAATAAAGGTATTAGAATTATACAGATAAAAATTATTTTTTTCTTCTCATTTTATTTATTATTTTCTTTCATATTGTTTCTATCAAATTGTACTTTTTAATTACACTCTCCACGTCCCGTCAGAGTATCGCGTTTTTAAAAGTGGCCTGGTCTTATATAGTGTCACTAATATGGTTGTGATAATACATAAGTACTTTTTATTGTTTTTGTTAAACATGGTTAGAAAGAATATCTTGTATAAAAGACCAATATATTCATTTCTATTGGTTATTTTAATTATCTGCTTCCTGTAATGTTAATACAAACTTATAAAATCTTTGAAAAAATTTCTTCTGCTTCTTTGTTATTTTGGGATTTTATATGAATCCATAATCAAACAAGTAAAAAATTATAAATTTTTATGACGATTTTGAGCTGGAAATAAATTGTGTGTTGCATATTTTTATTAATTATCTACAAAATTAACACATCTTTGACCAATAAATTCATAAAATTCTGATATTTTTCATAATTTTTGAATAACATGCACTAAACAATCAAAAGTAGTAATTTAATTATTGTGAAAAAATATTAAATGCCTATTACAAGAGAAACAAGGACCATGAAAACTAATTTTCTGACTTTAGGCTATATATCTGTAATAACACTATAAATAAAAAATATAATTAAGCATATCTGATAAGTAAGTTAAGCCAAAAAAAATTGTATCTGATAAATATATTTAATAAATATTATATAGGCAGCTTTTGAACACAGACATCATTATAATCATAAAAATTGAGAAAGTATCTGCTGCATAAAACATGCAGACTTTTAATTCATAAATATTTTACTCTAATAGCTTAGGAATTTTTTCTGTAAGACAATTTGTTCAGTATTACTTTAAAAATATATAGCAAACAACACTATTTAAAAATAATGTTATTTACTTTTGCTTTACTATTATTTCTTTATAATTGTTCCTTAAAGTATGATAAAGAGTAGGGGGAAGCACTAAATATAATTTGAAAAAGTGACTAATTTTCCAATAAATTTTATTAATAATTTTACTAGCAAGGAATTTTTTGTATGTCACAACTGTATTTTTAATTGAACTTTAGGCTACAGTTTCACAAAATAATGTTTATAAATAACTCAGTGTGTCAGAGCATCTATAAAAGTGATAAAGCTTAATTATTGATTAGCAAAATGTAATTAGAAATTATCGATATTTTATCACTCCATTGTCGTATAGGTATATACTAAATTATTTCATTATTTTATTTTTCTAATTTTTTATCGAAAGTAATAAAATTCATTATAACAATAAGGATTATTATAAAAAAAGAGAATTTATCAACTTATTGTTATTTTATCCTATTTTTTCGAAAATCCTTGTTTTAGCAGTATTATTTTTTTAAGGTAATGGTGTATTCATTTTATTTAATAAATTAAACATAAATATGTCATTTGTAAAACATGATTTATCATTATGGTATATTTGAAAAATTACATTTAACATAATTTTTTTTAGTTCACTATTTAAAATAACATGTTTTTCACCTTATTCTAAACAATTACTTTTATTGATAATTAAAGCATACATTTACTTTTCCAATAATCTTGAATAATAAAGTTCATTGTTTTCATCACATAAAAATGGAAAAATATTGGAATTCATATTTTTCCTTAAGCAGAGGAAGATGAGTAATTTGTTTATCTTGTAAGGAAAAGTATTCCTACCTTCCATACAAATAGAAACCCTCAGTGCTACACTGTTAAAACAATTTACAAAATATTTATTTTACTCTTCAACAAAAAAGATTATTAATTAATCAATATTTTCTATCACACTAATAATAGAAATAAATTAAACGTTCTAGAAGTTATTGGAAATGAATAGAACATTCTAGAAAGTTGTCAGAATGAATTTTAGATATATTTGAAATACTTTCATATTCATATGAAGTATAATTTCAATGCAAAATTTAAGCATACAGCTGAAGCATGAAAATGTTCTTATTTTCTCACTTAAATGTGAAGATATTAAAGTGATATTAAATTCTAACAGCTAAATCTTATTGAAGATAAATTCATCTATTTTTCATAATTTGTAGTCATTTATTACAGAACTAATATCAAAGTTGATTCTCTTGATTTCCAATTTTTTTTTTCCCTATTTTCTGATTTCCAAAATTAAACATTTCAACTATTACAAAATTATTTTTATAATAAAAATAGTAGATATTTATACTGTAAGAATTAATTACATTAATATCTTTCCATTCATAATTATTTAAAGTTTATAAATAATGAGTTCTAATAATGTTCTCAAATTTCCTTTAGAGTTATTAAGTTAACTTGATGCCACTAAATTATCTTTTATTTAAAATTTGTATGTAAATTTCCTAATAATTTATTACAAAAAATCTTGATCTTTCAAAAGTTATCTCTATTTGTAAAGTTAATAGATTATGAGATTGAAATAACTACTTAATAAGAAGATATGTGAATTTTTTTTCGTTTTAGATATTACTAATTTTAATAAATTTTATCTTATAGGGATTTTAAGTAAGATTTCTCTTCTTTTTAATGATTTATAAATCATTGAATGCAGTTCATTAGGCTATGTAGAGTAAATCATTTTGATTTTCACATGACAAATTAAAATTGCTTATACAAGGATAGATTTATGTTAAAATAGGGTTTATTAAAGGTGTAAATATTATTTTTAAAAGTAAAATTTTTACTTTTAAGTTGGTGTACTGTTATTATAAGGTTTAAAATTGCATTACTTACATTATAGTAATGAAAAATTTTATTCCTTTTCTAGTCTTATTAAAAAATTAATTAAAAAATATCAGATCACAGAGTATAATCAGGTAATACTGAATATTCAAAAATCTGATTTTTTTTTATAAGAAAGCATTAATACTTTAAATGCTTTTAATTTTTTTTTAGATTAAGTATTAACTAAACTATTTATCACTAAATAATTATGATAAATTGTTTTCATTACTTGCACATTACATATCTTGGTTTGACAATTGTCCAAAACATCAGGAACAGGAAAGAGCAAATATATATATAAATATATATATATTTAAAAAAAAAAGTTCTGTCTTCATTAAGGGTTGTTGGGAGAAAATAAGTTCTTTTCTACAGAAACTAGTACAAAATTAGAACACACACACATATATATAAAATCTATACTTATCAGTATATATATATATATATGTATATATTTTGATAAGTATAAATTTTTATTATGATTTTAGGAGGAATTACAGAGCTATTTTTAATGTAATTATATTATACTACTTACATTTCAAATGTTTTTATAACTATTCCTGTTTATATATGTGTATATATATATATATATATATATATATATATATATATATATATATATATATATATATATATATATATATATATATACTAAAATTTTGTATATAAATTTACAAATACTTAAATTATATGCTGATAAAGTAAATAAAAAATAAGTAATTTTGGTTCATTAGTCTTGAATTTAAGTGTAGTCATTTCTTTTTTTGAAAATGTTATTCAAATTTAATTTTAAATGTAACTTTCCAAGTCTTGAAAAATTGTTAAAAAAAAAAACTGATGGAATTTACTTGATAAAATGTTCTGTGATTCAATGTGTGTTAAATATTAATTATTAAAATGAATTTATTATTTTATAGGTGGCAGTAGCACATAATGGATAATATTCACAGCCTTGATCCCAGAAAACAGGAACTTTTAGAGGCTAGATTTCTTGGAAACAGGGTTAGTGTTTTTTTTTTTTTTTTTTTTTTTTTTATGTATTAATATGTTATAACAAATTTTCCAAATAGTTTCAATACTTTTAATTTTTTAATTTCAGTTTCAAAATATATTGCTATTACTTTTGTTTCATTCTGTTATTTTAAAGGAAGATAATTTTTTACATATTATATTTTGCTTACAAAGTGGTCTCAACTAAAAGTCACTGATATTAAATTTATATTTAATTCTTTTTTTACTTACACAAAAAATAATCACTTTAACAAAAATGAGTGTTAATGCTCAAAAGTTTGCATGTATATCTGAAATTGCAAATTATAATAAAAACAAAACTTACATTAAGAATCATAAAAATTATTGTAATGGAAAAATTCCATTAAGAAATATATAGTTTGAAAAAATTATAGATTCTGTCACTTATTATTTGGTGATAAACTATTTGAATCTGATTGAATTTATACCTATTGATTATTGTAGTATAATTCTTGGCATTTTATATTATGAAAATTTTCTTTATGTCCTTTCTAACAAAAATAATATCTTCACCATAGAATGTGCTTGTTTGACCAATAGATTGGTATAGTTACTTCTTAGCTATACAATCTATGAAGGATTTTCACCTCCTTTACCAAGTATCTCCACTTTTTCAGATCTATTACCTTTGTCTCCCAATTTTACATCATAGTTTTTCAAATCATCTTACACTTTATATAGCCATCTCTTTCTAGAATGTTCAACCTTTCTTTTATCCTTCAGTTTTCTTCTTTGTATTTTCTTAGTTGTTCTTTCATTATTCATTCACTCGAAATGTACAGCAATTGTTTTTATGATATTCAATGTGTATGTTTATAAATAAAATATGTAATGCTAAGAAATGACTTAATATGTGTCCTTAGGCCTTAACATGCAAAACCACTGGTATATAAAATCTTTCATTAGTCTTTAACTTACAATTATTATGAATATTAAAAAACACTTGTCTGCAGAGGCTTCATTTTTAATTAATATACATTACATTTAGCTTATTTTTATACATTTCAAAGTTACTTTTATTATGAAAATATTTAGTTTTTTAACCAAATTTTACTATATATTTTACTTTAAAATCAATCAAAATAATTTTTATCAGAAATCTATAAGGATAATCTTAACAACAGATTAAGTTTCTTGTTTTGAAATTTTCTTATCTTTATGTTAACATCTTTGCGTTTTAACAAAAACAGTTCACATTTAAAATGATTTTTATTCTATGCTTGGGGAAACAGCACTGATGATCAAACTTCAATACACTGAGGAAAAAAATTGAAAACCGGAAAAAAACACACACACACAAAATATTTATAATATGAAAAATCTAAAATTTACTTTGGAGGAGAATGATAAAAAATTCTTCTTGGTGATTTTTTAACAGTAATTAAAATGTAATTCTTATTAATCACATTATTAGTCAAACTCTTACCAATAAAATAATTTTCCATTGAGCCCCCTGGTAAAAAGTTTTCAAAATGGTCTCATTATAACTGATTAGTAAAAGTTGCTCTTACAGTAGTTTGAATAAAAACTTTAAACACATTAATTGCTTTTTTGCTAATAAAAATGTTAGATATTTATATTTATCTAATTTCTTTAATATTGATTGCTTGTATAATAGTAGATCTATATAAAAAAAACATTGTAAGTATTTCCATTTGGAAGCAGTATAATTTGACTAACCTTAACAGATTATGATTTGCTATTTGAATGCCATTATAAAATACGTAACTGCTAAATTTGATTTTGAAACATTCCTGCTGTGAACTGGCAGCTAAATGATTAACATTCTAGTTTTGAATTCAACAGTTTACTGGTTAAAATCTCTCCCTATTCTTGAATGTATGTAGTGATTGGAATCCATTTTACACTCTTGATCTATGTCTGATTAGCCCTAAGTACAGGAAACACCATTGAGCAAAAAACAAATTGAACGATTCTTCATTAACTAAGAAATTCTCTTATATGGTTCTGAGTTTAATGCCTTGTGTGAAAGTAGATTTGCTACAGAACTTTCATTCCTGCTATCAGGAAATTTTCTTGTATGGAACCATAATTTTTTTTTCAATCCAGAGTATTTACTTATTTATATTTATTTGATATGAATAAATACTTTAGCTTGATATGAATAAATGAGTTTGCACTGTGATTAGATAAGAATGTATAATGGATCAAATTTCATATGAAGAAATAATTTATTAGGAAAGTTTCGTAACATAATTTGCAAACTAGGGCTTATTAAGCAGTGTTTTCTTTCCATAGGATTAGAGAGAATGATCAAATTACAGGTGACAGCAACTGCAATGCCACTTTATCAGAAACACTTATTTACTTACTACCCAGCATTGAAATATTACAGATATTTTATTCCATGGAAATTATACATTATTTAATATTAAGCATAAATGCCACTTTTCTATCCAGAGGATGAGTATCTGCTTTTTGAAAATTTTCAAAATAAAATTTGTTTTACTAAAATGTTTATTTATTAGCTATAGTGAAAATTAAAACTCTATAATTATGCTTCAAAATAAGCTTTTTATAATGCTAAAATAATTCATTTCTACCATCAACTTTTGATCAATGGCAATATGTCTGGCATATTTGACATCTACTACTTAAATTTAATTTGTCATCTTCAACAGTCTTATAGAGCTATTATGATTTAATCGATAGTGATGTCATCCTTTGAAATTTGTATGTCCATTGCTACTCATAAGGAAGCAACTTTTTAGAAATCAATTGGAACTGAGATTCCAAAAAATGTATCTGCAGTTGATTTCTTCAATGTACATTTTACATCGTTGTTGAAAATGATATGAAACACAACAACAATGTACAGAGTTAAAGACATTAATCATATTTGTGACATTGATATAGAAAATAAATGATGTAAATAATATAAGATTGAAAGGTAAATGAACCATCTAAATGCAGCATATCAAAAATTCAAAGCCTGTAAGTTCTAGAGAATTTAATACAATAGTTACATAAAGAATTTCATTGAAAAATTATAATATTTTAAAGCAATAGCTTTTAAGTGACTACTTGAAAACAAATTTCATATTTGAGTGAACATGATCTTAGTCTTATACAAATATTATTGAAATTTTTGTACCATTTTTTTTTTCACAAAACTTTTTTTGCTAAAAGAAATAATAAATATGACTGAAAACAACTTATGAGTAAATTGTTTATTGTTTAAAAAATTTTTGGGAATTGCAAGATAATTGATCTCCTAGTAATTTGCTCATATAAAATAACTTTTTGTTGTTTACCTTTCATTTCCATCTTGTTGCTAAGGAAAAATAGCACACATGCATGCAAATAAACATACAGTAATAAATCTAAATTAAATAATATATTAACAAAATATGTAGGTTACAATATAGACATTTTAATATGAAAGTAAACAATATTAAAATAATTAATTATTGGTTAAACACATACTTTGAAAATTATTCTCTTTCCCTATTTTGCATATTTTAATTTAAATCTTTGGTTTATGTTATTGTGTGTAATATAATAAAATTATATGAAATGACAAAATTATAAATAAAAAATCAGTGAGATACAAAATATTTAAACATCTAAAACAAAGTAAGGGGTAAAAATTTTATCATAATTAATTAACAAAATAGGATTTATATTAATCAAAATTTTTGACTATTTCATTTCATTTTGACTATTCTATTTCATCAAGATTAAGGTTTGTATTTTCAAATGTCATTAAAAATTGCTAATTAATATACATATATTTTTTACATTCTTTTAAATATATTATAAGTGTGATTATATTTGCAGTAATATTCATTATAATTTGTGAATTTATTTCTGAGAAATACAATCTTCAGTGTACTAAGTTTTCAAAACTGCTGAATTTTTTAATAACCAATTTTATTAAAAACTTTGGAAGCTGATTAGAAGAAGTAAGAAAATAATTTCTGAAGATCTTGGATTGAAATAATTGGAAACTTTACGTAATTGAAAATCAAATATGTTGAATAAATAAAAACAAATACATGAAATATTTTATAAATCAGTTGCAATTGATAGATTAAGAGAATTTTTGATCGAAACGAATTTTTTATTTATTCTCTAGCTATTGTTTTATTACTTACCAGATTATTATACTGTGAAAATGCACAGATGCATTCTTCTAGGCATCTTTGATAACCTTACCTAATTTTCTTTTCTGCCCCTGCATATTAAAAGAATTAACAATAAAATGAAAAGAGGTAGAATTTTTATATAATAATTCTACGCCATATAAGTGGTGAGATTTCATGTACAACAAAAGTATCCTCCCATTTCCTTGCCTTGGTGTCTTTTAGAGTTCTTTCCTTTTTATGAACTGAATATAGCTGTTTATAAAAGCATTTATATTGTATTGGAGTGAAAAATTCAGTTTATTACCATCTTATTTTTATGATGATATATTTGATAATCTGCTTAAAAACATACTTTTTTTTTTTTGGGGGGGGGGAGATTTTGTAAATTGCAGAGATGCATAAAAGTGAAAATCACATTATACTTCATTATCATTTTACTGGCTCCTTGTCAACTAATGGCAGAGAATGACCAGAATGGGCTGAGATATTTCTCATTTCTGTTGCCTTGAGAGTCTGATTAAAACATTATTGTTTGAATTTTTAGAATATTTGTTTTGTAAAATAACATTTTGTAATTACATTAATACTTGATGTGATTATTATTGCTTAATTCAAATTCAATAATTTTATTCACATTTGAAATTCCACTGTAGAAATATTTTTTATTGTAACATTTTTGAGCTGATTCATTTCAAAACTATGTTTGGCATTAAAAATCTTTATTAATTTAGTTAATATATAATTAATAAATTGTTGATCATATTCTCTATAAATAATATGTCTTAATTAAAAAAATATCAAAGTTTTACAATTGGACTAATTTAATTTCTAAAAAGTTAAGGTAATTTTAATGGTGACTATGCATGCTGTGTAATGGTTTGAAATTTTTCATAATTCAAAAATCTTGATCCAATTATTAAATCTGTCCATATTTTATGTTTATCTACCAAATTTTGGAAAATTTTTATATTATGATTATTGTTTTTCTATAAATTTATGTATATTTAAAAAAGCACATAAATATCGTGACAATTGTTGGGAAAATAAAAAGAAGAATGGCATATGTATAAAATAATTTAAATTGTCAGTATTTGTCTGAACTACCACTACTTTTTCGTCAACATTTTCTAGATATTTTTTATTTAAATTGTATAATCATTATGTTTATCTTCCAAGTTTTGGAACCAAACTTCAATTAAATTATTAATTGCCATTAAATTTAACAGTTCATAGGTTTGATTTCCACCTTGATTGTGTGTGAGAAAATGCTTATAATGTTTCAGAATCCACTTCTAACTGTAGGTCTCTAATTAGACTTTGTGCTCAACAAATGACCAACGAGTAACAAACGAAACCAAGTTAAATCTCCTAGATTTTTAAAACTCAATATATATGAGTTTTTAAAATTTACTCTTTTCTATTACTATGATTTATTTTCTTGAATTTTTCCATTTGAACTGATCATTAAAGAAAATAAAAGTCAATTATCATAAATTATTTTCTTTTAAATGCTTATACTCTTGAAATTAATTTAATTAATTTTATATAGTTTATACTCAGTTTTATTTGGAAAAAATTTCATTCTGTTATTATTGCTTTGCTATCAATTTATGTATATGTATAAAAGTAAATTATATATTTATCCAAAATATGTACTGGAAAATGGAGCAGGTATAAAACATTTTAAATTGTCAGTATCTGTCTATCACTGTTCAATCCTGTACTTTTTCGAAAACATTTTCTATGTATTTTCCTTTAAATTGTACTGTTAATATGAAAGATAATTTTTCAAAATTATGTTTTTAAAAACTAAAATGTATGATTGATGCACTTGGTGGCTAAAATGTTCTCATAAAATATCATCACATCTCAAAATAGCCATTCCTCATATTTTTTGTATTTTATATTGATGCCATTTTAGTTATATTGAGATACTATTGTAGTTAAGTAAATTTTTAGATACCAGAGTTAATCAAAAATAGTCTATGAAATACATGATTAAATGAAATAAATTAATGTAATTACAATCACTATTTTTATTAATGCCATTGAGCCGAAAGAAATATATGTTTACCGTTGTTTAAAATCTTGTGTATTACTTTAAATTAAGCAGTATTTATAAGTTTTAGAAATAATCTATGGATAGTTGACAATTTTTAATTCTTGGGAACAAAAAGCCATTAAAATGCTCCCATAAAAAAAATCATTTAAAGTTTTATTGTAATTAAGTGATATATTAAGCATTTGTTTTTGTACATTTATATACTGAAAATCTAAAATAAACAAATACTGTCTAAAATTACAGTGTTAATTTCTTAAATAGATTCTTGTTTTTGATTTTACTTTGTAACTGCTGTAGGATTAAATTAAATATTTTCATTTTATAGTAACAGCTTTAAAATAGTTTTAAAAAATATTAATTAATGTTCTCTAATTTTTCATAGTATTATCTAATGATCACATTTCTCCTCACTTGAATACTTTCTTTAACAGTGTGTGTGGTTATGTTTATATAATGCTATATGTATTTTCTTTGTGTAAGTTAGAGTTATCATTATGTTTTTATCATTGTTTTCAATCAACAGTTTTTTCCCCCTTTATTACTTTGTATGTTAATAACCTTTTCTTTCTGTAAAAATAATCCTTAAAACTTTTTTCATATAAAATATTGTACTAAACATTTAACTTCAATCAATAAAGTAAATTAAAGATTTCTTTTGTGGAAATTAATAATTATTTTTATTTATTATTGAAATACATAATTAGCATGGAAATTTGATAAAATTGTGTAGTTTGTATGTTTTTAATACTTTAGAACTTGTTACAAAATTTTAGATTTTTGTTGGTACCCACTCCACATTTTGTTTGTATTATCCAAATTGATTTTTTTGGGTAGGAGAATAAGAAAATTAATTAATTTATTGAATACTTTGAAATCTATAATGAACTGTGCATGGGGAATAATGAACTAGATATTATAATTATAAATTCTTATCTGTTATTTTTTGATTTCTAGCTATTTATTTAAATTATGCAAGAATATATAAATTCATTGGGATTTTCTTAATTGACTCAGTACGTGCTTTTCATATCTTTTGTCAATACTTTTTTTTTTAATCCAAGAGTTGTTTAACAATATTTACTTTCATCTACTTAATTGTAGTTAAAAGAAATTATTTATCTTTATATATTTTTATCTATTTAAATCTTACTTTGATTTAAGATTTTAAAATTGCCAATTTGTTCATATTTTATATTGCTTAATGGGAAAATTTTTGTGATTATTAAGAGAAAAAAAAGATTTATTGCTGAATTTAATTAAAAATAAAATTTGAATTGTAACATTTACAAAACAGTTATTTAGTAAGAAAATTCATATCTGCTTTTAAAATTAAAAATGACTTTTATATATTATGTCATACTATTTTTTAAGGAAGAAATATATCTATGAACAAATCAAGTCATTTGATTACAACAGCCTGAATTTTACAAGCTTTAGTCGAAACAAGTACATTAGTTTTCATTATATCCTTCCCTCAATTAAAATTAATTAATTTGCTGGATATTAAATATCAAGTTCATATAATTATGCTATCAATTATGCATCTAAATATTTGTTAATAAATACTCTCTGTTTTCATTATTTACAAAAGCTACTTAATCTATAAAAGAAAAAGTCAAAATTTCTTATTAACGTTAAGTCCTATTTATATAAATTGATTATAAATACCTTAAGATGTGAAAAGTAATTTTAAATTTTTTTAATCATTTTCTTATTAGTTTTTATAGTGAAAATGTCAGAAAATCTATGTTAATTTGGCGATAACTTGTATGAATGTCTCAATAGCTGTAATTTTTTTATCAATAAAAAAGAATGTAATAGTTTCAATGTTTTGTTCACAGGAATTGAAAAATACCTGTATCTCGTAATTTGTGTGATCCACCCTTGGACTCTATGAGCATAGCATTTTTGCTGTCATTTCTGTATTTCATTGCATAGTTGGCAAATTTACACAACCATATCATCAAACATTGGTCAAACTAATCTTTACTCACCCCAAGTTGTGAAATCTACTCCATCATTGGCAAATTTTTTTCATACATTAATGCTTGGTGTACTTGATGTTTTAACAAATATTTCCATCATTCATAAACTATTGGAATACCACTTCCCTATCACCAAATAAAAAGCTAAAATTTATATTGACATTTGGTTACTTTGCAAACGCTAATAATCATGGAAGCATCAGATACTCCATATCCTGTGTCGCCCTTACGCTTCATCTTAGATAAGGTAGGAATAATTTTAACTGAAATCCATTTATAGTTTTCCCCATCTTTTTGTCAGTTTTTTTTAAAAATATTTTATTTATACAGTGTTAAAAATTTATTGATACTGTATAATTTAAAGTCATTAATTTTTAAATTAAGATATTCTTTATTTATGACTTAATTAAAACTAGGAAAAATTCAAAATTATTGTTGCTTATATTGTTGAGTTGTAAATTGTTTGCATATAATTTTATTTAAAAGTAATGTGCGTTTTGGGAGTTTTTTTTAATAATCTTGATTTCCCAATTCATATATTTGAATATTAAGATAAATAGTTAAAAAAGTTGGGGCTTAATGAAATAATAAAGATAATAAGATAATTAAAAATGCTTAAGGGTGGAATCAAATATTGATGTCATTGATTCACCTTAATCTAACATATCTGTCTAAAATTTTTACCTCTACACATTTCCATCCTGTTACAATGATTTTAAGTCTCAGATCATAAAATTTTGTGACTAATTTTATTTAAATCTTAATCAAAATTATATATTATGATTTATAAATAGTTTAAAGATTTTTTTTAGAATACCTTATTGATGATATACCAAACTTATCCAAGAATTTGATTGTATGATAATAAAAAAAATTGTTATATACACATCTTGAACAGTGCTGTTATTTTAAAAGTAAACTTTAGTGACTTAATTTTGAATTCAGGATTCACAGGATTCAGTTTAAATCAAACAATGTGTTTAAAGTCCTATGCAGTATGATTTAACTTATGATACTTTAATTCAGTACACCATATAAATAATTAATTAACTCTTCTGCACTACAATCCTGTATGTCTTCCACATTGTTCATCTCTAAAGTAACATCTTGTACCTTAGTTCTCCTATTTATTACTTTCAAGTTTTTGAGATCCATCTTGACCTAATTTGAGTAATCTTTTTATTGATCTTCCTCTCTTTCTTACACCTTGACACTGTCGTAAAAAAAAAATTTTTTTTTTGTTCATTGGTTGTCATTGATTCTTTCCATGTGTCCCAACCATTATATTATTTTTGGTCTTATATGATTTATTATATCTTTCTTTAAACAGTTTTTGAATTTCATAGTTGTATTATTTCTTCCAACATCGCCATCTTTGACTGATATAAATATGGCTCTTAAAATCTTCTTGTCCAGGTTATTAACACCTTATCATGTTCTTGAGTTAAGTCCAATTCTTCGATCAATAAATAACAGATGTTTTTAACACGGTTTTATACATCAATAATTTTGTCTTCCATGTTATCACCTTAGAACTTACTAGTTTCTATAATGCAAAAAAGCTGTGATTACTTGCATTAATCCATTGTTTGATTTTTGGCCTCGTATTATTTTCTGTTAACAATTAAACCTAAATACTTAAATTCTGTAACACTTTCAAACTTAGCTTCTTCTTTTATCTTAAGTTTAGTATCTGTATTGTTTTCTTTATGCTGCATTATCATATATTTAGTCTTTTTTATATTGATTTCTAATCTGAAAACATCATCCTCTCTAACTATCTTATTAAAAAAATTCAGACAGACGATTCCTTTTTCTAATTAAAAATAAATTATATCATTCGAAAATGCAATGCCTAAACTTGTGTCATTCTATTGAAAACTGTTCTGCCTCTATTTGATAAAATCTTATGCATAACTTTTTCTTGGTTTATATTAAACAAAAATGTAAATAATATGTCTTCCTGTCTCAATCTAGTCGCTATATTGAATTCTCTTGGCAATTTATTTTGAACCTTCATTTGCCTTAGTTAATGCAATTGTCATTTTTACTAATCTATTTTATTTTTAGGGATATTAAATTCATGCAACATTTTTACTATCTGTACTCTATGTAGCATCATATAAGTACATATGTTTATAATTTTCTTAGAATATGCTATTTTCAATCTCTTTTACAAAATTTATTAATTTTTCAAAACTTTTATGGGATTAATATAATTTTTTAATACCATGCAAAAATTATCATAAATTTTCAAATAAAGCCCACTCACATTAAAATGTAAAAAGAAATTTAAAAAATAAATTTTCTTTTAAAAGTTTCATTTATTTATAATGGTTTGAGATGTGTGGTTATGTTATTATAAGAAACAATTACAAATAATTGCTGCATATTTTTATCTTGTAATTGTATACTTTCTTTATTGTCATATATTTATTTAAAACTTTATAAATGTTGAAATATATATATATATATATATATATATATATATATATATATATATATATATATATATATATATATATAAATTTGCTTATTAAAGTAAAGGTTTTTGTTATGACTACATTTAAAAAAATATTAATTTTTATATTTGTCCTTATCTTTTGTCAAAAATGTATTAAGAAAAGCTGTTTTGTGTGTGTTTCTCTAAAGAAAAAAGAAATATAAAAAAATAGAAAAGAAGTTATGTTACAGAACTATCTTTTTAAGTTTGCCCAAATATTGGAAGTTAAAATTATGTTGTATACTTTGAATGTTGTTAATCCAACTTTATTGTTAACTTTCTTGCTATATAAAAAAGTGGTCAAAGAAGAAAAATTATATAAATGGTGTATATATATCTAATTTTTGTCACCTATGTAAAACCAATTAATTTAAAAGTATAAGCAAAAATTTAAACTTTATCTAAGTAGCTGAGAAAACTTTCTTATTTTTTCATTAGTATTTTGTGAATTATATAACTAAAGAAAACATTTTGTGACAGTGCTGTGGGCTATAATAGTTCTATAGCATCAAATTCCTTTTCTATCTTCTGTATTTTTCCTGTAACTTGTACTTTTTAGTGAAATAAAATAGTTTTTCTTCAAATATATTCATGTAGTGCTGAATTTTATATTTATATATAGAAACAGTCAATTCATATTTAATTTAACATATATATAGTTTATAATATGTTAAATTAAATATGAAGTATTATCTCACAATTTTATTGTTATACAAGTGCTGTAAAGTTAAAAATATTTCTTACTCTAAAACCAAGATGGTGATAATAATCCTGAAATTAGCTATTAGTGTCCTAACCTTCAATTTAAAATTGGATTGGCTCAATTGCCACTTTTAGTTGCAATTTATAGTTGTGTTTATCAATTGTTGGTCCCAAAAAATCTGCTCAACTCGTATTACTAAATAAAATGTGTATTATTTCAATAGCTTTTTGTCTTATTAAACCTTTTATTTTCTACCTCTCAAAATTTTAATTTATTTTTTTTGTAGCTATTTTATTACTATGAATTATTTTTCTGTTTTCTCAAAAATGATCCTTGCCTCTTAAATCTCATATGCTAATTATTTTTTGGTTTGGATTGAAAGTTCTTGGTTAAATGGTGCAAAATTTATAATATGTTGAATATGAATTATTATCACAATTATTTCAAATATCAATTATTAATGTTCAAAAAATATATGCTGAAAATATTTTTATCAATTTACTTTGTTATTATGTAGTCATGTGTTCTTTTCAAATGTAAATATTTTATTTCATTCTTGAGTTAAAGTAAAAATTTGTAGGAAAGCATACTTTCTATTGTGATGTTTTATTCATATCAATTTAAATATCTTTTGAAATTTTCACATATTCTGCTCTACACGATTTATTTCTGGTTAAATAGATTAGAATTTTTTGGGGCATTTTTATTTCTTATTTGGAAATATTTAATAGTTAATTTTGGTTATTATAAAAACAAATTTATAGGGGGGAACGGAATTTTCTTTAGGAAAATATATATATACAGACATGTCACCCTTGTTTTTTATTGTTTCAAATTCTATTTCATCATCACTTTGCTCATGTATCAAAACTAATTGAATTATTTAAATAATATAAAAAATTTCCCTTGTAAAATCGTATAATGTGTAAATGGGATTTTATGGTGTTTAATTACTTGGGGCTGAAAGGTGTTTAATTACTTGGGGCTGTTATGGGCTGAAAGCATAAGTTATTTATATCTTAAAAATTTCTGAATTATTTTTCATCTCCTGCATAGTCGGAATCAATCTTTTCATTTTTGAATAATTCATGCCAAATACTTTTTTATGGTTTCTTTATGCTAGAAGACTTGTTTTTGGTAAATGTAATGCAACAAATCACACATTCATTTAGTATAGTGGTCCTTATTTCTGCTATTCCAAAAAAAAAAAAAAAAAAAGCTGATTATAAATTGAAAATTCTTCTTTACATATTCTGAAATGAATAAATATGCTGTAACATATTCTGAACTCTGCTTTTATATTTTAATTTAAATATTTTATTTATTTTTCTGACATCAACATTGTGTAATGCAGATCCAGTTGATTAATACTTAAAATCTACAATTTATTTAAACTAACTTTATTCACTTATTTCCCCATTTAGAAAAAAATTTTGTGTTTCATCAAAGTTAACAACGGGTGATTTTTTTTCTTGTGAGTTTTGAGCACTTGTTTTTTATCAATTTATTAAAATTATGTTTTCATATTTGTTTTTAATTTTGCGATTGTGAATGATGAAATAATAACTTCAGTTATTTGTTTTAGAGTTTTTCTAATAGTGTACAAGAGCAATTATTACAAGCTCAACAAGCTAGTCAAAATGCTAGTATGATGCAAAGTGGACTCAACCTTGCGATTGGTGCTAATAGTAATAGCAATAATAACCAAGATTCTAATCTAAGTGCTGCTAGTGGCAGCTCTGTGAATAGTGATAAAGAAACAGAGGTATTTAAATGGTATATTAGTATCTTCTGAAGTGAATAATACATTTTATTAAATGGAATTTAATTAAAAATTCCTTTTAGTCTCCTGACAAGTACCCCCCTCTCAGAGCACAGACATCTGAAAGGAAAAGGAAACGAAAAGACGACAGTGTTACCACTGGTAAATTTTGAAAATTGTTTCTTGTAACACTATATTTTTTAACATTTTTTTTATTAATCATATAATTTGATAGTCATCCAATATATACAACTTTTTAAGCTTAATATTTAAAATTAATTATATTTAATAAAAATTGTAAGCATATGTATAAATGTATATATATGAAATGCTTCATATTAGCTTATGGGTTTATTTTAATTTGGCAAAATTAATATTCCAAACTTATTAATTAGTTATTTTTTTAATAATAAACTTTTAAATGAAGCATTAATTTTCTTACTCATGATATGAATCATTTAAATGTATTAAATGACATTATCTTTATTGTTACTGAAATTACTTAGGCTTCTAACACAATGTTTCATCACAAAATATTACTAATAGAAAATATTTAGAATAATATTTGATTAAAAAAAAGTGGCTATAGTTTTGGAACAAATATTTGTGTAAAATGAATAAGATTTAAATGCACTTTTTCAAGTAATTTCTGCTATATTTTTTTCAATATTAACAATTTAATGGCTATTACATTTTGTCATTGTAAAGCTTATATTTATCACTAAAAATATAACTAAAATAAAATGTAAAAATTAAACTTGATTATCTACAAACACTAAATTATGTTCAAAATTTATTACTAATTTCTGTCTATCAAAAATTTTTCCATGAATTCTCTAATTTTTTTATAAATTTCAATAATTTTATACTTTACTTAGAACTAATCACCACCAATCAAACTCTTACTGCCTCAACTCAAGAATAACAACAAATAAAGAAAAAGTTATCTTTTCTCTAGTATGTCTGTAGTCAGTTTAACTTGGTTTTAAAAACAGAAGTTGGCCTCTTATGTTTCAATAGACTTATGACTTTATTTATATTGGCAAAAAATATAAAAAAATTATTGTTTGCTTTACTATCCAATAGTTTTCTTATACTTTAATTTTATTGTCTTTTTTAGTCTTAAAATATAATTATATTGATTAATTGTTACTAGCACCTTAAAAGCAAAAGTTAATATAATTTTAAATCGCACATAATTTTTATCTTTTGTAAAAATAGTCTCATCATTTATCTAAACCTATCAAACCTTCAAAATGACTATTTATAATTAAGTATTGTGTATTTAAGAACATTTCTAACATAAAATTTTAATTTATGTTTTTATGATAGAAAATTAATATCTATCAGAAACAATTAAAGTTATTAAAAGTTCATTAGATTTCTAATTGAGAAAAATCTTTAAAAAAGATCTATTATTTGAAGGAGTACTAAAATTCTTTCTTTGATCATTTTCATAAATTATGGTTTAAAATTCAAGGAAATTAAAATCTGCTTTTAAGGCAAAAAATGTATACAGCTGTATTTTTTCTTTTTTTGTTAAAGGTTATGCTTCATTGATAAGTTGATTAGTTTTTTTTAAACATTTATTTTTAATTTAAGCTGTAACTGAAAACTTTTCATGTAGGAATTTTATAGTTTCTAGTTTATATTAATTTATTTATTTTAATTATTGAATAGTGCATAACATTATTAATCAACATTTATCAAATATATAAATTAGATGTCACTAGTATTCTTTTGCAAGAAAAATGCTTTATTAAATTCTGCTCATTTGTTATTCAAGATTTTCTTTCAAATGATAAAAAACAAATAGCATCAATGAACTTAAAATTTTCTTTGGTATATTAACAAATTCTTCAGAACTTCTTGTTGTTATTTGTTTTTTGTACTTCCCTTATCATTCTACCTAGAACTAATAAATAGCAGAAAAGAGCTATTACGTTCATAAAAAAAGTACTTTAAGTACATGAAATTGTTTTATTTGTATAAATTAAAAATATTCTTATTTATAAAAATATTTTTTAATTGGGAAAGAGAATGTGCAATACTCTATATTAATATGTTTTGTTAAATTATGTGTTAGAAATTGTGTTTGCATAAAATAACAAAAATTGCAATTCAATTATTAAGTTGTTATACAATATAGCTTTTCTAAGGGAATGACAAACAATTAATACATTTCAAAGATTGTATTTCCTTTAAAAACTTATTTCTTCTTGACTCATTTCAAAACATTTTTCATAAAATCAAGCTCAAACCTGTGAGGAAAAAAAATTTTTTTTTAATTTTTTTTATAACAACTATATTAAACACAATAAAAGAACAATCACTGTATTATTTAACTTTACCATCAGATTTCATAAAGTTATAAGAAAAAGCATAAAATTGATTCCTTTGACATAAATTTGCATTTGAGAAGAGAAAATCCTGATGATTTTGAATATGATCAAATCAGTATTATATTAAAATATGTATTATTTTTGTAGATATGGTATATTCTGGAAAGAATACCAGACCTGAATCTTCAAAGAAAATAAACGAGTATTTTAAAGTAAGTATTGTTTCAAATAATTTGAACCACAAAAGTTAATGTAATAATTTCCCTTTTAAATTGTCCATAGAAGTAAAATATACTCCTATTATGTACATGCATATTTTACTGCTTAACATTTTTATTTTATGTGTTTTTTAAATTCTTTTCTTTTTCCCCTGTAAAGAAATGTTATGCATGTGTATTTTATTAAAATTAAAGTGTTTAGTAACATATTTGAAACATACATTTAAACAGTGTTTCAGATTTCTTTTATTAATTGCATAATTTGCTTTATTAGCTAACATACTTTTCATTATATAGCTTTTAATGAATTTATTGTCATAGTTTTAAATTTGCAACATAGATATACTTGTTTGTAAGGTCTATTTCTGTACTTCAAAATGTTATTTATACATTTTTTAAATGTTTCTGTTTTGTTTTTAATTATGTCCTTCCTTTTTTGCTATTACTGTCCAAATGTGATAAGTTGTTTAATTCCTAGGGTAATTATAAATTCATAAAATTATCAAAATAAAAACGAAGTATTTTATTAAAAAGAATATAGTTAATTTTAAAATCCTTTACCAGTTTATTGCCCTGTCAATCATAAAAATGTATACTTTAATATCAGTTAATCAAATAGTGATCTTAATTCCTTTAAAAAGAAAAAAAAAAAAAAAAGATGTATGGGTGTTTATCTAAAACTCATTTTTATACCTTTCAACTGAAATTTAATACTTTAAACAATATTTGAGTATTATAGAAAATATAAATAGGAAACTATCGAAAATGTCATTTATATTTCATTATTCAAATGAGTCAACTGTTATTGTATGAATCTGTTAATTTTGTTTAATATAAATGTCTCTGGTCCTATATAATAATACATTTGATATTTGTGATATGTGGGAAATTTAATCTCTTTTATTGTTTGAATTTTTTAATATTTTCCCCCCATGAGGAAATTATCACATTTTGGTCTCGTAATAATTTTTCTTTAAGAAATCCTTATTTTAACTTTAATGAATAATGAAGAAAGACTTGAAACCAAATTAATTTATACATTGTATGTTATTAGTTGCAGTGAATTAACTTATGTTTGATTTAAAAGCTATTTAAGGATATAAAAAATGTGGATAATTTTCTTTGAAAATAAGAATTTAAAATACATTTTTCTTGCATTTATGATGTATTATGCCAATAATTTATATCATATTTTTGAGGGATGTATATTTTTAACTATAGTTAAATGTAATATGATTTATATCTTAAAAAAAATATAATTTATTTAATTGATAATATTGATTATAGGTCATTAGGGATAAAATTATTTGTTTTAGAATGTTTACAAAAATCAGGTGTTTTTATTAAATACTGAATTTAGAGAATCATTGTGTTTTTATTTTAGTATTTTCTTAAATATAAAAAAATACTTTTATTAAAAAACTTCTCATTTTTAATAATAGCATCTGATAATAAATTTTGAGATTTTTAAGAGTCTAATTACATTAAATTAGAATATAATGATCTGTTTATTATTATTTTATCAATATATAAACTTTATGTGAAAATATGTTGCAGAAAATTACTGAAACTAGACCATTACTTAAAATTGTTTAAGATCAACTGTTCTAATTAACTGTTGCATTCTTAAAAGAATATATTTTGAGTCAAAGAATTGTAAAATGCAATTGTGAACACAAGAAAATACCTATTTAGATGGTCAGACAATAATATCATTATCTAATTTATATCACATTTATTTAAGTTAAATATAGTTAAAAATGCTGTGTTTAAACTTTTAAACAAATTAATTTTTTGAGATTAAGTCTCTCCGCCAGAAAAGTGACATATTTTAAGCTCTGATAATATTTTTATGAATGTTCAATTTGTTTATTTTGTTGATTAAAACAAATTTTAATTTCAGAATATCTTATTGTGTATGGAAATTTATTTATTTTTTTTTACCTTATCCTTTTGTTATACTTTGTTTAAATTATTCTTATTTCAGTTTATTTTCTAATAATAATAATTTCAATATAAGCTTTGTTAAGTGTACATCTATCAAGAATCAACTATTGAAATTTTTTAAGTTAAATTTTGTAAGCTGTGTAAATTCTACTTTATGATATTATAATTTTCAATTTCCTAGTTACTCCATAAAATTTGTTTTAATTATCAATATGAAATTATTTCAGTATCCTCCATCTCCCCAAGCAACTCCTTTACAGTCACCTCTGTCTTCAATGAGTGGGAGTTTGGATTACACTCAGTTAATAGCACCTATGCAGCGCAGTACACAAATGTATCATCGAGCAGTACAAACAGATCTGACTATAAACAAAATTAAAGAACTTGAAAGCAAGTCTGCTATGGACTTGGAAATGCGAGATAATAGGATTGATGAGTTACAAAGGGTATGTTGTTTTTTAATTTGTGAATGCATTTTGGATTTGCATATTTATAAATAGTATATTCAGTATAATAATTACTTTGTCTACATTGTATAATATATTTTGGAATTTTATTTTTTCTGTAAAATTTGTTTTAGTGCAAAAACAGTGATAAATGACTCAACCAATGTGCTTTTTATATTTCTCCCTTTATTTTAATATTAATATTCAACTTCATTCAGGCTGGAGATGATTACAAAAGGCAAGTCAATGTGCAACAAAAGCTGCTGGATAAGCAAAAAGAACAACAAACTAAATGCTTAGGAGTTACAAAACAACTATTGATTGAAAAGGTAATTAATTGGATTGATATCAAAATAAAACAGATTATAAAGTTATATGAAAAGTATTGAATTAATTTAATGTAATTGCTAAATTAGCAAATCAACATTTAGATTTTTTGAAGCAATTTTTTAATACTTTTAAAATATTGAATACATTTAAATTAATTATTAGAAATATATTTTTTTCACTTTCATAATATTGAGATTATCCTTTAGAATTTGCTTTAAAATGTTATTTAAAAATTGATATCATAATCAGAAAAATAATATATTTTTATGCATCAAAATTAAAAAATTTTGTTTTAGAGCACAATGGAGAAGAAAGCAGCTAGGCAAAAATGCATGCAGAATAGGTTACGTTTAGGTCAATTTATTACTCAACGGCAAGGAGCTTCTTTTGTTGAAAATTGGGTTGATGGCTATGCTTTCACTGAACTTATCAAGTTTGTATTTTTGTTAATAGCTTTAATCTGACAATTATTTATTCTAACGTTATCTTATAGTAGTACATGTTATACTTTTATTAAATGATTTTGTATGTATAATTACTAGAAATGTTGAATTGTTTTTTAAAAGACATTACTTAATAGATGTTCAGTGTTTTTCAATAATCTAGATTATTCACATTCCAATATCAAATATTGTTGATAAGAGACATTTTTGTAGCTTTATTGTATTCGTTACAAATTTGTGTTTTTAAATTCTGAACAATTTTTCTGTACTAAAATATGACTAAATATAAAAATATTTTTTAATTCCACATTAAGAAAGGTTCATTATGCAGAAGTTGGTTTGTCATGATTTCTACATTTTAATGTATTTTGATAGGGTAGTTTGTCAATTGTTTCGATTTTTTCCCTTTTAAAAGCATAAAGGGGCAACTTGGTTTCTAAGAAAAATATGAGTAAACAATGGATATGCAAAAAAAAAATATATATATAAGGTCCCTTGAAATTCCTGGAATTCTGACTTGACTCCTTGAAAATTCTGAATTATTCTTAAAATTTTTACTCACATTGACACATTTATTTTTTGTTTGAAAATATTATAATTTTTTGAGTTTTTTTTTAAATTTTTAATGAAAATATTCAAATACCAAATTGAATATTTACTCTTAACTCTTTGGCTGCTCTTGGTATATATATATGCATATATATATATATATATATATATATATATATATATATATATATATATATATATATACATATACATAATAAGCCTGGGGTATATTTATATATATAATAGCCTGGGGGAGATTGTTGTTATATAAATACCCTGAAATACTCAATGAATAGAAAGATAGTAGACATGTTTAAAAACTCTAAAATTGTCCATTATTTTATACAATGTGTAATACAGTAATGTAAAAAATACTGATTAGTTAAAAAAAAATTTTTTTTTCTTTTTTTGTCGCTGTAAATTTATTGAATGCTTTCAGAAGTAATCATTAAACATAATAGAATATTAATATAAATATAAAATATCCTCATTAATTTTTGCAATGATTTATTTCTATTATATGCATATTTGGTTAAGAACAATTTTTAAAATAAAAAATAAATTAAATATGAATGATGATATCTCCTGGAAATTTTTGATTTGAGTTCTGGAAAACTCATCGAATTTGATTCTTGGAAATCTGTACAAATCCTATTGAACTAAAAATTTTTACTCATTATTATTTATTTAAGTTGATATATGCATTAAATGTATAATATTTACCTAATAATTTACATACTAACATCAATTTGAATTTTTTTTTTAATAAATATGTTGGAAAATAATTCTGCTGTTTAAGTTAAATCTTTGTATAATTTTTAATATCTAGATACTTTAACACATTAAGTACTTTCAGCAATGAATGTATTAGATTGAACTTTTTGTCTATATTTTTCTTATCATTCAGTGTATGAGGAGAAAATAAATTTCAGGAATTTTTTCTATTATTATTTTTAAATAATTCATATCATTAAAAATTATTTAAGTTTTGAAAAATTGAATTTATTCTAGGGTGCGCATAAATTCCTCAAACAAAATTACTAAAGAATTTTATTATTTAAAAATTTTAAGTAAATTTTTAAATAATACGATTCATTAGTAACATTTATGTCGTTAGCTGTCAGATAGTGGAATTATTCATAAATGTCACTTATTGTTTTTAAGATCATGAATGTTTTATCATTTTTTTATTTCCTTCTCTTTATAGAAAACAAGAACAGATAGCCACAGAAAGAGAAGAAATAGAGAGGCAGAGAAAATTGTTAGGAAAACGGAAACCAAGTACTGCACAACCTAAGGGTAGAGCAAACAATGGGCCATCATCTGTAGCAATAGCAAATGGAGATTTTGCTAAACCAGATCCTCCTAAAGAGTTAGCACATTTTTATATTTAAATTCGATAGTTCTCTTACTTGATTTTGATAAAATTATAATTTAAATAATTTTTTAACTCTTCTCATTTTTCTTTCAGTGCTTTACAAAAGCTAACTTGGTTGGAATATTATGAGCATGAGGAAATTTTAAAACTTCGTCAAGCTTCTTTAAAAAAAGAAGACACTGATTTACAAGTAGAACTAGAAAAATTAGAGCGAGAAAGAAATTTGCATATTAGAGAATTAAAGCGCATTCATAATGAAGATCAATCTAGGTATGCAACTGTATCATATTTTCCTAAATCTGTTTTTATTTATTCAACATGCTTTTAGTCGTTATGTATATAAAGTTTTGGTTCCAGATTCAATAATCATGCTGTCTTAAATGAACGGTACCTATTGCTAATTCTTCTTGGCAAAGGTGGCTTTAGTGAAGTACATAAAGTGAGTTCATTAATTAATTATTATATCCTTAAATTGTTTTTAAATATGCTTTATTTTTAAGTGTCTAAATTTTCATTTAATATTTTAATGTTATAATTTTACAAACTCTTTTTTTTAATTTTAAGTGGAGGAAATGTATTTTTTTTCAAATTAATAAAAAATTTTATTTTAACTTCATTATCTACTTATTAAAACAAGTCAAATACTCAAAATTTAATTATTAACATAATAAAGCTTAAGTAAAATACATTAATATTTTTAATTAAAATTATTTTATTTGTTGTATTTGTATTTCTGAAATAAAACTCTTTTATAAAATCAGTTTTATCTCATTATTTTAGATTAAAAGTTATCCATCATTGATATGATTTTAATATTTAGTTTATTAAACTATTATATTTAATATATACTTTGGAACTCTAGAGAAATTATATACCAAAGAAATGATTAATACAATTGATATAAAGGTCAAGAATACAAATTTATTACTTAGGTAGAAAAAAATTTTAGTGAGACATTTTTACTTTTCAAATTTATATCAAAAAACTTAATAATATTCAAGTGAAAAATCAAATAAATATTATTATTATTATTTTTTTTTAAAGCAAAAGATTTTTCCTTATCAACTGTTTTGTTTCCAACCTCTCAGTTTTTACTTATTTCATAAGAATTTTTTTATTATTACTATTATTATATAAAAATATAAATGTGTAAATCATGTGTCTGTTAGTTTGAAATAAGAATATCATAAAATCAATCCCAATGTATTTGGCCCTTACATAAATTTTGTATGTTGTTAAGATAAATTTAACCTCATATTCCTATCATTATTATAATTCTGGAAAGTATTTAATATTTTAGAAATGAATTATATTTAATAAGTTACTATGATTATCAATGACTCAATATTTTAATATATTTTTTATTAATATATGAAATCAAGAGTTATATCTTGTTTTTCGCTAAATCATAAATATATTTCTTTAAAAATCTGTTATAACATTTTAATGAAAAAATATGACAAAGATTTATGATTTAGCAAACTTCTAAGAATAATCTTCAAAATAAAATTTGTTATTTTATAAAATAATCCCAATATTGTAGTTTTAAATATGTTATTACAAGCTAGATCTAAAAAAATTTTAACTAGCATTTGAATAATTATTTATATTTAAAATATATTTACTATTAGTCTGCAAAAAAAAAGATTATCTTGAAAAATAATTCATATTATACAATTGTCAATTGGATAGTCCTCTATTTTGTGAGAAATTTCGTGATAGAGTTTTAAAACTAGTTAATCTAAATAATCCTATATCCAATTAGTTTACATTAATGAGATCTTCTTAATTTAAAACTTAGATATGTATCATGTTTACAATAGTTGAAGTTAGCTTAAAAAGACAAAAGTAAGCTAATTGATATTAAGTGATTGAAAGTAAACCATTTTTATGGAATTCTAAGTAAAGTGTATTAGCACTACAGTTCCTTTTTACATAAAATACGTTTTTCATTTTGAAAATTTTGTTTTTCTGCTTGGAAGTTTAGTAATGTTTATTTTAAGCAGACAAAAATGAGTAAATGACAAGAAATATTCTCAATTTATTTCCTAATACAAGATTTTTTATTTATATTAATTTTGGTGTTATTGTTTCTCTTATGTATAGTTATTTTTTAAATAATTTAGCTTATGTTTTTTCTCGATAAGCATTTCTTTTAAGGAAAAAAGTTTATTTTTGGACACAGCAAAATTAAAATATAGTTTATTGAGGGTAGCAATTATTAATCTGACATTATCTAAAATCAGTGTAAATATATAATACTCTGAAACTAAAGTAGTGAATTAGATAGGTACAACTTCAATATTATTTAAAAAGTTATCAAAGTTAATAAAATTTTATCAGAATTATCTTAGTTTATTTTTCAATTAAAATAGTCCAGTTAAATTATTGTTATACTATGTTGTATAATTTGATTTTAAATGTATATACATATTAAAGTGCCATTTTTTAAAAAAAAATTTGCAAATATCATTAGATTTATATTGATAAAGATCAAAAGCTTTTTTTTTTTTTTTTTAAATTCCTCATTTATTTGCTTATCAAATTCACTATAGTATAATATTCTACTATATTCTAATCAATTGAGAATGAAGTTAAAATACTCTTATGTGCAAAAAATTATCATAATATTATGATTAATCAATCTACTAGCTATAACAATCTTTCAGAAGTTTTTATAAGCTTTTCTAATTAATTTTATAAATGTTAAAAATTTTTACTTTAATTAAAATTCCAAAGAAAAAAAATGAAAGCTCTCTATGTGTTGAAGGTAGAACCTGGAGAATGTTCTATACAATAATTTATATTACTATAAGTATCTTTTTTATTTAGGTGCAGGGAAATTTTGGTACTTGCTAAATAAAAATAATTGTTTTATAAAAGTTTTTAATAAATTTCAAAACAAGTTGAGTCAATTATATAAACTCATTAACATTTCTTTATAATTGGTAATGTCAATAAAATCCAATTATGTATTTTATTATCTCACAAATATGTATATTATACTATCGAACTACATTGTTGTTGATTATGTAACTTTATTTAAAATTATTTTTACTGGGTTAATTTATTTTGTTCTAGAAGCACTTATCTATTAATTTCTTTGTATATATTTTTTAGAGAATGTAAATGTTTAAAACAAATTTTTTTTTTCTAAATTTAATCACTTTTAAAATATTCCATGGTACATTTGTGTAAAATTTTCTTCAAATTTTCACTTTTAGGCATTTGATTTAAAAGAACAAAGATATGTTGCATGTAAAATACACCAACTAAATAAAGACTGGAAGGATGATAAAAAAGCTAATTATATTAAGTAAGTTATTCATCTAATATAAAATCTTAATTACATAGTTTATCAATGACTTGTATTATATAACGTTTTTCAATTAAATGCTTTAATATATTTATAACATTTTAATAATCATATTTTATTAAATACTTATTTCATTTACAGACATGCTCTTAGAGAATATAACATACACAAATCTCTTGATCATCCTCGTGTTGTTAAATTATATGATGTATTTGAAATTGATCCTAATTCGTAAGTAATTTTAATTTCATGCTCTTTAGAAATTTTTTTTTATTACTTTTCTACTATATTCTATATTTTTAAATAATTTCTTATTAACTATAATAATTTTGTAATATACTTATTATGTGAATATTTTACTTGACTCAAAACATCACATTTTTATAGGTTTTGTACAGTATTAGAATATTGTGATGGCCATGATTTAGATTTTTACTTAAAGCAGCACAAAAGCATACCAGAAAGAGAAGCACGATGTATAATAATGCAAGTTGTCCATGCACTTAAATATTTAAATGAAATAAAACCTCCTGTGATTCATTATGATTTAAAACCAGGTAAAAAGAAATACAAATATTATATTGAAATTCTGAAAAAATTTATTCACATTTCCTTATTTTGTTTGGGAATTTATTTGCAAACTTTAGTATATTCTGTTTCAAAATTTTAAAATCATAACAAACTGCCTGCTTTGTAATTATAAGATTCTTAATTTATTCTAGATAGTATATATTTTTATGGTGAGTTAAGTTATATTAGCTTGAGAAAAAATTAAGAATATTGGAACATTTAAGCATGTAATTAGTCAAGGGTAGCTATTTATTTTTAATGTAGTTTTTATTGAAAATTAAGTTTTTAAAATTGATTTTAGACAAAACTTATTTTATGCAACTACCACATTGATATTTCAGCACTTCTAGAAATATTTCTATCAAATATGTTAAAATTTTCTGTAATTCGGGTTGATTTCAAATTTAAAGAGATTTCCTTCATCAATATTCATTTCATTTTTTCTATTTATGTGAAATGTGTTACATTTAGAAGGAAATGTAGTGCAATAATTTATATGAACACTACTGTATTGTATTCTGAAGTGTGCTAAAAAAATTTTTACAATTAGAAAAATATAAAGTTTTTTTAAATAGTGCAGTAATTTAAATAAATTTTTCTGAATTATATACTTTGCATTGTGATGATAAAATCTTGATACACTTCAAATTTTCAAATTATTATTAATAGTAACATTTTGCCCAAATCTTTGTAAATTAAATTGTTCTTGTATGAAACTTAAAATAGTTTGGGTATCCATGGTTTATCTAGAATTTTTCTTGGTAAAAACTTCTAATTTTAATACTCAATCATTAAAAATATTTTCTTTCCATTCCAATGCTTTATGTTTCTTGAATTTTTATTTCCACTGCAAAGATTTATGGAAATGAAAGTTAGTGTATTGTATGGATTAAAAAATATTTTCAAAAGTGAATATCTACAGTATGTGGTACTGATTGTATATTCAATTATTTTGATATAATTGAAAGAAAAGCTTTATGGAATACCTTGCCAATTTCCTGTTTTTATTGTTCACTGACAATAATTCCTTTTCCAATAATATTTTTACTGATATTTGCTTTATTTATGATAATCTGTATATGATATATTGATAACTGACACATTTAAGTTTTAAAGTGAAGTAAACTATAATACATTGCTTTAAAATGTTAGAAAAGCTGTTTAAATACATGTATACACATACATTTTATTAATTTTCGTCTCGGCTTGCTTTTTGAATTGAAACTTTAAATATTTAGTTCTTAATATTTTCCTATCTCATTAACTTTTTCTTGTTTAATTATTAATACAATTTCAAAGCATTATAATTTTCACTTTGTAGTTTCTATAAAATTTTCATTAATTTTTGATTTCCTATGTAAATTGAATGCTAAATATAGTGCTCTTAAAATTTTATCATATTTAAATGTATAGTTAAAATTAAATCTGTTATAGTCCAAATAAAACATAACTCTCATAAAAAAAAAATCATAGTTCTGTAACTTGTAAATAATTTCATTTACTTTTTTAATATTTTTGTTAACATTAATATTAACAGAACAATACAAGTGTTTTAAATATATTATGATTAAACATTATGTAATATTACAAAAATATTACTTTTTTCTTCAATTTATATAATTTATGTTGCTTTGTTTTCTTAAGAGTTCTTGTTCATAGCTTTTTTATGTACTTTATACTTTTTTTTCTAACATTTATCTAAATATTCAATTTCAGGCAATATCCTACTAGGAAGTGGTACTGTTAGTAACGAGATAAAAATAACTGATTTTGGTCTAAGTAAAATAATGGATGATGAAAGTTATGTGCCTGAAATCGGTATGGATCTTACCTCTCAAGGTGCTGGAACTTATTGGTAAGATTTCTTTTCTGGAAATTCATTTTCTTACGTGAAGTAACCTATAATAATCTTTAATGCCATGATATATTTTGAAAATAAATTTTCTATATAAATTTCTGTGTTTTTTGAATTTGTATAAATCTAATATTTTAAAATTGATTGATAGAATTTTAAAAAAATATATAATAAATGAGTAAATTTAAAGTCTAAAATTGTAAATGGTTGTCTTTGAAAATTACAACAAAAATTTGGTAAAGTTTAAAATTTTAAGATCAGCACTGTTATTTTTAAATTTGTTATTTTGGTCTTAGCAGTCTTCTGACAAAATTATCCCTGTTATTTGATGAAATTGTAATTGGTGTTATTGAATCATAGATTTATTCCCCTAATTTTGACTTTATTTTGACTAAACATGACTAAAATAACAAATATTTTAATTTTGTTTTAGCTTTCAGTTCACCGAACATATTTGTTTCTAAGTTTTTGATTACATTGTTTTTCTATAAGTTATAAGATATTCATAAATAAGTAATGTGATTTATAACTTATAGTGTCCCTCAATTCATATAAAAGTTTATTAATCAAACTGGGGGTTTAGATTCATGTAAATTGGATATCAATTTTATATAATTTGCACTTAATTAGAAGTAAATAAATTTGAAGAATTATTAAAGAAAAAAAAGAAACAGTAACACATAGTATATATTTAAAAAATTATCTCAAAAAATTGAAATATTTATTTGTAAAAAATAAAAATCATTTTACGGAAATACTAGATAAGAAAATAGGAAAAAAGAAATTAATATTGATTTATATATATGAATTATCAAATTCCAGTTGTGCTGCTTTCTATAAAATATTGATAGAAGAAATAATTGTTCTTTGAATTCAGTTAAATTCACGTAGCTGATGCTCAGTAAATATTGATACTGATAAATAAATTTCTGGGACCAATTTAACAAGTTTAATTCATTTTAATAAACTTCTACTGAAGATGGAATAAAAATTTTTAAAATCATCTATCAGAGAAATGATAACCAAAAAGTCGTCTTAAACAAAACTATGGTTCTGTTATAAATTAGATACATATAAATCTGATTATGTCAACTCATGTAAATAATTTTTCAAATCACTAAATCTGTTACAGGTGTTCTAAGATTTATTTACATTAAAAAATTGTTTTATTCACATTTGGGAATTGCAATTTAAAATTTTGTTCTAAAAGTTGCAATTGTTGAAAACAGTTCCTTTTCACTTATTTTGTTAAAATTAATTCTAGGTGAATATACATAGAAATTTCTAAATCTTATGGTGGGAAAAATTAAAATATGCAATCATTGATTTTAAATGTTAATTAATAATATTTCGCTGAAAGGTTGAATGGCATGAAAGCCTGTAACTAAAAAAATATAGCAACAAAGTATAAATAAAACCAAAATTGAAGAAAATTGCTCTCAAATACAAATTTGAGTTCTACTAAATACATACTTAGTCTTTAAATTCAAAATTATCTAAAGCAAAGTGATTTCTTTAAATATAATACATAGATTTCATTCATATGTTTTATTAAAAGGGAAATATTTTGCATTGTACATTTTATCACAAGTCTTAAAGAAAGCTGTCTCCTTTTAAAAAGAAAGCACAATTCATTGATTTTAAAAGATATCATTGTTGATGAATATGGCTAAATGCAGAACTATGTAAATATATCATATTGCCTTTCTCTCAAAAATGATTTTCTATCGAATATTTTCCTAATTTCTTATAAAACAAAATTCTGATGGGAAGGGTTCAAAATGTACCATTAATGATTATATATTTGTATAATACAATTAAATATAAAATTTTTTAACTGTAGTGTTACCTTAGATTCATGTAATATTTCATGACAAGAAAACTAACCTTTGTTATAATTATGATCTCTGATTTAAAATGAATACTTTCTCTCTTTGATAGGTATTTACCACCTGAATGTTTTGTTGTTGGTAAAAATCCTCCTAAAATATCTTCAAAAGTAGATGTTTGGAGTGTTGGAGTTATATTTTATCAATGCTTGTATGGTAAAAAGGTAAACTTTTTTCTGTGATAATGTTTACAAATATTACCTGACTGTTTAAAAATTTTTGGCTAAAATTTGGATTTATAAACCAGAATGTTTCACAAACTTGTGGTTCTCTGTCCATTTTCATAACTTTTTTTATTATAAGTGAAAAAGTCTGTGCCAAAATATTGTTAAAAAGGATTACATTTTGAAAATTTTCATTTGAAATGTAAATGTTCAAATTATCAACTAATTCAGTAACTCAAAGAGTACTCAAGTGATAAACAAGAATTGAAGTTCAGTTTTGCATATTAATTTTAAAAGATTGAACAAATAACTTATAGTTTTCATGTTTACTTGCTTCAATAACATTTAATGAGGTATTGTTATCTTGTTGTGCCACTTTTTCTAATATGCGGATCATGTGAATTTATTATATTAAAATTAATTTTTAACTCTATTTAGTGACTGTTATATTCTTAGTTCTATAATTTAAATTGTTTTAGTGTCAAAAAATAAAGAATTGCATTTCTCCATTGCAAAAACTGACTGCATATTACCATATTTTCCTGTATATAATCCGCAGCGGTGTATTATCCGCAAGCCCCGGTTTTTGAGCAAAGGAAAAAACGAGTCGCATAATCCGCTGCAATTTTTCTGACGAATAGTCGAAAACTTATGCTGCGGATAATTTTGTGCCAAATAAAAGAAAAAATAAATATTATGAATAAAAATATAATAAATTCTACAGAAAAAATATTTAAAGTGATAAAGATCTGTTTGAATCCACCTCAACGAAAGGTGCGATTAACTGAAATGAAAGCAAAACTGATCAAAATCATAAAAATTCTAGTAAATCTTATTTATTTATAGATTTTAATAACTTTTAAAACGAAGTTAAATATATTATAAAAGTAAACTATATTTGTTTGGTTAATAGTTAAATGAAAAAATGGATTATATATTCTCTAACTGTGCATGGAATACATTTTTTCTTTTATACATAGCATGCTTTGTTTCTCACCTTACATTTACATGTTTATCGACATTTTTCTTTCATTTATCTTATCTATAGCTTTCAGTTTAAAATTTCCTCAGTAGCTTAATTTTTACTTCACTATGGCAATATACGAATATGAATGTTTTCAGAGTGAAAAAGTTCAGGTCAAGATAAAATGCGAAATGACGCTAATGAATTGGAATTTTAATATCGTGCTGAAGAACTGAATTTGTTTGTGAACTTAATTGGACAGTGCTGATTATAGTTAAAATAATTCAACTGAGTTGTATCATCATCTGTTATTTATTTTAGGGAACATAAACGACATTTCTTCCAAAATTTTACTGTAAGCTTCTCTGGTGGAAAATATTTTTTTATCAGATTCTCCACAGCGGATTTGTCAGATATACGCACAACAAAATTCGGAACTTTTTAACTCATAATCTGCGGATTATATACAGGAAAATACGGTAACAAATTCAGAATCCAGTAGAAAGAAAAATTCATTGTCTTGAGTTCATTCCATTAAGAATTTTTCCCTTATATATATATATAAGGGAAAAAATCTTAATATATATATATATATATGTTTGTATATATATATATGTATGCATGTATGTATATATATATACATATATATATGTATGTATATATACATAAATTCTAGTGATACTCTTAAATCCTTTTCTCTTAGCACGAGTAAAATTTCTGGAAGCACATCCAATTTCAGCTGTGTTTAATCATTTCTTCATATATTTTATGAATAATACGTTGATAAAATATTAGATGACTTAGATTATCTTATCTGTACATGTTCTTGAGTTAATATTGGTCAACACATGAAACTAAACTTTTGTATGGTTATTTGGAAATTTGTTCTAAAAATGAAACATTTTATATAATGGTAAATATGGTTATTTTATTTAACTTTAAATGTTTTCAAATTCTTTTTAGCAAAATGTATTATTTTAGTCATAGAACTTTTATTAATTCATTAATAATGGTGTAAGTACTTTATTAATATTCTGTTTAATTAAGCCAAATAAAACATTATTATATCCTTAATATAAAACATTATGTAAAGTAATACAAAATTATTAATTGACTCGAAAATATAATGCTTGTTAATAGTTACTTTTACATTTCATTCCTTTGTTTAATTAGGACCTTCCAAAACAATTGTTGAAAACTTGTATTTTTTTAAACTAAATTTGCTTATGTTCAATAAAATGTTTTCAATGAAGAGTGTAGGAAATTTCTGTATACCTGAATAAAATTTTCATGTGTATTCCAAGATATTTCCAATAATTTTTATTTTAAAAATTAATGATTTGCAGTTGTATATTTGTTCTATTAAATTCTAATTTTTAACGATTTTTGTTTATTATGCAAGATTTGTGTTAAAATTACTAAGTTAAGAACTGATGTATTAGGGTGGAAGGATAATTCACATGAAAATAGGAAGGATGGATTCTCTCTCAAACTATGGATGAATAAACTCTTTATACTATGGATATAACTGATAAATAAAAGAAAAAATCCCAAACTCATTAATTGTTTTAATTGCATATGTTTTATAATGTGTAAATTTATGTTTGTTATATTTCTTCACTATTAATTAATTATGTGAATTCAACTTTTCTTATACTAGATTTCATTTGAAAATACAATTCTATTTCAATGTAGTCATCCAAATTACATGCAATATATTTTGACTGATACAAGTTTTTCTGTCAGAAATATTTCTTCTGTTCATTTACTTTCAGGAAGCCAATAAAAATTAAACTTATGAAAGCCTTATAAATTTTTTCTTGATTTGTAAATATTTTTTGAATACCAAAGCTCTATTTTTAACACTGTGATGTTTAAAACTAGAAAAGTTTTATATAATGTCTTACTTTTGTTTTATATAATGTCTTATTAATGTTTACTGTAAGTCTTACTTTTCAAATAAAGGAATTAGAAGCAATTTTTTAAATTTTTCTCTCTAAAATTCTTTCATGGAAAACTAAAGTGTAGGGTTTGGATATTGAAATATGCCTCCTAATTTTAATGCACAAAATTTTGCTACTGTTTTGATGAGAAAGACTCTAATGAAATCCATCATTTGATAAAGGATGATTCTATTTGCTAAAATATATGTTTACTTGAATGTTACAGAAAGGAAACAAGGTTTTTTTGTGTAGTGTTATCAGATTGATTATCTTCCCTAAAACTAAAATTTTGGGTCATTATGAAAGCATAATTTAATTGATCAATATTTTAAAAATTAAAAACTCTTAAAATTAGTAATCTTTTGTGCTACTTACTTTATTGCACTTAAATTATTTTAATATTGAAATAAATCTTTTATGCTTTGAATTGATAAATTTTAAATACTCAAATTTGTTGTTGAAATTTATTAGTAAAATTTTTTATCTATACCTTGCTAAATTAATGCAAAATTATTAATTTATAAAAATATTTTGTTTAATATTAAATAATTTATGAATTTTTTGATACAATACTTCTTTTCTAGCCATTTGGACACAATCAATCACAAGCTACAATATTAGAAGAAAACACTATTTTAAAAGCTAAAGAAGTTGAATTTCCTCCAAAACCAGTTGTTAGCAATGAAGCTAAGGTAAATACTTTCCATAATTTAAAATGTAGAGGGAAAAAAATAAAAAAGGATTCTCTCATATTTGAAAAATTAAGTATTTTAATATATGAAATAAAAATGTGTGAAAACTGTTAATGTTAAACTTTGACTGTTAATTTAAGGTGTAACCACATAATTTGAAACTGTTATTAAAAATATTTATTGAAATCAAGTGCTAAATGGTTTCAACAAAAAGTGATGCATATTATGCCTAAGTTAAGTAAAATTTATGCCAACGTGAAGGAAAAGTATCTTTACAAAATAAATTGCTTGATAAACAATCCATTCTGTAAAGAAAAACTATTTAAAAAATTGTTAACTTTTCATGCTCTTGCATATGGAAGAACTTCACCCTTGTAGAATTCATTTTTGTCTGTAATGCTTAGGCATTACAGACAAAATAATCATGCCTGCTGATTTTATTTTTATACTTGAAAAATGAATATTTTAAATAATATATTTGTTATTCTGTGTGCAAAATTTATTAATGTTATTCATTTATCAGAGAATATATATATATATATATATATATATAATTCACTGTTTTATTTTTCTTGGATTACATTATATGCATAGTAAAAAACTCTTTAAGATTAATATGATGTGTTCTGATTATCCAAGATTATATATCAAAAGAATAGACTAAATAATAAAAGCCATAGATTTATAAACATTTCTGATCGTATGTTAAAATGAAATTATATGTTTCATGTTTCATGAAATTATCTTATTTAATTTCATGAAACATTAAATCATTCCTTGGTTTTATATGAACTCTGAGCAAAGAATTAGTTTCTAAACATTATTTAACTTTTATTTTGAATTTATTTTATTACTTCCTTAAGTTTATTGAACGTTTTAAACAGAGAACGTTTAAAAAATCGGAAATTTTAATAATTCTGAATCGTATACAGCATAAAACTAAAATGCCCATCTCTGCCCTAAATTGTACCTCAAAGCATGTTACAAAAATACTAGAAGTGTTTTAAAACCTTAAAATACTTTTAGGATTTTAAAGTGTTTTAAATTTATTGGGAAATGTGTGAAGAATGTTGTAACAAATCAAATTGAATTAATCATAACAAAAAGTCAACTTCAAATTTTGATAAATAGCTTATGCTCTGTCGAAGAAATACAACATTAATTTCCAAATATTATTTAGTAATAATTAATTTTTTAATTAATAAAATATTTTAAAAATCGAAATAAAAGGATGTTTTTTTTTTCTAAATAAAAGCAATTGAAAAATGAATAAGATTATAATAAAATTATATATTCTTCTATATGGAGTTTGTCTGATATAGGGCACTTCTACCTAAAAGCATTTTGTACCAAAAAAGTTGATATTGCCATTTATTATTTTAACTTCACTTTATTTATGATTTAACTTTTTTTTTCTGAATATTATCTATGTGAATAAATAGGGATTGCATTTATTTAAATTAAATTCTAGTTCTTTATTAAAAAATGTGTTTTAAGTTCATTGAATTAATTCAAAAAATAAATAAATAAAACATGAATAGTCATTGTATTTTTGGTACATAAATGTATAAATGATTAAAGTTTATGTTAATTAATAATGAAAAAAACTGTTATCTATTTTCTGACCAAAGTATACCAAATTTTTTCATATGATTTTATTCATTTAAATATTTTTAATTTAAAATTTTTTGAATCAGTAATGTAAATGACTAATAATTTGTTTTAAGTGACTTGATTTCATTATGTAATTTTATTCGACTTTTTATTACTGGGTTGTTAATAATGTAAAATAAGTTTCTTTGAGATATCATTTAAAAGCACACAGTTTTTGAATTTCGTCACATCCCTGTAATTATCTTTATATTTTAGAAAAATTGTTATTTACATTGCATTTTATAACTAAACTGAATTATTGTAAGAAAAATACTTTCCTTCATTCATTATAGATGAAAATACGTATTATTAAAACATATTCTTTTCTATAGGTTAAATATTTTCATTTTCCCAATCAGTGTCTTTTATATTCAGAAGGCATTTTGTTATTATTATTTTTTGGTGAAATGAAAATAGATGATGTGCCAATGCTTCTAAACTCTAGTCATTCACATTAAATCATGTTTTGATCAATTATTCGTATTCATTCAGTGAAACGTAGATTGTTGTTTCATGATATTTGAAGGTGATAATTCTTCATGGCATTAAAATTGCTTAAAGTTGCAAAAAGGAATTGTGATTTAGTTTTTGTTAAATACTTAAAAAACTTTAATATTAGTGTTTAAATTATTTTTTTTATTTATTTATTTTTGTATTTAAGCATGGCATGGCATGGCATGGCAATTATTTCACTTATATTCTATAAGTTCTTGATTAACACATTTTTTGATAGAATAACCAACTTAAATTTATTTATTTATTCATTATTTTAATTTAGTACACATGTTGATGCTACTGAGGTTTGAAAATATTGAAATTTTCATTGTTCTGTTCAGCTTAGTTTTCAAGTTAAATTATTTTGGAACACAGCATATTGCATATATTCAGGAACTTAGCAAATATTTTACTTCTTAGCATAGACAATGTTTCTGAGATACAATTGATATTTTATAATGAAAGGAGGGTATACATTAATGTGCCTCTTGTGGACAGTAGAATTCCAATTATTTTTCTCCTGAAATCATAAAACATTTTATATAGTACTTTATTCTTTAATACCTTTTGAAGGCCATATTAATAAACAGTACTTTGAGTACATGTGTATTTATTTTTTATCCTATTTCATATAAGTAAATTCTTATCACTAGTTAAAATATTAATAATTCATTAATATTTTTCTCGTTAATAGAAAATATTCTTTTTCTATTGTCTTTGGCTGAGATCAAAACTTTCATTCAGCTTAACACATTAAAAAAAATTAATTTGCAAGAATTCTAATTCTTATTTTTAATATTTTTTTCGAAAAAGGCATTATTTTCTGTAGCAATGATTTTTTTTATTTAATTTGTTTTAATAATTTACTAAAGGAAATATAAATGTAATAGATATTAAAAAGAAGTCAAAAATCCAACTTTGTGTGTTTATGACTTTTTAAAAAAGTTCATTATAGTATATTAGTTAAGCTGATTCATTACCATATTAAATAAGAAAAAAGAAAAAGTTTCTATTTTTTCTGTTATAAAAGATATGTTTCTCTCTCTCTCTTTTTTTTTTTTTAATTACAAGTAAATATTGCAAAAGTATATTGTTGGTTAACCATTGATAATAAAATTCAAATTAAAGTGCAGCATGAATAATTAACTATTGAAGTAGCAATTTTGTAAGAATCTAAAGTATTGATAGTATTTTTGAATAACAGTTGTTTACAAATATAATCTAGAATCCATCATGGATTTGTACTTTATAATACTTATTCCATCACTTAAGATCTTTTAAGTACAAATCTGTGATGAAATCTGGAAGTGTTTTAACTGACTTTTACAATATTTTGCTGACTAGATCTACTTGTTTTAAATAAAATTGCTTACCTATTCTCATGATTTCTTATAAAAGTTTAAAATTTTATTTTTGTTAAAGAAAATTGTAAGTCAATTATATTTTTATCATGGTAGTCATAACCTAATAAAGTTTTCTTTTCCCATTTTTTAGCAATTTATTCGAAGATGCCTACAGTATAGAAAAGAAGATCGTATTGATGTCTTTAGTCTTTCCAATGAAGATTATTTAAAACCAAATTATCCGAAACACAGTCGTCAGTCCAATGCTGATAAATCATAGCATTACATTTCCAAAGACAGAATGTCTTACCTAGTTAACATAAACACCCAATATCACCTTCCTGTGCATTTGCCAAGTATGTACATTATCAAAAGAAAACTTTAAATTTGCCTTGGCATCTCTGGATCAAACAGTGAATTAAAACTGCCTTGTGCAAGAAGAAAACGTTGTGTACAGTAATGGATATATATGACTTGATCCAGTGTTCCTAGCTCTGTTTTCACTGTTGGACTGCACTGACTTCAACCTGCAACCCCTGTTATTTAAGCTTGGACTGTGGTTGTGTAGTTGTGGAAGAGTGCTTCATGTACATTTCTTAGGTTGGTCCACTAAGTACAGTTCATTGACTTTCAAATGAAATAATTATTGTAGATGATTTGTGAATACTAAATTGAATGAAAAACTAGGACATCAGTCTTTTTACTGGAAAATTTAGCATCCAAATAGAAGCATTTGTTTTCCTGTGTTTTGCCAAATAAATTTTTAAGATCCCTATAATTTTGTGAATATATTTTGTTTCGTTTGTGTAGCCAATATTGAATTTTTTTAAAAAATGTATGAAGAATTTAAAAATGAAATTTTGTACATAATACTTCCATTAAATAGAACCATAACATGCTTTACTGATTCTGTAAATTAAAAATTGTTATATTGCAAAGGCGATTTAAATTGTATCTCATTTCGACGATTGTATTATTGAATCATTGATTTTCATCATGAGTTTGCTTCTGAGTTGTAGCTAACTGCACTTGGATTTGAAATCAACTTCATTTCACATCATTGTTTTTGTGCTACAATTGGTTATTGTAACAGCTTGCAATAATTTTTCAGTCAACAAAAACATAGGAACTTTTATTTTGTCCAGCAATAAAATGTTTGTCTTCTGATCAAAATTTATAGCCATTTTTATTTGTATTTTGTGCTTACTGCCATAACATGCATTGCCTAGCATTTTAAATTCATTAATCTAAATTTAAACAAAAATATTTTATGCTTTACTTCTTTTCACTGATTAAAATCTTACTCTACTACATATTGTTTATATTCATAGTTAGGATTATTGAATCTAGTATTCCAAGATTGATGGAGTTTGGAGGATTTTCTAAAAATTTTTCACTACATTTTAACAACTTTAACTATTATTCTTGAGATCATTATACTTTAAAGAAATTTTTAAGATTTTCTTCACAGAATTGCTAATGTGAATTCAATGAGAAGTAGTTGGGGGATTTTGAAAATTACACAACTTTTTTATTCTTTTTTATAGATCTCTCATTGATCCAAATATGTACGTGTTAAATTCTGAAATATGTTATTTTATGCACCAACACTTCATAGAGTAATATTAACAACTCCAACTAAATCAGGATTTTTTTTTTTGGGGGGGGGGGGGGATTTTTGGTAGCATGTACCATGCAAATTGATTTACTTTAAAACATTACAAATATAAGCATCAGCTTGATACTCATAAAGTTTTGTATCTATTTAAATTCTAATAATAATTGTTCCTTTCCAAAACCCTAAGGAAATCTTAGTTTATAAAATTTTTACCATTATTCTTAACACCAAATCAAATTTCTAAAGTGATACAAATTTTCTGTGTGTTATGAAGGTGTCATATCGATTGCTCAATTTGTTTGGCATCAACTTCATATTTGGGGGAACATTTCTTTACACTCCTTATCTGGAATGATATATTTTACAATATCATAGTAACATATTGCATTACTTAAAAATCCTTTAAGTAAATAATGTATAAAATATGTTGTCTTCCATAATTTTTTATATGCTACAGTCTTATTACTGTCTAGTCTTCCATACCTAAAATACACATACAAACATAACTTTTTCCATTCTCTTCAGACAATCTAGATTATGCATCTTATTTGACTTACTGCTAAAATGAGATAAATTATACAATTTGTCTTAAATTGCATTTCATTATCAATTGATAGTCCTGTATTAGATTCCTTTTTAAGCCTCTAGAAATTCCAACAATTTTGAAAATACTTTGTCTAAATATATTGTCAAAATGTACAAATTAAAGAAAAATGTTTAAAAAAAAAAGTGAATATGAATTTCAAAATAATAATTAAAGAGCATGTTAATGCTAGGTACATCAACCATAAACAAAATTAATCTCAATCATGAGTTTCACAGAAAAGAAAATTATATGTTTAATTTAAACAAATAATATTGGATTTGTTACTACTTACAAAATATGCTTAAGAAAGTTTTAAATGAAATATGTGAAAGATGATGCGATCTTTTTTAAACCTAGTAATTTTCTTCAATATACATTGCTTTTCACGGACTGAATTTTTCAGTTAATAGTTCACCTTAATATGGTATGATACTGTAATGAATTTTTAAATAACTTCTAGGTTTAATTAGTTTCTGTTTATCAATAATACTTTACTTATTCAGAGACTGGTACTTCTATTTTACACAGTTTTCTCCTTTTACAAGAAGATCATTATCTTCATCAAGTTATGGTGTTAATATCAACTTGTACAAAATAACATGAAGAAAAAAATGTTTCATACACTGGTATCACAATAATTCTAAATGAATACAATATCATGTCATTTACTACAGTTATTTAATGTAATCTGATATGTGTGACATAAAAGATATTAAGTCACAATTTCATTTTTATTTATTTTTTCTATTACTTTTTTTAAAGTTTCTTATAATTGGTACTGTAAATCATGTATGCCAACCATTTAATTCACGTGGATATTACTTATTTTTAAAAAAATTTTCTTTTCTTATTGAATATCTGCATAGAATATTAGACTTACAGCATAATGATAGTTAATATTACCACTTCATTAAATGTCAATATTCCATTCTTATTTGTTTCTATGGCACTCATTCAATAATCATTTCCAATTATGCATAATTAAAATTATATCTCTCTGTTACTATGAAAATGCTTCTGAGGTTGACAACAATAGATGCTGTTAGTCAATGAACTTTCTAAATGATAGTTTAATATTACTTTTTTTTATATTTTGTGATATTGTAGTATGATTTGTGTTGATAATTCATCTTTGTCAAAATATAGAATTGAATTAAAAATATGATTATTTTTCATCATAACTTTTGACTTAGAATGTTGAGGCAAAAATGCTTGAATAAATATCATACTTTATATATTGATAAAGCTCTTTCCTACAACTATGCAAAATCTTAGCTATAACGAATTCAATTAGGTCTGGCGTTTACTTCTGAAAGAATACCTTGAAAATACTTCAAAATGAGTTCTTATGCCAGTTGTTGCTTGTATACTCGACTTATGAGCCTGTTTGTGAATTAGTGTTACAAATAACTCTAAAATAATTACATAAAAATCTGGATATAAGAGATTTTTTTTCATTTTGGATCTTGCATTTTCTTACTAATACTCAAAAGAAGACTCATGTCGATTGGTGCAAGAAAATGTTGGAAAAGTACATTCAAAGAGTAGTACTGTATAAAATATCTTCACAGCTTGCAAATCAAATCAGTGCATGTACCAGAACAAACTGTATGCACTTCCAAGACAATTTAAATCTCATAATAATTGTTCACTAAAGAAAAGTCGAAGAAAATAAATGCTCGTTTCGTCGGCATTGCTAGTCACGAAGTGGCAGTAACTTCTCGGCAACCCAGGACGCTCCACTCTGAATGGCATACAACCATTTGTTTCCCAGAAGTCTGATGGAATTCAATAAAAGTAGTTATAGAGGCGAATCATTTTCTTCACGACAATGCGAGCATAACCAGGCTGAAACAAAAGAATTTTCAGTCAGCTTAAGCATCGAATTGAGGGGACATTGCCATTAAAATCTGATTCAGCATCTAATGATTTTTTTTATTTTTGTACATTAAAACAGAATTACGAGTTCAACGATTTTTGATACTCGAATAAGTGGTTAATATGCTCAATGCGTTTGTTTTGGGAATACCTCGTTGTGGTGCTTAGAAAATAGATTTAAACGTATGCAAAAGTATATTGATATGCTTGGAGAATGTTCTGGAAAACAAAAGCGATTTCTATTTAAATATTTGTTTTTTCCTTATAAGATCAGAAATAAATATATTAGCCCTTGTAAATGTCAAAATTCTATTAATATTTTAATACCTGTGATATATAGTCGAAACCGATTTTCATTTATATGGCCCTCTTTATTATAACATTACTAATTAAATCGAAAATGTTGTCTTTACATCTGAAGTATAAATCTACAGATGGTTATAAAAATAATTCAAACACTGGAGGATTTATAAGAAACCCTTTATGAATATGGTGTGGAATACAACTAAGATTAGCTTGGGAATTGAATCGTACAAACGCAGAAATGTTGAAATGTATATTGATCACATGCACGACAGTTTGCAAACGGATCAGCTAAAATTTCTCATTAATGGGGTTTTTTTCCCCTTGCTTATGATTAGACTAGCAGAAAATTACGATTACCTATTTATACCGTGAGATTCGTCTAAAAAAAGTAAGGTAAAAAGTGATTCGTTGTGAGGAAAATTTTCTTCCACTTATCATTCCAATTAGTTTCGTGTTATAGAGCAAGTTTCGTTATAGCACATCTCTGACAAGTGGCTTGTGGGAATTGCTTCCCATTTGTAAATACTTTCTTTATGAAGACGTTTTCCAATTATTGACATTGAAGAATCCTTATAACAACTCAGCTCTGCTGTCACATTGCCATCGGTTTTATTTTTATATTCCATTCCCAATGTACTTTTCTTTAAATTTATTTGAAATTAAATCTGATTTAACTTAAACATCACGCTGAAAACTGTTCTTGCACTGTCTCACACTCGAAACTGATTTAAGAAATATTGGGTTTTACTTAAAAGACTATTTAACAAAACTAATTGAAATTAATCAAAAAAATTTTCTTATATTATAAATTATATGAAATTTTTTAATGTTTTTATGGTTCAGCCTGTTTTTTAAACATTTACATGCCAAAACGATGTTGATTAAGATTGTGATGTTTCTAATGAATATAAAACCACTGAATGACGTTGTCAAATTTATTTCTTTTCAAACCTTAAATAGTTTTTTAATGGTTAGTTAATGCTTATAAATATTTCTGTGGTTCATTATTTTTCAAATTTTGCTTCTACGTTTTGATCGGCCAGATACTTCAACAAACTCCTACAATAGCAGAAAGCGAAATAGTGCTGAATGAGTTAAAACATATTTAAATCATTTTACCATACTGATTTAGAATAAATCAGTTTCGACTCATTTAAATCACAAATTGTTACCAGGAAAAAGTTTAATTGAGATTTTAATGTGCAGGGTAAATAAGGTTTATAAATAATTCTGGATCATTAGACATTCAAGGGAATACTTTTTACGTCCTTGGGACCAATTTCCTTTTTTCGATCGCTTTTGAAACAAGATCGATTTCGATTCTAATTATAGAAAATTACTTAAATATATCAATATCAGTTACAAAAAACAATGTAAAAAAAGATTTTTAAATAAAAACGAACTTAGTATTTATAAAGAAATTTGTTATTTAGTCGATATTTATCATACCGTGCTTGGATTTAAAATAAAAGAGCTTTTTCTTAAAAATTAAATACCTTTGGATAGTTCGAAATTATAAAATAGATGGGAATGTCTTTATAAAGTGCATGGGTTTTTGAATATTTAATAAAATAAATGGGATGTTCTATGATGATATCAAAGGCTCTTAAATTTTGCATTTATCTTTTTGAATTGCAGATGTTAGTGCACTTACTCAAGCAACTTTTGAATTTTCAAGCAAAATTAATTTATTTAGACCCATTGAAAATAGATTTTTTACATGTTTCTGCGTGTGAAAATTTTCATAAATTGATTGATGTTGCTACTCAATTATAACTGATGTTGAAAACCCCAGAGGTATTTGTCACAGGGTATGTCCTTCAACGAGATCATTGGCAGAGATAAATTTAGGTATTGCCACATTATATATACATATATATATATACAGTGAGTACTCGTCACTTAATTAAATCGTCAATAATCCACACAAAAGATAACAATCCCTACCTGTTGCTTCAATTAAAATTATACAGCTAATATTTGATTTTCCAATTTCTATCGCCTTTGATTCTAATATTCTTCAAATATCTGTGGTAACATTTCTGTCTATTGTTGAGATGATAAGTTTCTGACATTGTTGGTTTTTCGTCAGCCAGTTTAATTTCTGATTCTGAATAAATGTTTTTTTACCTGCAACATTGGGAAATATAGAAAAACTGATTAACTAACATTTGAAGCTGCTCTTTTGGTTGACTATCAAGTATTTCGTGAAATGTGCTAAAACCAATTATTCTTTAGTTACGATCAATACTTAATTATCAACTAATAGTAATCATATATTAAACAAAATTAGGTTTTGTTTATATATATTCTAATCAAGGATGCTTAACTTCTATTTACATGAAACAGAATGTGTTTTTAAACCAATGATAATTTCTTACGTATATACCTGATTTTCCTAGTAGAAAATAACAGTGATACTAAAAATTTGTTTTATATTTCAGAAAAGTAATCACATATATATTATCACTTGTTTAGTTATTAAAATTGAAATTGAAGCAGCTTTTACTTTCATATAATTAGTGGAAACTAAAGTGCAATGATACACAAAAATCACTATAATTCATTTGTCCCTGATAAAAAAATACCCTATTCCTCATACTGGATAGACAAATGAAACATTTATATATATCAAATATGATTCAAGAGACGCGTGAATCTTATCAGGTAGATTACCACCAGTGTTCTCTTCGTATATGGCATTTCGAAATAAGAAGCATTTTTAAGTTAATTATTTACTACATGTTACACAAATACTCCTCATATAATTTCACAATACTACACTTATGGAATTAAAAAAGTTCATATAAAAGAAATAATCAAATTAATATCTGTGATGCTGTAAAGCTAAATAAATTTAAAAAAAAAAAAAAACTTACGTATTTTTTACTGTTGTTAAACTGAGAGCAACTTCCCTATTTTTCCTACTACGATTTTTCCAAGGAAAGAAGCAGGGATTCTCTTTATATTAAGAATCTTTCAGAATTTGAAGGGGAAAATAGCACTGTAATGTGTGCTCAATTACTTTTTATCCTTATAATATATATATATATATATATATATATAGAGAGAGAGAGAGAGTCTCGTGGCAGACTTCAATACTTTTGAAGCATCACTAGAAAAGTGTACTTTCTTTCAAAAGTGCCATTTTTCTATATTAATTGCTTTTGACCTAAAACGTATGCTTTACTATTTCAAAAAGGAAATCAGTGAAGTCTTTTATTATAATATAACAGGAATAATGCAGCCATTTTAAGCTACTCGTATTTATACTTATTTTTTCATAATTTCCTCTCGCAATGTTAATCGAAAGTAAATACCCACAATTTCATTTTCTAAAGCACTCGTGTCCATAAATTAAAGATAATGCCAGGTCAGGCAAAGAAAGAGACAAAAGCAAAACAAATGTGACTTATTTGTAAAGTCTATTTATTAAACAAAAGATAAAGAACAAAAAAGATGCTATATGTTTGATATCATAAATAAAAAAATGCGATTTTTACTCCCCGGAGCAAATTTCAAAAAAGAACCTATTTACAAGAAACTATATAAGATGATTGGTATGGTGATTAATACATAGTATGCCTCCCAGACGATGCAATACAGGCCGTACAACGCCTAGGCATGCTGAGTATCCAATTATCGATCTGATCTTGGGGAATATTACACCACTCATCAAGCAATGCTTTCCAAAGTTCCGGTAGACATGTAGGAGGAGGTTGACGGGCTGCAATTCGGTGGCCAAGCATGCCCCACACATGCTCTGTTGGATTCAAGTTCTGTGAGTATGCTGGCCATCCATACGGGTGATATCCTCCGATTGAAGGCAACTGTCTACAATGTTTGTACGATGAGGACGGTCGTTGTCATCCATCAATAGAAGTTATGCACCCACGGCTGAAACTTTGTTTGACTGGGAAGGACTCATTTGTGGTTTTGTTTGGTTGAAATTGTAGAAATATGGTATTAGCAAAGATGTCCAGTTTTCCTTAGTTTGTATAAACTAGTCCATTTTGGCCATTAATGCAATGATGAGTTGTTGTTTTTCTTCCCTTATACAATTGTTTTGCAAATTTCCATATAGAGTTGTTTTGGGTGCTAAGACTTTCGATTTTATCTTACCATTGCTTAGACCTGTAGTCTATGCAGAATTTTTTTAACTTTCGTATTAAGCTTGTTGACTGTAGCTTTGAGTCCTGGGTTCAAGGTTTTATGAAATTGCTTCCTGATGTGATTTCTTTCTGTTATGATTTCTCTTATGCTATTTGGTAATTTTAAGTAATTTTCGGAGTATTTAATTTTATGGGTTGCTATTCCTTTTTTTTTTTTTTTTTTTTGCATGTGATTGATATTTTATTGAATAAATTTATATCATTATTTATTTTATTTTTAATTTCTTGATTATTTTTACTATTGCGTTGATTATTGTTGAATAATGATTGATTTTCTTTGTTAACTTGACCTCGAAGAATATTATAATAGAGTTACCAATTGGTTCTGAATAAAAATGTATTTGCAATATTTTTCTTCCTTTCCAGGCAGGCAAGAACTGGAAAGTGATCAGAAGAGAGACCATATATAGTCTGTACTGATAGTGGGTAGCTGGTATTTGTAAGAAAGATATCCAAGATGTCTCCTTGATGTGTATAGTGGAAGTACGTAGGTTCGATTGCGGACATTATTTTTAAATTATGAATTTGGGCTATTTCTAATAATTTAGTTTCATTTTTATTAGTAGTGATGCATCCCCAGGTGATGTTCTTGCTGTTAAAGTCACCTCCAACAATTGTAGGGATATTTTCAGGTAGAATTTCCATAATTTCTTGGTCTTGTAAATTATGCTTAGGTCTGTTGTAATAGCTAGGTAATTTTTAATTTCAGATTATTTTCCAGGTTGATGATATATGAAGTTTCTTCAAAACTGTCTCCTATTTTGCTACTATTCAGTGAGGAATTAAAAGATTTTTTAATAATAATTGTGTAGTTCCTCCTCCAGCATGATGTGTCCTGTCAGTATGATATACGCTGTAGTTTAGTACATTAGGACTCATATTTAGTCTTAAGTGAGTTTCTGTGATTATGACAATGTCTATATTGTGTTCATCTAGAAAGTTCATGAATTCAGTAATTTTAGGCTTTAGGCTACATGCGTTCCAATTCATAATTTGAATACGTAAGAAATTTAAGCTTTTAATTGTCATTGTTGGTTAAGGTTGTGTGTGTTTGTGTCCTGTGTCTGTTGTACAGCCATTCCTGCACTGAATTGTTTGAGCTGATTAACAAAATCTGTTATTCCTGAGTTTTTGATATAAGAGATAAGATTTTATAATTCTGAAAAAATATTTTTTGCTTCACTTATAGTTTCTTTATTTTTACTAATGGTTTCATTCTAGTGAACTAATGCATTTGCATACGATAGGTGTGGATTGGTGCTTGGTATAATCTTGCTATTGATTTCCTCGACTTTGCTGTTATTTGATTTTGGGAATTTATTACAGCCTTTGTAGCTAGCAGGATAAGCTTCTCCATTGTTTGCAACAATTTTACTTCTTTACAACCATTCCTTATATACCCCTCTCTTACACTCTCGTCATTGCTATCAGCGCCACTTTTGGTTGCTTGTAATTTGCATATTATTCTTCAATATGTATGTGGTAATTCTACATGTGAAATTTTTATTTTAGAGTTCAATTTCTGTGTGATTCTGAATTATCCTTAATTTATTGGTATGAGTGCAGTAATTATATTTCTTGTGTTTTTCAATTTAAATTAGCGATTCTGTACTTTGTATATTAAAGAATAAAATAAATAGGCATCATATTAATGAAACACGAGTATTGAAATCCAAGTTTGCTTTACAAACTAACTGAAAAAATTGTTGCAAATAAATGATCAAAAATGTGCATTCGTATAAAATTTATATTTTATGAAAACCCCAAAATGTATTGAATCCAATATCTTTATTTTAAAATAAGAAAATTGAGAATATAATATGTGTGTAGGGAGATAGGTTAAAAAAAACGGTAAAGTTGTTATTAAAGTACACAAATCCTGTGCACGAGTATTCTATATATATATATATATATATATATATATATATATATATATATATATATATATATTTATATAGAATATATATATATATATATATATATATATATATATATATATATATATATATATATATATGTATAATATTATAAAATAAACTATGTAATATAAATTTTGCAAACTATATTTTTTTGCTGAATAATTATGATTTAAAAGTTCTATACTTTCAATACTACACTACGGCACAACTTGTAAAGTGTATACTTTTTAATTTTTTTATTAGTTAAAAAAAAAATATTGCAATCACATATAAATGTGCATATATATGAGTGGGGGTGGGATGAAAGGTTATAGAATAAATCGTCCATTTTTTTTTCTTTGAAAAACTTGTCTCCAAATTCCTTAAAAGTGTCCCTTTACATACAATTTTTAATTTCTTTTAGAAGTGACAGCAATTCAAATTACCAAATTTGGCACACACATAATCTGAATTTGTACATTTTTTTGAACCCTTGATTTTTTTTTTTTTTCTATTTTATGAGCTTTATAGAGCAGTTGCATTTTTATTTTCATTTCGTTTATTGTAGCATTTTTATCAACTATTTTTTAAATACTTAATAATTATTTATAAGGTAACTATTTTATTTGCATAGACAATGCTCATGATTTGCCCCAAGCAAGGTTCATCTCTATAAGATTCTATGAAATCTTGCATTATTTATTTTACGGTACTTTGAAAGCTGAGACATAAAGCTAAATGGGATATTTAGAAAATATTATTTTACTACATGTCACCAAAAAAAAAAAAAAAAAAAAACTTGTAATCTTATGTTAAGCTATACCGGACACTTGAAAAGCTCTGCTTTCTTCTTTAGTGTCATGTTCAAAGAAAAGTCGAAGCTCTTGTGGTACGATTTTCCACATGTTGTGCAGATCCAAAATAGCTTAAGAACTATAGAGATTTTCTCAATCGCTGTGTCTGCGTAATTTACAGTAGCTTAATTTTGTGAGTGTAAAAAGAGAAAATATATAAAATTATTAGATAAATGATATATCATCAACTTATTCACTAGTAATTGAATAAAAAATTAAAATTCTGAGGGTAAAGGTTAGAAAAACCTAATGAAATGAAGAATCAGAGCTTTATTTAAAAGGGTGTAACGATGTCGAGAGAATACTTAGATGAATTGAAGATTCACAAATTACTTTATCTGTCAGTCACCTCAGTTTGATAACTGCTAACATTGTTTGGTGATTTAAGTATAGGGTTATAAGTATAATTTTTTCATGATATTTTTTATGATTTCAAAACAAATAGAATTTATTTTAAATTTAAAAGATCACAGTCTAAGTCGTTCTATTTTATATTATTGTTCTCTTTTATAATTGTTTTGATTCCTGTATTTCTAGTTACATGATCTTTCCTGTTATAAATCTATTTGCAAAGTAGACCTAAAATTAAAATTCTTTTATTTTTATAAAAATTAAATTTTTCGCCAAATTCTATGGCGATGAAGTTTTTTGAACGATAAGTGTCCTTTATTTGGTAATTTTAGCGTAAATTTAATAAAGCGAAACAAAATTAATATAGAAAATCAACTTTGATAAATCTAATTTTGAGTGGAAAAAGTATAATTCCACTGTCCTATGGTCCAGTTTTTAGATTCCTGTAACAAGTATGCTAAAGCTTTTAAAAACCCGCATTTATAGCGCAATGGTTTCTAAAATCTTACCAAATTATAAATTTTTCGGTCTAAAAGAAGGTTATATCTTTTTTAATATTAATGAACTAAGTAAATATTAGTTTAAAATATACACTTGTCTTTATATTGTTGATCAGGTTTCTATATGTATATATATATATATATATTTTTTTTAATTTATTATGTATACCTCTAATATTTTTATTAATTTATTTTATTGCAAAGTATATTTTTGGAGTTCTATGTTAGAATATTTTTAGTTCAGATTGAAAATATAAGATCAGGTAATGAATTTTAATAAATTACTACAAACATTTTTATAGAGATCTTAAATGAAACTTAATACACTAGTCTTGGGATTCGGTGTAAAATGGGTATCCCTTCGTTTGGCGAAACATTTGGTGATAATATTTAATTTCTGGTAATCCTATGTATAGTTTTTGTGTAGCTGCCATCTTGCTAGTCACATCTTGGCGACAAAAACCACCTTAGAATCAAGAGGTACCCGATTGTAAACTTTAACCAATATCTTGTTGATTAAGACTTCACCTCTTCAAGAGGAGTGCATGACAAAATCCAATGTCAAGCAAATTATAAAACACACTAAAAAAATTCTTACGAAGTTTCCTCGCAAAAATTTCAAATAAAATGCGAAAATGGAATAAAATGTTCTAAATCTTGTCGTGATGACGTAAACACTAGGGTTGTCAAAACTGAATTTTCAACATAATTCTTATTGGTATTCATCTGTATGATGTAATAAGTACCAGATTGCCAGATAAAAAGAAAATCTGTCAAAAAAATCTCCAAACTCAGAATTCGGCATCCTGGGTTATACGGCACCTGTGCCTTATAATATCATTCCGAAAATAAACCGGTTGGCAAATTCATAGATAAAACGAAATTATAAAATAAATAATTAAATTAAAATACAGAATATATGTCTCATTTTTAATAGGAATGTCAACAGCTTAACTGTTATTCTTCTATTGAAAATTTTATTCATTGCTCTTGTTTAAAAAAAAAAAAAATTCAAATTTAAGATTACATGCTTAATGATAACAAGAACAACTTATTTTTTTAAATTCTAAGGTATATTATTTTAAAATTCCAGTTCAAAAGTTACTTAAAAATAAAATAATAAAATTAATTATTCAATCCCTTAAGTGACGCTGCTGTGGCCGGTGTAATAGCATTTGCGCCTCCTGCATACCAAAGCGGAACCAGTTTCTGACAAGGAGTTAGAATTCTGTATGCTGGTTTGTAGTACATACATTTCGTTGGCATTTTATCATAAATTGGTAAATACTAATGAATTAGTTTCTCTCGTGAAATCTCATGATTTAAGTTATTATTTGTTGGCAGTTATTTTTATTTGTTTTCAAAAACAACTTTTTGTAAAATTTTCCAAACATACAGAATCGAGTGAATAATCAAATTAACTTCGATGTGAAAATCACTGCCTCTGAAGAAACTTATTTCATATATTCATAAAGTAATTGCTTCTATTTTTACAGCCCTTTTTAAATCCATTAATCACATTTGTTACTAGTTTTTAAATTCATTAATCACATTTGTTATTAGTTTTTAAATCCTTTAATCACATTTGTTACTAGTGAATGTAGTTGATTTATTCAGCTTCATAACTATACTATCGCCGTTTTAAAGATTTTTTAACATTTTCGTAGTATAGTTATGTAAATTATGTTCTTTAACACACTCTTATAAGGGTATATTTAAAACTATTTTAAAATAATTCTCTAAGATTATCTTAAAAATTGTTCATGGCTGTATGGATGCGAAAAATTTATTTTTGGTTGCCCCTTGGCGAAAATTGGCGATTTTTGTGGCGTTAAAAGTGTTTGATGAAACAAAATGGTGCCAAAAATAGTAGGCAATGATATACCAAAAATAGTAGGTAATGATATAGTAGGTATATTTAATTAAATGATTTTTTTATCATCATATTCAACATCTTCCAATCGGCGCCAAATTGAATGGAAACCAAGGAACACTTTAACATAGGCCACTCTTTTCCGGATAATATGTCCTCTTGATTTTGTAATTCATTAGCTAGTTATAAATTATACGTTATTATAAAATATATGATTAGTTTGTTTATTTATTTGTCGACTTGTATCGCATTAAACAGAATTTAGATACCGAATACGGTCGCTGTATAATAGCTGTCGAGTCAGACATGATTCTATCGAAGACTCACTTCCAAACATATCAAATCAGTTGGGTATGTTTAGAGATATATTTGAGGAAACGAATAAACCAATTAAAATATATTCCATGTTGAAAGTTTCAGGTTCGATCCCAGGCACTGTTGAATAGTGGGAGATCAATGCTGTGTTTTTGCTTTCACTCGTACGTCTCAACAGACTTATGTGTAAATGTTGATTGACAAACGACTACAGACGGCAAAAGACTTATATAAGTGAATGTTTAGAGGTTTTCCTAATTTTCTGGCTTGCAATATGTGAAAATGATCCTCTATCTGTGAAATGTCTTCCCAGAAGTCAAAGAGGTAATAGGTGCTTAAATGTCTTAAAGAGCCTTCGGGTGATATGCATTCTGCCACGCGATGTCAAATATCTTCAATGTCGAGCAACGTCATTACAAAATAGCTAATATGCGATAATACATTACATTGTGGGAAGATGGTATCCCGCAAATATTGAATACAAAGCATTTGTTCGGAAATTACTGAATAAGATATATTATAGAGTTTGTCCTCATAACTTATTATATCGCGTAAACATGACTGGAACCTAGCACTTTATAAGACGATGCAGAGACGCTATATTGTCTGAAAAGATTATATAATATTATTTCTAAATCTACCTTAATTTACATGTAAAGTAATTTAAGTATAAGTGAATTTGTTTCTGCTGTAGCATCAAAGGAAATCATAATAATAATCATCATCTTACCAACAAACCATCTTCCTGTGTTTTCATGAACACTTTCTATGATTTGGTTCTAGATATACTTAATGTGATTATATAATCTTTTAATTAATGATGGTCAGGGGTCATTGAATTTTTCTCATGATTTTACTTATTAATTCTAAAACGCTTTTAGCATAGCCCTATTGAACCCAATGAGATTTCTAATTCTTCTAACAATCATGGAATCCTAAATAACACGAGCATCATTGTTAAAGAATAACAAAAAAATAGTCCTAGTTGGATATGAACTTGATTCAGTAGAATTCTTACATGATATGATAGGACTTTTTTTTTTTTTTTTTTTTTTTTTTACGAAGAGAGAATAAAACACAATTTCAACACAAGCAAAAATTTTTTTTAATTAAATGCAATTCTCCAATGAGAAATCTGCTTTATAGTCTTTTAGGCACAATAAATTGAACGTTACATATATCTGGTTGTACACTATAATGTTACTATTTTATGCATATTCCAGAATCTTGAATTTATTAATATAAATATATAATGTATTACATTAAGATATATTTACATTAAATATTTGTTGCATGTCACTTAGGTGGTGTAGCAGTTAATGTCTTGAGTGTATCATCAAAACAATTACTAAATGGTGAAATTTAATTATAATGTAAGGTAGCTCAAAGTAAGAAAAAATGTGATTATAAATAAATATGACTCATCATATTTATTTATAATCATAAAAAATATGCACATATATATAAAAATGGATGTTCTTTTCACGTTTCTACAAGCTTAAATTCTTTATAAGAAAATCAATTGTGTTTGTGCGCTGAAAAAGTTAAGACATATGTATTTTTGGCAAAAAAAAAAAAAAAAAAAAAAAAAAAAACGATATTATTATTTTAATTATTCAAATGGTTTCAGTAATTATTAGAAAAAATATTAGATAGATAGATACGATTACATTCCTAGTAAATTTTCTCAATATTAATGATTTTATGAAGTAAAGAAATAAATCAAATTTTCTGAGAACTCGTACCCATATGAATGAATAACTTTGAAAGTTTCAATACAATAAATTTAAAATTCCGAAAATGAAAAAAAAATTTCTAAATATTTATTAATTTATCATTTATTAATCTAATAGGAGTTAATGTTAAATACATATTAAAAAATATTGGTTTTAAAAAATAAAAATCACACTGTTTCAAATTTATAAACTTGAAGAATCCTCAAACTTAGTAACAAAATAGAAAAGTTAGAATGTTATTTATAAATCTGAAATTATCGACACATTTCTGAAGAATGTATTTCATTAATAAATAAATGAAATAAATTTGATTTATATATAGTAACGTCAACAGAAGAATCGCTATAATTTATGTCTGTCATCCTCAAAAATCGCTTAAGAAAATGCTATTAAAATTCAATTTTCTCAATTTCCTTCATTCAGAAAAATAATTAATAAAATGTAAGCAGTTGGAACTGACAAGGAAATTACAGTGTATCACGCTTAATAAATTTATAATAATTTTAATTCGCAAGAAAACATACATGCTCACATGTATACATACATTTGTACATTTTAAACAAGTGAGGTACTTATTTAAAAAGCTTGCAGAACTTGCTTCAAAAAAATTCTATACTCTTATTTAAGCAGGTAACTTTCTTATTTTTTTTCTATGTTACTTTATTACATTTATTAACTTTATTCCCTGTATCATTAAAACAGGATCATTAATGTAAAAGTAACTTGTGTAAACAAACATTTTTTTAATTTTGAATATACTGTAAATAGCTACATTACTTATTGATTCTTATATTTTAGAAAAAAAGAATTGTTTTTATTTTAAATAATTACTTCATGTAGCTTAAAACATGTTCAAAAAAATTACTAAAATATTCCTTCTTTTATGTAGATCAATTTTTAATACATTTTCAATAGCTAACTCCTGTTTTGAATATATATATATGCTGATGGAAAAAAATCCAAACACCATGAAATAATTATTGTAGAATAATGAAATTTCAGCAATACATTTATATAGGTAACATACGTAATTGATTATAATTTTAAGATCGCAGGTTAATTTAAGCCCGAGAAGAGCCATTGCAGAAGTGAAATACAGGTGTATTAATAACCGGTGTAACCGTCAGAATTTTGAATGCAAGCATACAAACGTGCATGCATTGAATCATACAGGTGCTGGATGTGCGTTTGTAGGATGGAGTCCTATGCCTGTTGCACTTGGTCGATCTATACAGGGACGGTTAATGATGACTGTGGATGACGCTGGAGTTGTCGTTCAATGATATCCCATACGTGCTCAATTGGAGACAGATCTGGTGATCTGTCAGGCCAAGGAAACATGTCGACACCCTGTAGAGAATGTTGGGTTACAACAGTAGTATGAGGTCAAGCGTTATCCTGTTGGAAAACACCTCCTGGAATGCTACTCATGAAAGGCAAAACAACAGGTTGAATCACCAGACTGACGTAAACATTTGCTGTCAGGGTTCGTCACAGTACGATTCGCTACGGCCATACGCCGAATACGGAGGTCTTCTCTCTCAGTAGTGCCATGTGGCCACCCGGAATAAGGTCTTCTTGAAGCAGTGCCTTCCCTTGACCACTGCTGCCAACATCCATGCCCAGTGCCAAGCCTTTCTGCAACCTCGCGGAAAGAAAATCCACCTTCTCGTAGGCCTATTATACGAACTCGTTCTAACTCAGCGACCTGTTGATAATGGCTTCGTCACTTTCTTAAAGGCATTGTGGACTAGCATCAACTCACTACATCTAATCTCGAAGCTAAACAACGCTCAGCAACGTTACAGCTAGTATTTAAAGCAAACCTGATTTGCATCTTCAATGTGTCGCTACTAGCGCCACACTGATGTGTCCAGCGCTTTATATATATCTATATATATCTATATATATATATAGATATATATCTATATATATATATATATATATATATATATATATATATATATATATATATATATATATATATATAAAGTGACTGTATTAAAACAATAAATTACAAAATTCTATCTTCACTGAACCTGTTTAAAAAATGCATAAAAAAAGTATAAAATTTCATCTTGATATCTTTTCATAGATATTACCGATTTCAAGAATTCGAAATTTTTCAATTCTTATATAGGACAAGACTTTCAATGCGATGGTTACTCTGAAATTTTTGAGATACGCACAGACGAGAATTTAAAAAATAAAAATAACGATTTAATTTTAAAACACAAAGTATTTTAACACAGAAGATAATTTTTAACTGACTTGCTTCAACTTCTTTAGCATAGAATAAATTTTTAACAGAAGAGAAAATGGAGTTGACGCGAGAACATTTTCGCGCTATGATTTTCTACGATTTTAAAGCAGGATTAAATCAAGAAAAATGCGTTCAACGGTTGCAATTAGCATTTGGTGATAAATCTCCAGCTCGTGCTACTATATTCAGATGGTTTAGGAAATTTAGAAGAGGTCGCAAATTTCTTCAGGATGAAGAACACACAGGAAAGCCGCCGTCGGCAGTAATCCCGGATAATATGTCTGCCAGACGATATATGTTAATGGATTATAATCGCTATACCTATCAAATGATACAGAAGGAACTTAACATTGGATCGGCAGCCATACATAAAATCATTCATGAAGAATTACATATGAAAAAGGTTGTTTGCCGTTGGGTTCCCCATAATCTAACTGAGCACCAAAAAGAGGAGCGTGTCAGAATCAGTAAAGAAACTCTTAAATTGCTAAATGATGGTGGCCACCGCATCATTTCTAAAATTGTAACAGGTGATGAAACGTACATACCGTTTTTTGACGTTCCAACACGTCAAGAAAGCAAAGTATGTGTATTTGAAGATGATCCCACGCCGACAATGGTGAAAAAACAACGTGAACTGAAAAAAAGTGATGTATGCCGTTTTCTTCAGGAGTACGGGATTGGTCAAAACCATCAAGTTGGAAAGACAGTAACAGCAAACTGGTACACAACTAAATGTCTTCCAGAAATTCTACAAGAACTGAATGTTCGGGGACTATTGCTTCACAATGACAATGCATCTTCACATACAGCCGGATTAACAAGTGAGTTTTTTAAACCAAAATAAATTAAAGTGATCGAACATCCGCCGTATTCACCTGATCAAGCTATGTGCGACTTTTGATTATTCTTTAATCTAAAAAAGAATTACGTGGACGTCGTTTTCATTCAGAAGAAGAGATTGATGTGGCTATAAATGCATTTTTTTCATCTATTCCAAGAAATGAATGGCTTGAGGCATTTAATCTGTGGAAAATTCGTCTACAAAAGTGCTTTGTTGCTGGAGGAGACTACTCTGAACGCACCTAAAATTTTGTAACTATTACTTTAAAAACCTAGGGTTATCTCAAAAATTTCAGAGTGACCCTCGTATATAGGACAACACAAACTAATATAGAAAAAAAATTATCATGATTTTTTTACTTGTTGTATGGTTTGAAATTATGTATTAAATGTTATTTTCTATTGTTTTTAGGATAATGTTTATGCACCCATAGGATAATGTTGATAACATTTTATTTTGCTATATTATTTTCAACAGAATTGCATGTAAGGTAAATTCTATTTAATTAAAAAAATGCTAAGTATACATAAGAAGCTTTTTTGCATAATGTTTAGCAGTAAATAAATTCGAATTTTAACGAGATTTACAAAATTTTGAGTAGGTGAATATTCAATACTCCTGTTTAGATTCAATTTACATTAAAAAATTATAGTTTTTTTTTTTTTTTTTTTTTTTTGGTTACATTAATTTTAGAAGATGTTTATTTAACAACTATTTTTAAATATTTCCAAAACATTAGTTATCTAAAGTATGCAACAGTTTATATTCTCCTAAAAATCTTTTAAGGGCTTTGTAAGCATTAACGATAAAAATATTTTGGCTTTTTTATTATTTAAAAATCACGCACACTTTGTGCAATTATTTCTGAATGTGCCATTGCAAATACATTTTGATTAAATTAAGATTAAACTTTTATTTTATCGTAAAATCACTCCAATTTTTCACTATTCTAAAAGTTTTATCATTTCTTAGATGTATGTTCGTTAGGTGTCTGAAGTATATTGTTCTTTAATTAGAACGATCCGAGATTACCTAGCACTTACACAGAAAATTAAAATTTGAAAGTTTTTTTTTTTTTTTTTTTTTTAGTTTTTTGTTGCTGTACGTAGTTATTTTTTGTACATAAAAAGTAATTTGACATAGAATTTGAAAGACTTCAATGTCATTGAGCTTATATTATTTGTAATATTTTCTCATACTTATAAGATGAAAACAAAAGAATAACATTATCATTGACACTCTGTGGCTAACTCGTTTATCTCACTTAATACTTATTTTTAGTTTTACGGTCACTTAAAATTCTTTTCCTATTTTTTCTTGTGAAATTTCATCAAAAATCTATGACAATCATTATTTGATGAAAGATTTCAGATGCATTGAGGTAAAATATTTGTATATAATTTTGTATGAAAAATTCAAATTGCATTCATACAAAAGAAAAATTAAATTACGTATTTAGATATGAAATCTCTGAAAAAGCTTTAAAAATTTTTTTACACTAATCAGATAAATTGACCATGTTTTATTTTATCATTTATTAATATGTTAAATACATGTATATATGCATTTCAATTATAACAATTATAGTTATTAAATTGTATTACATAGACTTCGAGCTCCCCAATGAGTTATTGACTTTCCCGTTCCACTGAAAATGTCTCAAAATACGTCTCGAAGAGATTCAGAAAGAAGAAGAATAGAAAATTCTGGCAACCGGCAAAATAGGGAAAAACCAACCAATCATCGAAACAGAAATCAGGTTATAGAAGAGGATGAAAATGACTATGAAACATATGCTTATGAATACAAAAATTACGATAATGCTAGAACAAGACCATCCGGTAGTGGCAGGATATCGCCCACTAAATCGTACTCTCCTGAGAGACAAGACAGACGTTATTCTCAGGGAAGGAATGATTTTAGAGAAAATCGGAAATACCAGAATGTGAGTTTAACATAATTTATTGATTCATTTGGTTTTCCATTGGTTCCAAAATCGAAAGGTGTTTCGTATTGCAAACATTGATTTCTATGTAAATTAAAATTTTACTAGACAACACTATGTGGATAGCTTAGCATTAACAGCTGTAGGATTTTTTTTTTTTTTTTTTTTTTACATTGATATAAGTATGATAAGTATGTGCAGAATGAGAGAGAATCGCTAAATTAGTTGTCGACTGTTTTATTTACTACCAGATACTATTTCAACTTTCGGGAATGTCAAATGAGATTGTTATCTTTTTCGTGGGAAATTTTATTGGAAACTTTTCAACATGGAACACTCACTTGATGTAATTAGAAAAAGCAATTATAATTCGAAATAAGTAGGTTAACCAAAAATCAAAGAAAATGTCATAAAAATGATAAATGTCAACAAATATAGATTTCGAGGGTAGGCTTTAATAATTCACTCCACAACTTAACATATAGCTATATACGTCTATAACACTAATTTGTTGTAAATAATCACATTTGATATTAGAATTATATAGGGACAGACGGAGTAAAATAAAAAGAAATTTTGAATAAAGTCGTTTTTTTTTTTGTCAGTTTTAAAAGCATATTATCTTACCTGCTAAACAAGCTATAATATTTCTTCATAATAGTCAATTATCATATTTTTTTCAATAGTTATTCTTGATAATAAAGGAGATTTTCTAGACTCAAATAATTAGTATAGTGAGCAGAGTGATTTGAGGGTAAAGGAAAAACAAGCAGGTCTATTCAACTATATGACTACCAACAGCAATCAATTTCGCCAATTGTTTTTTTTTATTATTATTATTATTTAGTGAAGAAATATCTTGGGCCAATAATCTCGAGAAATTTCCTCATTGTTGGATATTCCATTTCTTTGAAGTGGTATTAACAAAAACATTATAAAATGAAATGTTCCCCAATAGTAATCTAAAATGAAATAAAATTTCCGTCAATATTTTTTGAGAAAACAGGTCTCTTTTGCCCTTGCTTTAGTTTCCACACATAAAATATTTTGAAATCGGGAAATCTTCTGTATATATATATCACACACATGCTTATGCAGAGAGAGATTCTTGCCAAATTAAACAGCATCATAATCCTAAATTAAAAAGCAAATTAAAAAGAGTTGCTTTCAGTATATTGAATGCTTTTCGAAAGTAATAAGTTATCAGATACGAAGCATGTATTTTAAGTGAATTTCTTTTATATTAATGAATCAATATTGAAATTAATTGAAATATCTTAGACCATCTAAAATTATCTTATGAAATAGCCAAATTTATTTAACACATGGTTAATATTTCTGAGTAGATTTTTAACTGTGGTTCAGCTATATAAATAAAAATTGTATAAGCTAATCATACATTAAGAATATTTTTTCTAATGTCACACACACACATTTATAATTAAAAAAAAAAAAAACCCTGAAAAAAATATTTTTTTCATTGATTAGAATCATATTTAAGTAAAATTGAGTTATATGTTTTTTAAATAGCAATATCCACCAGGCTCAAAAATGCGTGAAGTAAGTCGAGAAAAGGCTCTACTAGATTTAGCGGCAACGAAAATACAAGCAGCTTTTCGGGGCTATCATACACGAAAAATATTTTGGCGACAGTTGGTAATGTATATTTTTATTTTTTTCTTTTCTTTTCTTTTTCTTTCTTTTCTTTTCTTTCTTTTTTTTATCGAAATTGTATAATTTTTGTATTTTTTATAGAATTTTTGTTTCTCAAAGATATTCTTCTCATGAAATCACAAGCATAGAGTTGTAAAAGTTAATTGAAATAATCTTTTTGTAATATATATCCGATATTATATTGTATTTAACTAAATTTAATGAAATATTTATACATAATTAAACTTACATTTTTATAATACATCGTTAGATAATAGCTTAAAGACAAATTCACTCTGGGTAAAAAATTTCTCATTAAAACTATATCTCATAAATTCATATTCAATCAGATATATTACCAAGAGAATTAATTTATAAACTATGGAACAACGTGAAAGATGTTTTCTAAACATATGTAACATAATCTCATTTTACATAATTAGTTTTCATCATTTTTTTAGTTAGACCTTCAGTCACTAGATTTTAATTCACTCAATTTTTTTTTTACGCTTTTTCCAAAGTATTAAACGGTGATAATTTACTTTGTACTGTAACTCTGAATGACACCACCCTTTGACAGAATTAAGTACTGTTTAATTCATATCGACACTGAAGTACCTTGCATCTCGCAATCAATTCATTCCTGTAACTCAACTAAAGTGAATTTATTTTAACGTGAATAATATAAGAATAGCATTTTTTACTTTTTTTAGAATTATTTCATGAGATTGTTAGGGACTGCAAGACCAACTGTCGTACTCACTATATTCTGAAGGACTAATACCAAAATACACTAATACATGACGCCAGTTGCTACAAATACGATTTTTAAGTAATTCGAAGCTATATAAATGTACTTTTCATTTGCAGGAGTACCAGCGTGGTCTGCAAAACATCGCTCAAGGCCGCAGACAAGATGAAATCAGTATTCCCAGTGTAACTTCAATAGTTGATAACGGCAGTGTTTCTACATTAGCTGCAAATGCTGACCCAAATATAGGACTAACTGCTCCCTTGCCAACTCTTGATAGCGTACAGAAGTAATTACACGTTTAGCATTATGTGGTCTTTTATTTGAATTTATTATTTTCAAAACTAAAATACAGGTATTATTTTCAGTATTAGCATAAAAGTATCCAGTCCTTAACCCACATCTTTATTTTTAAACTACTTAAAAAAAAATAATTTCTTGATAACGCTATGATAAGAGGACTAACTTGATTACAGTCGAAAGTTATATATTTAATAGTAGAAGGCTGCTAGTTGAATAACAGCAAACATTTTGCAATAGTTTGCAATTCTGCCATAGTGGATCACAAATCTACCAATATTTTGTTTCATCTGCCCTCAATATCGATTTTTTTGATTTTAGAAAAAAAAAAAATTTTTTTCAAGTTTCTAATTAATTTGGTGTTTGTTAAAAAAAATAAGTTTAATTTTAAAAAAAATTGTTGATAGACTGATTGAGGGAAGGCTATTTGTTTAAAGATCCATACAAAGTAGCCAAAAACATGAGAAGAATTGAAATTTAAAAAATTGAAGCATTTAATATTTGCATTTTATAAACTTTTTTCAGTTTACAGCTTTTTTTTTTCTTTCATGACTTTTTTAAAATCAGTTTCAAAGAATGTGAAAAAATGCTGAAAGGAAAAATTTTTTTTCAGCCGTAAGTAAAATAGTTCTGGTTATATATATATATATATATATATATATATATATATATATATATATATATATATATATATATATATATATATATATATATATATATATATATATAACATCTTCCTTTCGTTTAGATTGATGTAATTAATATTTATAAAAATGTTATGTTTATAATTATAAGTTATAAAATGGCCATTTAAAATTCTTTTTTTTAAGTATTTTATGTTGCAAGAGTTCCCTAGTTTATCTATATAATAATTTTCACTTAGAGAAAATACTATTTTAAATTCGATAACTTTATTTATCGCTTCTTTATAGAAATCAAATTATAAGAAACCTAAAAGCAAAATTGAACTTTTCTGATGAAATTACAAGTGTATATCAACTTCAGACCGAAACATCGCCAACAGTAGTTGCTTTAGGAGGAATAAACCCTTTAGAATCTGGAGATTATACTCTTGGTAAAATTCTATTTATTTTAATACAGGTTTTAAGAATATAGGTTAACATATTTCATAATATATATATATATATTATATATATCTCTTTAGAGATCCATAATTTGACCATCTAAAATTTCGTTATATATTTCGTTAATTATTTTTTTGTTATACATTTTGCGTATTATACTTCATTTTTTATTAACACTAATTAATCATTATTTAACAACCATATTTTTTTTAATTCATCTGCTTTAATGCCACCTATGTGTGTTTCATATATTCTTTTTTCTAAAGCACTTAGCATTTCTTCTTTGGAATCACTTATAGGTGGATCAATTTTTGTATATAATGTTAAAAAAGACAAATGGTATTTTGGAGGCACGATGCCTGAACCAAGGAATTACCACGGAGCGGTGTACTTAAATGGAAAAATCTATATCACAGGTAAAGCTTTTTTCTATTTTTATTCACATTAATTTAAAATATTTACATTTACATTTAATCCATGTTTTCGATGTAAAAACCTAAGAATTATTTTGATTTTGATTTTAATCGAAGTATTTATGCTAACCCATATGGAGCCCAAAACTATAAGAATTATTGAGTTATTCACTAATATTGAGTATGGATGTAAGCTGAAATTCTCGTCATTTTCGACGAGATTTTCTGAAAGATGAAGGGATTTAATTAATTAGGTAGGGATAAACTTCACACACAAGGGGGAAAAAGATCCTGTATAGAGAAACTGCTGTTTGCAAAATGTACATCCTCCCAAAATTAACATTTTTGTCACGCAACTTAATAAAAAGAGAAGAATGTAAAAATTTAAATTCTGTAATATTTTCATTTGTTGGCATTTCGCATAGCCATTCATCCTGGATTCAAATGTTACCATAGCTATACTGTAGTCTATTTATAAATTCTATAACATCTGACCAAACTGAAATGCATCTAAAAGGTAATAAATCCATGCTTCTTCCTGACAACTTCATAAAATCCCCACTTCTTGAATGCATTATTAATAATTTAACAAACAATAGTTTTTGTTTTTTGTTCGAAAATTCATATTTAAGCAACTAGAAATGTTCATTTACACAAAGCATTACTTTTCATACATTGAGAATAAAGACATTAGCCATATTAATAAACGTTTACCACGCATGAATTAAGAGCTCTGAAATGAGCAGGAAAAGAAAACGTTATACATTTGGAATAAGGGAATTTTAAAAATGTCTAAAATTTCTATATTCTATCTTTTTCAGGCGGCTACAGCTCATTGCAAGTCTACCACGGACAAATGGTTGCTTCTCAAAGTCTTTTCCAACTCTCAGTTCGTTCGAAACGGTGGAGAAGAAGAGCTGATATGCATCAAGCGCGAGCCTGCCACGGAACATGCATAATTGACGAAAACATCATCGTTGTGGGTGGGCGAGACAATTCTGGAAAGTAATAAAGTAGTTATAATTACTTTTCCTTCACATAAATGAATGACATTTTAGCTCCCTGTTTACAACAAATTACAAGAACCAATAAAAGTTTGATAGCAATGTTAATTCTCATTACAAAACTAAAATAAATTTTGTGAAGAATCTAATAAAAACTTAAGTTTGAAAATAACTATTTATTTGATAAAAAAAAATTACACTATTTAATTTATTGTGTATTTTGTGCAATGAGATCTAAGCAACCATGGTGTATGTAAATTTTTTTCCTCTTCTCTAGATTATTATCGACAGTAGAAATGTACTATCCGAAGCGTGACCAGTGGATTTTGTTAAAACCAATGCCTGAGGCCATGATGGGAATGGGATGCGCAGTCATGGATGGTTGCGTTTGGGTCATCGGAGGAATAGTCAATGAAGGTCATTCATCGAAGTATGCCGTCTCCAATCGATGTTATGCTTTTGACACTCAGCAGCAAAGGTAAATATCTTTTGATAAGTGGCGTTGATTCACTTGATTTCTAAAATGACAGGCGGTGCAGAATGAGATTTCTTCTGTTATAATTTATTTAAAAATTCTTCACAAATAAAATCATATATTTCCCATTAGTATAACTCATCCATTTTCAAGCCAAGGATTACATGATATACCTTCAGTTTCTTTTGCATTAAAGAAACCGATTTCGTTTATTAAAGGGAATATCAAACAAAACATTCAACATCTAGTTTTTTAACAAGAAGTCTTTCATCACGATGCTCATAAATATAATGACCAATAATTATAATTTCTATTAGCTTTCATATGGATGAATAAACAATTTTATTCTTTAAAAATGAATATAAAAATATTGCAACAATCATCAATATTAAACGCAAATATTGAAACTGTTGAAATTTTCACTTGTGTACGCTTTGTTTATTTCTGTCTATTTACATAACTTTAGTGACTTTTCCTCAGCAAATCAAAGAATTAAATTCACTTTCAGGTTATAAAACTTGTTATTTTCTTTTAGCTGGTTGCATAAACCATCATTACCAGAAGGTCGTGCTTATTGCAGTGCAGCTAGTTTGAAGCGAGAAATTTGGTTGTGGTGTGGCGTCAAAGATATGCTTAATGAAGAAGGCTATTTGATGAGTACTAATACCGTATTTGTTTTTAATCCAGAAATAATGAAGTGGGAACATCATTCCACCATTGGCACTCCCAAGCATGGAACTGCAGTTGCAAAATTTGGTGAATAACTTTGATTTAAATACTCAGATATATATATATTTTAATTCAAAATCAAATAAATATATCCAAATTAAATATTTGGTTATTTGCGTTAAAAAATATACGCATCTTTTCTGAGCAACATCAATGATATTACCTAGTCTCATTATTTAAGTAAGTCACATGTATACGGTTTAGAACAAAATTACAAATCGTAATAAATAAAATATTACAAAATGTTGATTAATAGAAAGCAATCACTATTTTAAATGATTTAATCGACATGCCATTCAGAGTAATTTATCATCTTGTATGAATATAAATTTCATGCTAGTCTTGAGTAATACTAATATATATATTCTGATCACACAAATTTGTTTTCAAAAAATAAGTTATTGGGAATATAAGGTTTGATTAACTATATGTCAAACTCAGAGGAATTATACTCCAACCATTTTCATTATGATATCCAAATATTTGCTCAAATTTAAATACTAAAAAACAGGATACAACGTGATTCTTACATTATTCTTTGTTATTAATAATTTGTTTATTGAAATAACTACAGTAATTAAGTGCGTGTTACACAAAAAAGACTTCTGATCGTATTGACTTTGACACAGGAAAGATTTTGAATGGCCGATGATTCGATGCAAGCATTTCCGAAACTGCATTGCTTCTCATTTGTTCGTTAGCAGTCTTCTTAAATACCTAGTAAAGTAGAAAATAGAGAGCAGACGCTTCATAATTGGGTCTCTACTCATTATATAAGACAGAGTTTGTAAAGGAATGGCATGTTTAATAAAACAATATCAGTTACAAACAGTAGCTCTAACAGGACCGATTACAGTGCTTTTCAAAGTAGAAAGGTTTCTTAATACAAGAATTAGCATTTATATTATAGTTTATCAACCATTTCGTACTGCCAAGAAGGTTAAGCTCAAATACTGTTAAGAAGATTAAAATAACCTGTTTTGTTAATGATGTGTTAACATCTAACACCGCTGAGACTGTTCTTCATCTTTTCATCTTTCGTCTACTTTAGACGTCACGTTCACGGGCAGCCTTATGGCTAAAATAGTTGTTTCAAATCCTTTTAATATCCACCGAATGAATTTCATTAAGGGAAGACTTTTTAACAGATAGTAGACCGTAGTCACGAGGCACATGGGAGGAAAACCGGATAACTCCCAAGTGTCCACCTCAATAAACTTGCTTGAAGAAGATAAAAGTACAACATCTATCTGACGTTGTAGGTGAGATAAAACCTGGAATCTTATATCCGAAGGCGTTGTCTTACCACTAAATCACGTTGATTCTACAAAACAACCATCAAGCTGTTGCAGTTTCAAAGATATTCGTTTCCTGTCTTCCAGCCTTCGCAATCTTACGTTTGATCACAGTCACTTGGATCAACAGTTATTCTCATGAGACACAAATGTAATCGCCAAAGCGAAGCATTCACAACGAATATTTATATACAATAACTATTGAATGACATGCTTTCCATGTCATCTTGATAGATTCAAAATCAATAGTGGTAGTGGTCATAAATTCTTCGGTCTTCAGTGCCTATATAAGTATAAGAAAATTATTCTAATTTCATTAACTGATTTCTGGCATTAAATCTTATTTGTAGGTTGTATTGTTGAAACAGTTTTGTTTTGATAAAGGAGAAAAAAATATTGATTAATTAAAATTAAATGAATGCGAAGCTCATACATTGACTATTGAATAATTAAGAAATCTAATAATTCACAACTTGAATTATTAGATTTCTTAATCATTCAATCAATAATTGGTTCAAATGAATAATTGATAAAATGATCTTTGACATAATTCATGTAGATATGCACCTTTATATCGCGTGGTAAAGATTTTTATTTTCTCTTTCTTTAAATTGTGTTAAATATTAATTTATTACTGCTCCAGATCTGCAATATTTCAGAATGTCACAGTCTGGTGATCTTCAGTGTTTTATATATACCTAAACATTGAAATATCTTATGACTTTGTGCTCTGAGGCAGAATATTAGCAGCATAATAAATACTCAGAAATAGGTTAACCAAGTGAGATCTTTCATTGCCTTGTTAGAATAAAATTTCATAATGAAATATTATTTTAAAAAAATACAGTGATCCGAAAAATATTATAACTACGACTTCAAAGTTCCTAAAGCTTTCCTTACAAAAACAACTAGGGATAATACGAAGTCATAAGATACACCACATCCTTACACCAAGGGTAGTGAATAAGCGTGTTTTAGGCTCATTCTTTTCATATATGGATACGATGATCATCTTCTCCGATAAATCGGTATTGATGAATAAAATTAATTCTTATTCTAATCAGTTCTCAATCAGAAAATTCTATTGCAACAATACTGGAGAAGAGTGCTAATGTTACATTCTTACAAGTATGTACCTGAAAGGTTATTCTAAACACTATTTTCTCTCTATCACAGTCAAGCACTGTAAGATGGTGGAAAGTAATACAAACAGTAGAGTACCGAAGAAACCAATAAATTGAACAGAAGACAACTAGATATAATCAGGATGAACTCATCTTATTGTGATTTGCACTGGTGTAGTTTGTTCTTTCAAAGTCTTCATTTCGCTGAAGCGTTTCTTTCAACAACTTTTAATGCCCTTGCATTTATATAAACATGTCTGTACTAACCAAAGTGTGATTTATTGTTTAATGTTATCACATTCCCTTTCATACTTCTCGACTATATTACTACTTCTGAAATCGTACAGTTGGTTAGAGAGTCGTGCTAACAACAACTTCTGAAATCGTCAAATTAGTTATAAAAATTATATTGGTTATAAGCCCAGAAATTTACTAGACTTAAAATTTCTCCAAGTAAATGTTAATTATTTATGGAACTCTAGTTTTGCATTTAAAATGAGCTATTTAACTATAGTCAGGATCTCTTGTTGAATTTTAAATAATTTTATGTTTGATATAAAAGTATTCCCTTACAATATTCAGGGATATTTATTCAGAATAAAAATTTTATCTTTAGAGGTTATTAATTAATTAGAAATTTAAAAAGAAACACATAGAATTTTGAATGCTTATGGAAAGGAATATTATATTGAACATTCATGAAACATTACATTGAATTTGAATAAAGATATAAATTTTCAAAGCATTGTGATGCGTAGATATTAAGTAGCATATTTTGTGGGTAACAAAACATTAAAATGTTAAGCATTTTTTTTTTTTTTTTTTTTTTTTTTTTACATAATCTGTTAAGTATATGGAAGGAAGATTTTTAAAAAAAATTTAATAGGAGTAGTTTTAATAATATCCCGGTTAATTTATTATTTTAATGACAATATATGTATATATATATATAAAATACTATGTTTTAAGCATTTTAATGTATCTAATTGGTGATAATTTCAAACATTACAGCTTGTTTGGAATTCGGTGGTCCCTTAGAGAAAGTTGTGTGGAAATATACTAATGAATCATGTGTTTGCAAAAATATGTATTTTCTTTTTTAGGTAGACGAGTATATTTACTTGGAGGCATGTGTAATGTGACAGGATCAAAGGAAGTCCTCAATGAAAATGATTATTACAACAGGGAGAGCGATAAGTTCACAGAAGGGGCTCCACTTCCCCGACCAATCACTGGAACAGCAGCTGTAGCATTGCCAATCGATTACATAGCTACCAGTGATCCAAAATGGGTAACTAAGATATTATTTATAAATGTTATACGTTTGTTTTATCCATATTCTATTATTAATGTGTGTCTGTGTGTGAGACACGCACACACACAGAGTAACATATTGAAATCGAATATCATTGTATAATTTAAAGATGATGTGTCGATACATAGGATATGTTTAGTAAACCTTAAGTGTTATTGTAGAACACTCAAAAATATCAAAAGCTATAAATAAATATTCTCCATAAATCTCTAAGCATTATTTATTTTGATTTATCAACTTCTTAGAGTTATTGTAAAAACTCTTTATATAAATTCATAAAAAATGATTCTAGAAAGAAAGGAGAACCAAAGATTTTGACATAATTTGAGAATGGGAGTATGATCCCAAAAGTTTGTATGTCATTCCTCTCTGAATATACCAAAACTGAAATAAATTTCAAGCCTATGTTCAAAAAAGTGTGAATAATAACTTTAAATAAACTCTTTATGAAAAGAATCCTTCATGAAAGAAATCCTTCATGAGCTACAAAACTTGATTCATACACACACGCTTGAGTTTTTGCATAATTTTAAATGATATAACAAATAATTATGTTTCCCTATAGATCCACATTAGGAGCACCCATAAGCATTACATAAAATTGACAAATATCCGATTACCATTTGTATGAAAAGAATAACGTATTGAAAAAAAAATATTCATGATTCAATAGTAAATTTTCTTGTGCTTTGCTTATGTAACTTAAATAATTTTTATACACCAAAAGGAATAATATTCTAACATATTTGTGAATTTGATTAAAGAAGAAGAGTTACCTATGAAAATTGTGGGTTATCTTTTGGAAAAACCGGTTATCATGTCGGATGTAAGCAAGCAATAATCATCCAAATACGATATCAATGAACATAGAAGAAAACGATTTTCTAATGATAAATATTCTGACTATTTCGTCACACTAACGCACACGTGAAGTCATGCATCTTGTGTATAATTAACACTGATAAAGTACTTTGCTATATTTGCATTTATATCATTCTGAATATAATCTGTAGCATATTGTATGACCATTTGCCATTACCTGTTGTTCAATGGAATATCAACACTGCATTCATTTTACTTCGATTATTTTTGATTTTAAACTATAATCGTTTATGTTTGCAATTATTCAATGGACAATGAAGAGAAATTTCAAATCACATAGGTTTCTTTTGAGAAAAACATATAAGGAAAGAAGATACTATTGTTTTATGCATCATCATATTAGTCTTACATCTAATAGAACTGTTTGGTGTAACATTGGATTTCATTCTTACTCCTCCTCATACGTTTTACTGATATATTAAATAACCTGCTCTGAATTTCCGAACTATTTCAACCTGGTCTCCGTACTTACATTTATGTTTTACTCACTTCTGTCTTTAAGCAAGACAATATGGCATGCTGCAGAAACGCCCAGAGTTCCTTCGTAATTCATCTAGCATTATTGCTTAACCAGCTGATTTCCTGTTCTATCGTTAATCAAATAAGTCTGTTCGCTGATCTTAGAATGTCTAGAGTGGAATGAAGTATCCAATGCCGCACTTTAAACTAACCCTAGTTTTATGTGGCGATAGATATGTTGTCCTTCCCTAACACCACATCTAATGCCTTTTTTATTCAACGCAATGGTAGGTAGTAAAATATTTTACCATTTGTGGTAATCATTACTGATTGTCTTCATTATTACAAAGATTGTACTATCAATAAATTAAACACATATATTACACTTAATTTAAGAAGTAAATTTAACTTTGATATCCTTTTTCCATACTGAATTTCAGATAGACAGCTATTTTTGCTAATGCTTCATTTAAAATATCTTTACTTAGGTACATCATTTACAAATTTATTAGTTCCTAAAAAATAATGAAAATAAATTATTTATAATCGAAGCTCGATAACTCTTTAATAAAGGGAAAAAAAAACAATTCATCAAATGATAGCTGATTTTTGATATTTTGTGAATTTAAAATAATGCATGTTTCATTTATTTTTCTAGAATTATGAAAATATCAATGATTCGATACTGAATGAAGCTGCGACAAAAATCCAAGCAGTCTTTCGTGGTCATCGAACAAGAAGCTTACTATCCAATAATAAATTTCTTGTAAGTAGGGTTATATATGAAATATTCATACATTACATATTTTTATATTCAAATTTTTTTAGTTTAACTAACATTTATGTAGTTTTAGCAAATAAATATGTGTAATTGGAAATATATTAATCATTACTCTAAGTTTAAAGGTATTCTTGACATGGAGCACCTTATTTTCTTTTCAGATAAATAATTGTAATCATTATGCACATGTTTTTTTTAAAATATTGAGGTTATTTGAGGCCTAACTTCATGGAGACAATAATTGAACTAGCAGCCCCTCCTCTTATGATATAATTCAACTTTAGAGTGTAAACTCGATTATTTTCTATGATATTTTAAATGTTGTATTTTGTTCTTATAAATGCGGTAGTCATTGTAATCGCACAAACATTTATATTCAGTTTGAATAAATAAACGTTTTGTTAATGAAAGTTAAGTCAAATAAATTATAAAATCTTTTAAAACTATAATTGTACTATAGAAATAATCTAATAATTAGATGGAATATTGAAAATATACAAGAATCTTAATATTTTTATCTAAAAAATTTCTCTCATAAATTTTAGACTTATAATCTATGTAGAAACAATATATTTTATATTGGTATTTTTTAAAGCAAATAATCAATTACCTGCCATATACTTTCTGTCATTTCACTCTGCTAATATTATTCTCATAGCAGTGTAATATACAAGTATTATCCAAAATAATAGAGTAATGTCGCTTGAAACAGTGACTTTTATATGTGACAGTGTAGGACAATTAAGCTACTAGTTTTTGTATTTTGTTGTTGCTTATAATATCAAAAATGACTGAGTGTGCTGTACATCACTCCTTGTGTAATTTTGTTTTCGAGTAAAGATAAAAGGAGACTTGTCAGAATTCCAAAGAAAGCAGATAGTTGGAACCTATCTTTTTGGTGCCTTGGTAACCACAGTGGCATAATTCCTGGGGACCCAATAAATACTGTGTCAGAAATTATGACAGCATACAGAGATCATGGCGAAACAACATCTGCTTGACAGGTTTGAGAACGAAAATCAAACTCATTGAGAAAGACATTGGTACATTAAGCAAGGTTGTGACAATCTGGAGAAAGGTTACGGCACCAAAAGTGAGAGCTGAGTTGAATGAATAGTATTGACTCATACAGTTTGAAGGGAATTGATTAATCAAGATATTTGGGGAAGATCTGTGATTGAAAAACCTCTTGTAGTTGATTTAAATCGAAAACGGTGAGTATAGAGGTGCAAAGGACTGAAGATCAATGGAAGCATGTCTTGTTTTTCGACAAATTTAGTTTCTCTCTATTCTCTATCATGACGGAAGTTTACACGTGACAATCTTCCGTAGAAGTCTACAATCCGGATTGTCTTTTTATGCTGTAAATCATGAGGATTTTGTAATGGTTTCCTGCTTCATTTCGCAGTTTGTAGTCTGTCTCTTTATCAATGTACATGGACCGGCCACTAATACTGATTATATCATCATTTTGGCCAACCAACTGCATTCTTAGGTACAAACATCGTTTCCATTTGGGGATTATACACATCAAGATTCCAGACTCATCGTAATCGAAATATTTAAGCATGATTTCAGGAACATGAAGAATTAATCGTAAACCTTCTGTAGCCACCGATTCATCAGACTTAAGCATCATTGAATACATGGAGCATGTTTTAGAAGAAAAAAAAATAAGGTTCTGTTATTCTTTTTTTGTCTATTAGAGCAGTTTCTGCATGAGGAATGATATAACATGACACTTAACGCCACATAGAATTTATGTATATCCATTTCAAGAAGAATTCAAGTGTTTTAAGCTGCCAAATTATGTATACATAGAAAGAGAAAGAGAGAGCTTGCATTGTTGTTTTTTGTGACGTTCAAATTGTTTCTTTAAATAGCATTTTTTATAGTTTTATTTTAGATTCCATTTCATTGTTACCCAAGAGTTAAATAATAAAGAAATATTCCAGTAATTGACGCAGAAGAAAATAGATTCAATATAGATGTAATAGAGAATATAAGAAAAATTAAAAATAAAAAATAATTTTACTAAACCTATTATTAAATACTATTTCTGTTTGTCTCATTATATTTGTTGAGATCTGCCTGTCTAAGAAATAGTAAGAAGATCACACGTATGTGGAGTTTTTTTAAAAAAGGAAATTTTAAATGGATGATAATTTATAGCATGATTGTAACTCTTAGCACATTGATTTATATATTTTTATTTTAATTTTACTTATGTTTAAATAACTTAACATGTCTTGATTAAATAACAAGACATTTTAAGTTATTAGATATGTTTTTCCTTAAGAGTGAATGTTCATTACCAATTAATTTTCCCTGATTACAATAAACGTAAATACTTGTAGACGTTTTAATATAAGATCAATTTTAAGTCACTAGTTATTGGATTTAAAATTAATATCACATTAATGCTCTAGGTAGAATAATAAAAACAATGTATGTAATAAATTATATTGCTTAAATTGATTGTAATTGATCAAAAACATAAAATTTAGTACATTACTATTCAAAATTGGCATGCATATTATTCACCATCAAACTCACAGATGGATTCTAAGCTCTGAATTTTCGGGTCTGAAGATCTTCTTGGATTGAAATCTATAAAAATTTAAATAAATAGAACTATAAATTTTTTCTGTGTTGCTCACTTATTATAGATTTATAGAAATGTTAGAAAGTATATATTACGAAATATTTCATAATTATTCTGTTAAATTAATAACACGTTCTCATATTTCATTAAATGTACTACTTGGAATAATATTAATTTTCTAAAAATTATTTTAACATTAGATTCAAATAATTTTTCAAATTAAAAAATATTTATTATTGTAGTTTTTCAGATTAAAAATTATTTATTTTGTTTCTGTGAACAAATATACTTAAATTCATAAATTCGTAATAAGTAGGGTTTTTTTTTTTTTTTTTTTTTTACTAAACTTTATTGGTATTTGATACAGAAATATGAAAGTGTTGCATACTAAAATGAACTTATTATCTTCTAGATTTATCCAGACAGTTCAGAAAATCAGAGAAGGATGTATGTTCCTCCAGGAGAGCTATATAGCGACAAATGGAAACTGTTCCAGAGAGTTCAAATTGATGTATGATTGCATTTCATTTCTTTAATTTAAATTATTTTATTTAGAATTTATGTTCTTTTCCCAAAGCACTGTTTTTTAGAGAATGCATTCCTTAATTAGAATTTTTTTATTTAATAAGGAAGTTATTTGTAAGTAGTTTTTACAATCCATGTGATTAGACATTTAGGATTATTTTATGACCATTTTCAATTAATTAGTCAAAAAAAGTTAAACTATCGTCCTACTGCATAATATTTTACGATTATAAATCTTGATGGTACACTACTTTAAAAAAATAGCAAATCACATTTATATGTGCAGAATGATACAAAAACCTGCTATTTTAAAATATTGATAAATAGAGTAATCTTGAGAGAGAGCTTAGGATAAAACTGAGTGTTCTTTGAATAATAACAACTCTTTTCTTTCTAACAAAGAAAATATGAGCATTGGTTCCATAGGTACAGTATAATTCACAGACTAAAGACTATGCCATGGCCTTTTATATTATCAGATATGATCCACAGATGATTTTTGATGATATATATTCCTACATCATAAATCTAAAGCAACTGTTTTCTTCTTCACTTATTAGCACATAATATAAATTCACTTATTAGCACATTATAAGCACATATAAATGTGATTTGCTATTTTTTTAAAGTAGTGTATCATCAAGATTTATAATCATAAAATATTATGCAGTAGGACGATAGTTTCACTTTTTTTGACTAATTAATTGAAAATGGTCATAAAATAATCCTAAATGTCTATTCACATGGACTGTAAAAACTACAATATAGTAGTAAAAATAGTAGTGTTAAAATGTTTCATTCGATATCATGTTCTAATCGAATTCCTGACGTGCTAACAAAATGTCACCTCTCGTTTGCAAGCATCTGGTATGAAATGTCAGCACACAAGTGATACTATTTATTAATAAACTCCAATTAAATGCTCATAATCCTGAACCTGAATTTTATCAAAAAATAACTATCAACACATTGTTCCTTAAGCATGAAAAAGATATTTACATAAATACCTTTATTTTGCTTCCAATTCTTGCATCGTTTAAATTATTTGCAATCAATGGTTACCTATTATCGTTCAACAAAAATATGGTAAATATTTAAAATCGATACCTTTTCGGCTAATTAATTAAAAAGCATTTTTAGATTACTTCTATTACACACTTTTCAGAATTATTTACTCCTTCTTATAAAATCGTTTGTGGTTGACTTCTAGGATTGGCCACCGACACCAGATCCTAAGGCTGTATCTTCTGAATTGAACGTTAGACTGGGAACTCTTCCTAAAGGATACACTGTGACAGCAGCAAGTGCTGGTGGTAGAACTAAAGTAAGACGTTATGTGACCTTACCTGAAGATGCAGATCCCAATTTAGGAATGTGTGGATATATTGGAAGCATATTCAAAAAAACAAAGTAAATTGTCACTTTTGAACGTAGTGGAAATTTTAGAAAATGCTTAAATTGGTATATTACAATATTCTAAAATTGTTAAACATTATAAGATGTTGCTCATTTATAATGCACAATGGTTCAATTAAGAAAAAGAAGTTATTTAATGATGTTAAAATGTAAATTAAATGTTATTGGACGCAATTAAATGTTAAATGCAAACGAAGTTCTTTCATTTAAGCTAAAAATTCAACGAGTATATTGGCTTAAAATTTGTTGTATATCAAAGTTAAAAAAAAAAATATCTAATCTAAAGCAATTTATTTTAAAAACAACTACAATTTTTTTTTAAAAAAAAATGACATTTTTTACTCAAATTTATATCAATAACATGCCGTTTTTTAAAAATTTTACTAAAAATATATATTTTATAGAGCTTCTAACTTGTGCAATTAACTTTTAATAGTTCTATTTCTAAAATATGCATTTTTATATAGTGTTTTTTATATCATTGGGAAGTATTTTTATGCATTGTAATAAAATATAAAATATGAGCTTAAAAGGTGTAATGGATGATTTATGGAATCTAATTTAAACAAATTTCTAAGTATTGCATGCTATGAAGGCAATTCAAATCATGTTTTAGGGATTGTAAATATACCTAGAAAATGTTGAATAAGTTAGATATTTGTATAACAAAGAACATGTAATTTTAAAAGCATAATACTTTTAAAAATTAGTATAATAGAATGATATTTAATTTTAGATTTATTTACAAATTGCCATAGAGAGTACAAAAAACAAATTGGTATTGAAAATAATAAAATATGCTCTAAAAAAATTTAATGCACAGTTGTTATTAACAATTACTACAATCATTGGAATTCATAAATTGCTGTAATGTGTATCTTCATAATTACCTTTTTTTGAAAATAATAGGAAAATTTAAATTCAAAACTAGGGCATTATAATACATTAAACAAGTAAGCACTAACGCAAACTCCCATTCAAATCTAATTTATATTACTATTCAAGTTACTGATATTCTTACGAAATAAACAAATGTCGCGAATTTTAAAGCGATTTCGTCTATAAATGCGAAGACGCGTACATTTTGAGCTGGCACTCTTATAACTAAAATTGATATTTCATAGTACAGTTGAAATTCTAAATATATGTATATAGAGCTATTTTGAAGCGCACTGAGCCACATTATTACTTTATAATCTCAGGGTAGATATTCTTATTTCATGTATCTTATTTTAAAAGCATCAGCTGTATTTACTCAAGACTTACGTCATGCTCTTTATTTGCTCTAAGATAAACATCATTGTACATGTTCATTGTCGAATATAGCAGAAAGCGCCGAATAATGTGTCTTCAGTAATTATGAAATAATATATTAGTGCATTTAGGAAATACTTCTGATCGTTAAAGGGACATGGAGAGTTAAAATAAGAAAAGTTTTTTCATAAATCGGTTATATGAATTCACAAATTTAAATTTTACCAAAATATATTCCAAAAATTAATTTGCTAGCTTAAATATAAAACTCACAAAATTAAGTAATGAAATTGCTTGCTAAATTTTTTTTAAAAAAAGCATCATATATATATTATATTAACATTTTTTTCGTTACCTTTCAATCATTTTTTGCATCTTAATTTTTCCTTTATTGCTTTGAATTTTGATGATAGAAATAGTTTTCGAATAAATTTTTACAAAAATATCAAATCACTCCATTTTTACGTAGCATTCTTAATAGAAACGAAATAGATTTTTCATAAAATAGAGGTAAAATATGGGAAAAAAAATTTTTTTCATAAACTAAGCAAACGGAAAAAATATAGAATACTAAGATTGTAAAGGGTTATATTAATATTTTTTCAATAGATTTTAACAAAATTTTAGATACGAGGAATGTTTTAATTGATCATGATGAGACTCAGTATAAAAAAAACGTTTTTAAAAATATCGAAAGAGTTATAAAACTAAAATGTTTAATGAAAAAAAATATTTTTTCATTAGAAAATAAAAATTATATTTTTCATAAAAACATTATATTTTTTCCTTTTTACCATCCTATCACTCCTTAAGTATACATGCGTGGTCCTTTTTTTATAGTTGCATTAGAAATCGTATGCGCTATTCGTTTTCTGCTTCAAAGGTGAAAAGCCACAGCTGAAATTCTAAATTATTGAAATAATAAGAAATATAACTATTTTTCAGAATATATAAAAATTATAGTAAAACTATTGACATTCTAAATTGAAATTTAGAAACATATTCTGCATACTTTTTCTGTAATATTCCCTATATTATATCTTAATTTCTCCATAAAATTAAAGATTGTGTATGATTAAAGTTTTCTAACAGTATATAAAGATTATTTAAAATAAATCCTAAACTAATTTAAGTAAGGATTAGGAAAATCAATTCTTTTACTTTTAAATGTTCTGTATACTCTATCAAATACATCGAATACTTAATTTATTTTTAAATTTCTGGATTCTTTAACTATACAATTAAAATGTGTCACTTTCATTTATGTTAGAAAAAAAGTTCGTTCTTCTTCAAATTTTATTCAGAAAATTTTTTAACTCAAAATCCACTCGAAAAGTGTTTTCAAGCAAAATATGTTTAGCAATATATGAGGAACTTCCATGGATTGTAACAAGGAATGACTTAATTTTTCTAACAAACAAAGTAACAATAAAGCAACGTAAAAAAATTACATATATAAGCCTATGGAATTTATTGCAAATGTATTTATTAAGTTCGCGGTACAACACTTGAGTCTAAAAATATTTTGTGTGACAAATATACATACTTTATCAAAGGAAATAGAAGAAAAAAAACTTGATGGTAGTTAACAATTAATGTGATGGTAGAACCAACTGTTTCATCAATTAAGAATAGCAATCCACCCAACTGCTAATTGTCCATAATTTCACTCAACGAAGATAATTTTCCTTTTTACAGTTTCCACCAGTAAAGCAAAACTATTAGTAAAGTGTCGGACTTTATTATAGAAAACACCAAGACTAGATAAAAATAAAAAAGCAAAAATATTTTGTCTTAACTTCCACAAATAAAGCCTAAATTTTAATGAGCATAAACATAAAAACTAAAATGAAAAACATTTTTGGTTATAGAAAATGCAATTTATTTATAACTAAGCAATGTATAACGTATAAATTTGTTCTTAAATAATGTTTAATATCTATGTGTAAAACAAATTAAGATTTAACATTTGTTTTTATTCTCATAAAATCAAAGCTCGGAATGGTCATTTCCATTTATCAGTTATGCTTTTGAAGGCAACACTGGATTGTTTTACAGTTGATGTCAAATAAAGTATGTGTATACTAAGCCAGTAAGGAAAATTAAATTATATTTTTCCTTACTGGAACTTTAGTAAGGAAAAAGATAATGCACAATTGTTTACATAAACTTCTTTGGTAAAGATGACGTGAAGATAAATACTTCTTCATTTAACTCTCGCACAATCACTCATCTTTTTCTATTTTGTTTTTAATCTTCTTACTTTCATAAAATTTATTTTTTCATCAGAAAGATCCTTGGATTACGTAAAGTAGAATATATGCCATCTTTTGCACGTGACATGACGACTGTCACCATATTACAGGACGATTCCTTCCCTGTGGTTCTGCTTATGGGCGGTTTGCAACCAAGAGAGCCCGTGAATCTAACTTTTGGTAGAACTATTTTATTGTTTTTAACAAAATATTAATGTGTATTTTGATGTATGATGATAACATGGTCAATGTGTTATTAATAATATGGACTACAATGTAAAAATGTGCATTTTTAGGTAAGCTAATTATGCTATACCATCCTTTAAAAAACCATTTCGAATATTTTGGTGTTCTACCTGAACCAAGAAATTATCATGCTGCTGTTTATTATCGGGATTTTGTATATGTTACAGGTAATTACACTTTCTTTTAGATATAATAAGACATTTTTAACTCTAACTGCAGTTAATTGTTAATTTTAATTACAAGATAAATTATCATATATCCATCATTTATTCTATATAATTCAAATTTCTACATTTGCATACAAAATGAGAGTTAAAATTATGTTACCACTCAAATATTAAGTAATAAAATGTACTTACATAACAAAATAGAGTTATTCGAATTTCATTTTATAAATATAAATATATATATTTACATAAAAACTTATTCACCATTCCATCTTTGATCCATAAAATAAATATTTTTGTCATAGATAGTAAGAAATGGAAACATGTTTAACTAATGCAAATATTTCAAGAGGAATGGTGTTCTGTACCTACTCATTTGCATGTAACATTTGGCTACAACCTATAGTTCTCCTATACAATGGAAACTTAATATTCTTGCTGTTTCTTTAACGAGAGTAAGATAAAATGAGAAAGAAAACACACAATATAATAAGTAATAAAAAATTTAAATGAAAAAAAAAATTTAAAACCATGCTTCCCACTACCAAAAATGTCACAACGAATTTCATAACTTGAATACGGAACATTTTTATATATAATGGTGCGTTTTGAATTTTAGGATCGGTCAAAATGACAGCTTAAAAAACTATGAATACTTCAGCTGAATAAATGAAGCTACTACTTTTTTTAATAGAACAAGCCAACACACACAATATGCCTACAGAACTCAATAATATTTGCATCTCTCTATTTTCAACTCTTAAGCACTTTAAAAAAATTTATTAAAATTAGCATTATACTAATCTCTATGAAACAAATTAAGATAAGTTTTGAGAAATTATGAGAAATTGTAAGTTTAATTATTTTAAACAAAGAGTTACACAAGAAGTAAAAATTCCTTCTCCCGCACCTAAGAAATACTGTAACTTTTTGAAACTAAAATACACTTCTACTACTCGTCACGACTTTAGGGAAGTGTGCAAACTCTAATTTCAAGATTTTTGGCATATATATATATATATATATATATATATATATATATATATATATATATATATATATATATATATATATATAGATATATATATATATATATATATATATATATATATATATATATATATATATATATATATATATATATATATATATATATATATACATATATATATATACAGAGAGATACATATACATACATATATACATACAACTGATCTTCTTATAATATTTACTAATATTATTTTAAATTTTCGAACTATATTCAAATAGCGTTCATTGTGTTGTTGACAATAGGAAATTGTCAATCCTACAAAAAGTTGTTATTTAAAAATTCATGATATCGAAATGTAAAACCAAAAACCATGAATAATCCCATTAATTTGCAGAGTTATTCATAATATAAGTCCCAATAATAAATTTATAACCTGATTATAAAAATATTTATTTTATTATTATTATGAATTTATTATGAATTAGAAACGAAATCACACACGCGTATGTATATATATATATATATATATATATATATATGTGTGTGTGTGTGTGTGTGTGTGTGTGTGTGTGTGTGTGTGTGTGTGTGTGTGTGTGTGTGTGTGTGTGTGTGTGTGTGTGCTGATTTGGGAATGAAATAAAAAAGTAACGAATCTTAGAAACTTACATTTTTATTTCCCAATCATTTCATTTTTATATTTTTATTATTGGACAATAATGGAAGTTTCTAATAACATGCTTTTAAACTGTCCACCTTTACAGTCCACGCACTATAAGAGTCGTTTTCTGAAATTCCCATGCATTCTTTCAAGAATGTCTTGTGGTATTTTTGCGTTTTTAGCCTTCTGTAGGCCTTTCAAGGTGTTGGAACTTTAGCAATTTATCTTCAACTTCAAGATATTTCCAAAGAAAAAATTGGTATGGAAAAAGTATATATGTCCAATGAGCGTTGAAATTTTCTATTGGACAGATAGGCCTCTCAGGAAACCTCAAAAAACTCAATGCAATATCAGCTATGTGTGCACTGGCACCGTCTTGCTAAAACCAAGAATCCTGTCATTGCATCGCCCCAAAACTCGGTTGGAAAAACTCTTGCAGCATAGTTAAATAACGATCCGAATTCACAGTTGTAGCACAACGGTTTTCCTGTAAAAAGTAAAGGCTAATGATGCCTACTTGCGATATGACACTACGTATTCTTACTTGTTGACACATCCCCGTGTGTGTATGTGTGTGTGTGTGTGTGTATATATATATATATATAAGATAAAACATGAAAAATATGAAATTGGAAAATCACTAAAATATACGTAACAAATGAAAAGAAGAAGAAAGCATAGGGACTACGTCTTCATCAGGAGAGAGATGGCCAGCTATGCAAAAAGAAAGAACACTCTTTTCTGACATGTTCGAAGGACAAATGTCTAAAGATCTTAGAGCAATTCCCCCAAAGAGAATTCTTTTTAAAAGAACTTAGGTAAAACATTTGAATAAATATAAATGCAGAAAATTAGAAATACCAATAATAAATGAAACATAAATGCAGAAAATTAGAGATACTCAAATAAATGAAACATATATACAGTAAAAAAATAAATACATAAAACCAAAATCAGCAAATCATATTGAATTTAACAGAAAAATCAGATTGATTTTTAAATTCAATTCAATTTGCTCTGGCTAGATTTCCTATTATATTGTATTGTATATTCTATATTGTATTTATTACTTTATATATATTTTTTTTGCTTTATATTAATATATATATATATACACACACATACACTCAATTTTTTTTATCAAATGCTTTTCCATTTTCATCTTTATCTGCTTAAAATAGGTGGTTGTGATCCAGACAAAATTAACTGTGGAGAAATGGTTGCTACTAAAACGGTCTACTCTTTGAATATTCATTCAAGTGAGTGGGTGCAAAAGGCGGACATGAAGTGCTGTCGGTCGCATCATTCTCTTGTAGCTTATCAAGACAGGTTGTACGCTATTGGTGGCAGAGATCACAATGGAAGGTAAATTTATTTCAAAAAATACTTCTCCTTCAATTAATTAGTATCCCAAAAATTAAATTCAACATTGCTTGACACCACGTCGCTGGCATAATAATATTTGCATCATGTTAATCCAGTTATGCCTCATCATCAAATAACGTCTTCTTGTATAACTGCATAGGTTAGTGGCTTCTATTGAAGCATATGACATAGAAAATGATGAATGGAAACTGAAGCGACCCATGGCGAGTCCCCGCATGGGTATGGCTTGTGTCGTCTATGATAATCACATTTGGTGTCTGGGAGGAATAGGACTTTCCGAAGATACTCAGGCCATGAGTTTTCCTGTACTTGCGAGTGTTGTTTCATATGATTTAGCAAAAGACGCGTAAGTTGTTACTCTACTTTCATAGCTTATCCACTTGTTTAGAAATATTTCCACGTATTTAACTTTTTGTTATCAATTTAAGCTTTGTAAATATTCTGTTTATTTTCTCATTGTTATTGTAATATTTTTTTGTAATTTTTTATGTATTTGTAATTTTGCTGAATTACTAAAATATCTTGCTACTAAAAATGTAAGATTAATAGAATAAATAGTTGAAACTACCATTGATTTTAGGATACAATTTTATAATTTTTTCTATGTTATAGAGGACATATATGCGTCTTTATACAGACATAATTATACAAATGTTTATAATATTTATCATCACACTTGAGTAATAAACTTGTATTTATTTAAAAGTAATATTTGAATTTTTTTAATATTATGTATATTTGTTAATTTGATATGCTGTACTTTATTCTTTTAAGTTTTTTCCTGCAATTCAAGCAATTATAAGACGTAATATGACTTATAATGATTTCTTGTATAAGAAAACATTTATGATTTCTTGTACAGGAAGACATTTATGATGAACATGAATTATTATGACAATTATATTATTTTTCGATGAATTTGTCTTTTATTATTTTAAAACTATAGATATATTGATGTATAAATAATGTTCGTACATCAATTACCTACATGTATTTCCTTGACCAAAATTTCACGAGACTTTTTAATGCATTATTCAATGTAGTGTTAATTGTTTTAAGGCATCTTATAATAATGAAAAAATATACGGTCATAAAAAATAAATAATTTCTTATATAGGCGTCTATTGCTTTTTCATACCTAAAAATGAAATAATTGCCAAATTTAAGCACTTTTCCAAATAAATGCATACCTAAAGTGTGAAATGCAAAATTACTTATAAATAAAAATGTAAATAACAGTTTTAAAATTAAAATGTTCAAAGATTGTCATGGTTATTCCAGACTAGAATTTCCATTCTATTTGATGTAGAGCTATATATATATATATATATATATATATATATATATATATATATATATATATATATATATATATATATATATATATATATATATATATATATATATATATATATATATATATATATATATATATATATTAAATACTATATAAAAACATATACTTTTCATAAGGAACTCTAGAATGGCTGAAAATATAAAACTACAAAAATTTTAATTAGTAAACCATTCGCATAAATTTTCAGTACTAATTAATCTAAAAATTCCCTATGTTAACAGCATGATTAAACTGATTTATCAATTTTGAATGTAAAATTTTGTTGAAGTTCTTTGCCAAAACTGATTACATTATTTTTGCAATCCAAAGATGGCTTTCTCGACCACCGCTGCGATGTCCAAGAGTTTATGCGACATGCGTCGTAGTTCAGGGAGCCATGTGGCTATTTGGGGGAGCATCAAAGGATCCTGCTAGCAAATGCCTGATCAGCATGGCTTCCGTCGACAAATATTACGCCAAGGAAGCTCAGTGGATGCGTCGAACTCTTTTAAGCACGCCCCGTCATTCAGCGGCAGTCGTCGCTGTAGGTAAGAAATGCTTCTAGAATGTTTAATTCTTTTTTTTTTTTTTTTTTTAAAAAAAAAAAAGGTTTTATCTATCTATAGATATCTAATTGTCAACATTCTTCACTCATTTATGTTCATGAGAGTAGTCAGTCACACAAATATCTTACATGAAGAAACTCAACTTTCAAAAGAAATACTTGATTTAGTATCAATTAATTTAGGAAAAAGTTTTTTTTCTGGAATAGTTCATTTTAGTCATAATTATTCTTTTAACTATGCTGCAACTGAATTTTTTGTACAAATAATTCTCATCGTATTAATTCAAATACAGATTTTAATAGCTGAAAAAAAGCGAAATTTTTAATTATCAAAATCAGCTAAATGGATTTGGTTTTTCCTGTAGTTTAGAACTTTTTTTTTCTTTTTTTTGTTGCACACGAGGTTTTATTTGAGCGGAACACGCAGCTTTACATGAATTCTACACCACTACAAACATCCAAGTCAAGGAAGGATTCGAATCCTTAAATTGTTGAAGCGAAAGCCTAAGTTAACCAGTTGGCTATCAGTACGCTGATAACTAAGCTATCGACGTGCTGAGCTATTAGTGTTGTAATAGCTATGTGTTTACTTGAGTGAATTATATAGCAAAATATACCGTTTTTCAAAATGCTTTTATCGAAAAATTAGAATTCAGGGACCAATTTGAATTTTATCAATATCTATTCTCTAATTAGCTCCGCATTTTTAAGCAATAGTTACTTATTACTTAGAAAAAATATGTATCTAATAACAAAATGAAAAGCATGAAACTTCTAAGGAAAAATAAGTATTATTCACAATAAGGGTAATTTTTAATTTACTGGTGTGCTTAAATTAGTTTCAGAATATCATTCGTCACAATTTTATATCAAACATTTACCTATAAATGCTTGCCATCCATTACACAAACTTGTGTTATTTTTTCAATAAGATATCATTTACTAAGTAAAATCGAGGATTTACATTTTATACCATGTTGGTTATACGATATTATTTTTATATCGTCCTCGTTTTTGGCTATATACATTATTAAAATATATAAATATTGTTAAACTAAATTTTTATAGCTTTTATTGTAATGCAAAGCTCAAATCTTGAGAACTTAGTCATGAAAAATTCTTGAAAAATAAAAATATATATATATATATATATATATATATATATATATATATATATATATATATATATATATATATATATATATAGCATTCAATTATAAACCGATTCTTTTAAAAAGTATTTTTTTGTTATCTCGTACACTTAAAAAGTATTTTTTTTTCATTTGATCCATTTATGAAAAATGTTGTTCAAATTGCGCATTTTACAATATAAACCATATGTTTTTATAACTCTAAAAAAGTAAATCATTAAAAAATTACAAAATATAATTTAAATATTCTAAATATATGCTAGAGTCTAATTAGAATACTGGTTAATACTGATTACGAAGCATTTTTTTTTATAAAATAGGAACTGATACTATAGCTGCTTGATTGTCAAATATTATTCGACTCATGGTTTAAAAGTATAATTTTTACGATCAATTATACTGGTTTTTATATTCTCTAAATGCATTCTATGGCTTACTGGGGCTATAACAGCGCACTTCAAAGTAAAAATTCTAGCGCTTCGATTCCAGCTCTGATGAACGATACTATATGGATATTATAATTTTGTCTTCTTTAATCTCGTCAGTTGGGGTGCGTGCTAGAGAGTTTTGCGGTTTTTTCCCATGTGACATTTGAATACAGCCAACTATATACAAAAAATGCTTCTGGAAGACAATTTACGTGGTTAATATATTTAAATGCCTTAAAACAGCATTAGGTTGTGTTTAGCAACACCCGCCAGGAGGCTACCGTACTTTATATCAAAAATTAAAAAAAAAAAATGCATTCCATACAAGAATAAACAATACGCTTGCTTTACGTCATTTCAATGAATTGAGTTGTGTGCGTGTGTGTGTGTCCTGCAATAATTGTTCTAAAGTAAATTATTTTAGTATTTAAATTTATAAATTAGAAAAACTCTAATTCTAACTTCAGTAATCTAGAATGAAATAGTCTTGTTGCAATGGAAACAATACTTACTATTTATTAACACTAATATAATGATATTAATTACTGTGAAACGATTCTATAAAAATTCGTTTTTCATGTTTAAATATTTAGCTGATATATAATTGCATTAGCTCATGATTGACGAGTTTTCTAAAGAATATAGAATTGGAGAATATGTGTAATTTGCAATTAGATATAGTTAAATTAGCATATTTTTTTTAAAAAAATTAATAATAAATTGCCAACATTATGCAATTAGTTGGCAATTTATTATTAATTATTTTAAGGTAAAGCATTCTAAATAAATTATTGGATCATTTCTATTTTACCTCTTGCGAAATTACATAGTCACAAAATTTAATTTGGCCGCATTTTTATTTTTGAAGTGCTAGACGGTAGAAATTGATCTTCAGTATATAAATGTTCCTGTTTTTTTGTGCTTACAGAAAGCTGCGTTTATGTTTTCGGCGGTGTGACAAGCCAAGAATGGAGTGCATTGTGTAAGAATGAAATGGTCGTGATCGATGACGTCAGCCTTCACACTTTCGAGGATCTTCCTCTTCCGCTGACTGGCTTAACAGCTGTTGTCGTACCACCTGTGCTCCCGTCACTTAGACCAGAAAGTGTGGCCTTATTGTTGCACAGACGGCTTACTGAAGATGAGTGATGAAAATCAAATTTTAAAAAACAAGATATTCTAATGGTTAAATTTAATGACAGTGTTATGAACTTTCAGAGAAAATAATCTGCTTGTCCTTTATTTTTTATATGTAATTGTGATTAAAAGAAACAAATGTAAAAAATAATGTGCATTTGAAACATTCTGTAGGTTTTCTTTATATAATGAACGTGTGGCAAGTTATAATACACAATGAAAACTTTATCGCAATATAGGATATAATAATTCAATTCAATGTATTAGAATAATAAATAATTACTAATTATATTGTCAAAATATATATCTACTCATCTGGTACAACAAAAATTAATAAGCAACAATATATCAAGACCATAAAATTAAAAATCTTCTTCATTATTTTTAAAAATCTCAGTATTTTCTCCATTTTTTTTAAAATTCCATGCCTTTTTTAATTCACAATTATTGTAATTAACCCATTGTTTGTTGTACAATATCAGTTCATTTTGATGGAAGATTCCACTTATGATATTACCGAAAACACCACTTCGTAACTGATTTTTATTATTCAGGGTGTAAAATTTGCTTGTGTTTAATCGAAAAAATTCATAAAACAAATTTTTACACCTGAAAACAATTCACCTGGTCACGAAATATTAACTTTTTCCTCCACTAATTCATTATAATTTAAAAATAACTACAAATTTTATCATTAAATTATAATGAATTTGCAGAGATGGTCTGTAAGTTCTGTAGTGCTTGAAACTATAAAAAAATCTAACTTATAAGATCAAAACTACTCTTTCGGTTTTAAACAGTTGCATGAGTTTTAATACTTGAAGACACACTTATACTCTAAATTTATCTTTTTCTTTTTCAAATTAAGTGCATCTTTTAAAATTTTGCTCATAAAATTAGAATTAGCTACATCTAACAACTCATGCATTTTATGAAAATTTCTAAGAATAAGCAAGTAACTGTTCTTACTTAAGCAAGTTAATGCTCTTATTAACATTTGTATTTACAAATTTTAATTAATTAGAAAAATTACATACTGTTGAAAATAAACTTATTTGATTATTACTTCAGAAAAGTTAAAATCTAGACCCGAAACTAGATTCACAAGCATTAATATTTAATTGACTCATTACTTATAAAATCATATTTTATTGGGCAGTATTCGATTCCGCCGCAGAGTATCCTGAACCCCCCGAAGATGTTATCAGTAGTTACCCCTACATATCGTTTCCGCCGAATGTTTTCTTCCCCTTTTCAGAGATATTACTTTTCCGCCGTTTCAGGGATTAAGAATTTATCTTTGGCGCGTTTCGGCGACATTTTTCAAATTTTGCTAAATAAAATAAAGTATTATCAATCTAGCATTTTTATTAAAATTAGCAATTAAATAAATCGGTGACATTTCTCATATTATGCTAATTAAAATAAAGCATTATCAATCAAGCATTTTTATTAAAATTAGCAATTAAATAAATCGGCGACATTTTTCATATTATGCTAAATAAAATAAAAGCATTATCAATCTAGCATTTTTATTAAAATTAGCAATTAAATAAATCAGTGACATTTCTCATATTATGCTAATTAAAATAAAGCATTATCAATCAAGCATTTTTATTAAAATTAGCAATTAAATAAATCGGCGACATTTTTCATATTATGCTAAATAAAATAAAGCATTATCAATCTAGCATTTTTATTAAAATTAGCAATTAAAACATGTTAAAAGAATAATTCTTGTTGAGAGTTGTAAAATGAACAATATCCTTCCCATGTTAAATATATGAAAATTTTATGGTGATATTGGTTTAAATTTATGACTGGCAAACTTTACCAACGCAATCCTGGTAAGGCTGCCTTCCAAATATTTACTAATCACTTTATGCAAATTTTCACGCCTTTGGAGGATTGTCTTTGACACTGATCTTTCTTCTTTCGTACTAGACATTCGAATGTAAGAATCTGTCTGGCTCTGCAATAAAACTTCCACGAAATGAATAATGTGAGGATGTGTGTGATAAAAACAAGCATTAAAATGTGAATGGAATGATTCACATGCGTTAGTTGTATTTTCTGATGAAGCATCGGCTTTGGCCCACATTGTAGGAGGAAATTTTGCCTCTTGTTCATCAATATAGTTTTCCACTAAATAGTCTACAAACTTCGAAACTCTGTCATCTGTAGGTTGGATTGCAACCAAATCTAAATCAAAGCACTCGCCAACGTCATTCGGTTTTAAATAGGACAGTCCGAATGTTTTTTTTAACCACTGGCCAACTGCATTTGATTCAATAACCTGAATTCTTTGCCAAGACCAAGACTGAAAATTTTTCTATGCCAAGCTTGGTGCAAATGAAATTTGCAGCCTTGCACTGCTGCATTAGGCCAAGTTTTTAACAGCGCTATGAATGGCAATTTCAAAGTCAACCACTAAATGGCTTGGTTGGAAACAGAGATTGCGTTCAACACATTTCTCGATTATAGTCTTGAATAATTTTGCATAAGTGTCTTCTTTCTTATCTGGCAATAAGCAGAAAACCAGGGGCACATACCTGCCATTTTCTATACCATGAATAGTAAAGAGTTGTAACCAAAACTTTGCACAGTACTTAAATGTTCCATCCATGTAAATTTTTTTGCATTTGATAAGAAATTCCAGATTGGAACCACAGGAAAAAATAACTATTCCAGAATCTGCATCAGCATATAACAGAAATTCTTCGCCTTTTATTGACTTCACTTCCATTTCTAGTAGTTTCTCTATTGCTTCTACTCTGTTCTTCGGAAGGCTTGGTATCTGTTTTCTTCTTTTCCTATAAATACTCTGTTTCAAGTTGTTAACATTCCTAGTAGTGATGTTTTCTAAGTAAGTTGGATTTTCAGCAATTACTGTATGAATAATTTTAGAGGGTCTCTCTAAAATATCTTCTGCTTTTCTTTTAGCGGCTTGATTAAGTATTTTCGTTGGTAAATTTTCATCCTTTTTCATGGCAATGCAAGTTATCAAGCCTTGAGATAGATGTTTTGTTCGGCATCGTATACACTTTTGCAGTGCATTTTTTTTCTCTGCTACACTGCCATACGATTTCACCGCTTTTTAGTCTTCTTTTCTCATAATAAGTATAGCCATCTACAATAAGTAGATTTTTTTCTTGCTTGCTGGTGTAGAGGTGGACATCCATAATAAAAATTAATTAATCAGTATAAAAATCGATAAAATCTGCTGACCGCAGTCCCTCGCATACGCGACTTCACTCTACGGTTGCTCAGCAAAAAGTGACTGAAGAGAGACATTTCCTGGGCGTCCCATTTCCTGTGACTAGCGTATATCGAAAAAAGAAACTAGCGTCTATTGAGATAGAAAAACGCTGAGGTATTAATAAACAAACGCATGCACAGTTACTTTGAATGGTCACTTAGAGAAGAAAAACTTTCAGACATTTTGCGCATATCAGGACTTTACGGAGTTCAGCGCCATTATTTGTGTTTATACTTTTGACTTGATTTAAATTTGACTTTGATTTTAATTAATTTTTGGCAAATTATCATATCGAAAAAAATATTTATGACTATCTTTCTGTTATCTCTTCAAAAAAGTTGTATTAACAGAAAACTATTCACACAGTTTTCTAGCATTCTCTTAATGAAACAAAATGCACATTCTATCAAAAATTTAGGTTTTCCAAATATCAAAATTTTTATTTTCCTCCATAACTAATTTGTAGTTTTCTTTTAAGGCTATATTATCTTAGATAGCTAATATTTTAACTAACCACATCATAATTCAGCATTTAGTCATTTACGTATAAAATTTTCTCTTAAATACAGTTCACTTTAACATTTGTTGACTGTTTTATCAACTGTTTACATTTGAATGTTAGCATTACTAATTAATTTCTATGATTTTTATCATTATATAAATAATAGAGAGTCTGTTCATAAGGAATGTTACTTTCTTTGAGGCAAAGCCTAAAAAAATAATTATTAAAGTATTTCAAAAATAATTCATATAAATCATAACATCTCATTACTATTTCAAATTATTTCCATACATAAAAGAAATAAAAATTCACATTTATGAAAAAGAATTTGTAAGTATCTTTTATTAATTAACAGCTCATAACGGAATTTATTTTCATGAAAAAATATTTTTAATATAAAGCTCTAAATAGTGTGAATTTATTATTTACTTATTAATTCTGTTACACTTATTAATATTTCAGCTATAAATAAACAAACCCACTGTCGCTTTTCCTAAAACATTAGAGCATACGAAGATTTATGACCATTCAAGTAACTGCGCATGCGTTGGATGATTCGTTTGCTTATTAATACCTCAACATTTTCATTCTTTAATAAGTGACCATTCTAAGTAACTGCGCATGAGTTTGTTTATTAATACCTCAGCGTTTTCTTTCTCGGTAGACGCTAGTCATTTCTGAACTTTCCTGAAGTCCTGAAACATTTTTAAAGACTGACCAATCAGCGTAGATAATTTAACGGTGGTGTCAATAATCGCCAAGCCCTCCAATAGACAAAGGGATGGATAAGCTGCCAAATGTGTTGTATCATAAATTCCTCTATTTACTTGTCCGCGGCGATATCAATAAGTATGGGAAAAAGGGGTTAAACTCCTCGGCGGAAACGATAATGAAAGAAAAGGGGGATTAAAATTTCGGCGGAATCGATAATCTGCGATTTTATTTTCTCCTTTACTTTTACTGTTTTACTCGAGAATGTGCCTATGAAATATGATGTTTCTTTTTTCTTTTTTTTTTTTTCAAATACTTCAAAAATAGTTAGATTTATACTTACTCAATTTAATTTGTTATCCCCAAAGCAATAAATCCCTGATACCCTGTAATAAAAAAATAATTAATTTAAACAATTCTGTTCCGACTCTAACAGATATATTTTTATGAACAACATTTGCACAAAAGATCATCGCTACCATTACATAACAAAATATATTTAGATTATTTTTACATCATTTAGAAAAATTCAAAACACATTATATGAATAGATATTTTTGTAATTTGTAGTCATTATGAATTATTCGTTTTATGTTATAATAAAAATGTTGGTTTCTTCCCATAATTTAACAGTCTTAAACCAAGATTCTGCCTGTTTTGCAATTATATAAAATACATAAAGCTCGTCAAATAATTTTTATCAAGTGTTTAATGAGTTAATTTTATCAGCTGTCGCTAATTTTTTTGAAGTTTTAAAAACTCCTCCCCCCCCCTTTTTTTTTTTTACTTTAAATAAAGTCTAACTCTTAGTTAATCTATAAGTAAATTATACAAATATTTCATTAAATTGAAGTTGTGTTTTTCTAAAAGGTTTTAAAGTATGTTTGGGGTTTAGATGAAATTCTCTAATATCTTTAATTTTGAATAATCTTCAAACTCATCGTCTTAAATGCTAATAACATTTATTGCTTTTTCGTCTAACAATTTCAAAAGAATTCCAATTTTGTACTTTTCGCAGACATTTTTAAAGTCAATATTTTTTCCTCTTTCTTTTCCTTTTTTTTCTCTCTCTCTCTCTAAAGAAGAAAAATATAATCTTTCAATCTATTCAGAATATTTAAAGTACGAATACTTACAGCGTTAAAGACGTACGAATTTTAGTAAGCTTTAAAGTGAATCTAGATATTATATTTTATCTGCTTCTGGATACAGCAGATTTTCCTTTAACCCTTAAGCTTTCTAATTAAAGTTCTTTAATACATTCTTATTTTACTTTTTCAAATTCTTAAGATTTAGATTTCTCCTCTTTTCTTTCTTCGGTAAGAGAGTTGATTAAATCGTGTACTAGATTTCTTTATTTTTATTATTATTTTTTGCTTCCTTGAATTATTAATAAAGTCAAAAATAATTAATTTTGTATTGCTTTTATGTCAATACTTAATGTTACAGTTATAGACTGACAATATTCTTACGTCACATTTTCAAACATTTTGTAAAGTACCAACTTTTCTAAATCTGTTTTTAATATATATATATATATATATATATATATATATATATATATATATATATATATATATATATATATATATATATATATATATACAGAGGGTTTTAACACATTTTTAGAACGATTTCGGGGCCATTGAATTAATATTTAAAATGTAAAGACTATTTTTTTAAATGTTCGATTTTATAGCCTTTTTTCTGCACTATAAGTCTGCATCGTGATTTCCATGATAGAAAAGCTTTTCGTAAAATTTCTAGGGGTATTGCTTTCCATTCCTCTTCTACTGCTTTCCAGAGTCCACCTATCGTGGTGGATTTGAGTTTAGAAAGAGTTCTTTTTGACAGACCGAAGGCACAACAGTCCATAAATGAAACGTCAGGGGACTTTGCAGGAATATGTTGAAAGGATATATATGCAATACCTGTATTAGTCTTCGTTTTTTTAAGGAATGCAGTGGTAGTTTTCGAAGTATGACTTATAGCTTTGTCTTGATGAAGTTTCTCTCTTTAAATATCATTGGGATAAAGAAGTGGAATTTCTTTTGTAAATATTGGGCCGTAAAACCTTCTCCTGATAGTATGATGAGTTGATTTTAACATTTTTTTCTACTGTTTTTACTTTTAATTTCCCATTGTAGGAGAAACCTGTGACTATCCTAAGCCCCTTACTGAAACTTTCTTTGCATTGGCGGAACCAAGTTTGTACATTTTTTTCTCCTCGTTTTCTATAATGAATAGACCTTTATTTGTTGCAGTCATTTAGGTAAACCTCTGCTTCATCAAGGGTCATAATGTATTTCTTCTTGCTAAATTATTTTTCATATGAGATTCTACAAAATGTTTTGCGTTGAGCCACATGTCTCGGTAAAAGCTGGTGAACATTGTTTTTTAGCTTTTTTAAGCAGTAAATCTTGATTTATTATTTTATTTATTGTTACTACAGATGTATTGCAAAACTTTGCAATTGATTTCTGTGTTGGCGGATTTTCTCTTGTTACCAGCGATTTCACTTTATAAACATTTTACATTTACAACAGTACTTACATTTTCCGTTATTTATTTTCAACATTTACAACAGTATTTACAACAGTACTTACATTTTCCGGATATTCATTTGGAGTATTCTTTCCATGTAGAAATAATGATTGACGGTTTTTACCTGTCCGATTAATAATGTTGCTATTTTGCGCTTAGAAATTTTAATACCATGCATTTCACAACGTTTTTAAATCCTGAAATAAGAATCTTTCTCTTCGGAAAACGCAAAAAGATATCCCTTAATCCACAGCTTGTTTACATGTGACATTTTGAGATAAGAATAAATTTAAAAGTAGCTGACGATATTTTTCATTTCAAACAATAAGCTGTTGCCAAAAATTTTTATTCTAAAACATTTATTTTTTTAAAATTCCTAATTGAAATCGTTCTAAAAATGTGTTAATACCATCTGTGTGTGTGTATATATATATATATATATATATATATATATAGATAGATAGATAGATAGATAGATAGATAGATAGATAGATAGATAGATAGATAGATACCCATACAACACAATTTCGTCATCATCAGTGGGATGTACTCTAGTCCAGTAGACATCTCTTTTTGGTCCAGTTTAGATCCATGGCACGTCAAATATCAACCCATTTTATGTCCACGAGATGTTGCCATTGGATGGTTCATGGATGAAATTTGGATGTATTCATACGCACTGCTCTATACTAGGTAGTTTTATGGACGTATTCTAGATGTGCGAAAATATTGAAATAATTTCTCATCTAAATAAGTGGCTCATATATTTTTATCGACTAGGCAATGTGAAAATTGTTTTTAATTAGCTTGTTACTTATGAAATTGCTTTTGCATTACATTTTTCTTAATTTTCAGTCAAATATATCCCAGATTTTTTTACCGATTTACTGTTCAAGTTTAGTTAATGTAATAAAACTCTCACAATTGATAAACTAGCATTATTTTTATGCTCATTATTTTATAGTTAACCTTTTGAAACTTTAGTTTCTTATTGTTTAAAATGAAACAATTTTTTTTTTCTTTGAAAAAGTTGAAATTACTTCTAAGAAGTTTGCAGTGACTGCATAAATATATAAATTACTATTATAACTAAAGTGTAACAATAAAATAGTCAAGGTGAGAGATGTTTTTATTTGTAGAGTATAATTTTTTTTTTTTAATTTTATTATGAGACAAGTTGTTGTTCATAGTTTTTTTTTCTTTTTTAATTTTGTAGTAATAGAAGTTTATATAAATTATTTATTTCTCAGCCTAATATTTTAACTAATCAGATATAATTTCAACAATGCCTTTTTTGTACAAGATAAAAGAGATAAACCTTTAAGTAATTAAAACTTTCCACTCAAATGAATATTTCAAATTATCATGACAAAATATTCTGAAAATTACTTATTTCATTGTTTAAAAGCTGAATTATATTTCGATGTAAAAGTTAAAATTTGTTTCGGAAAACATTCCATCAAGAAAGTGTAAATATTAATTCAAAAAAAATATAGCAAACTAATAGAATTTATTTTTAATGCACACAATTTTTATTCTAATTATTTACATTATACAGAAATATTAATTAACTGAAATGTTTGCTTTTTTTCATTGATAAATCTTGCTTTTGCATGACGTAACCAGTTCACTATCGCAGTTTTCATTTCACCATCTGTTTGTTGTCTTTGAATACTGTAGAGTTCGCTGCACAATATCTGAAAATAAAATAAAGTGCATTTAAAATAATTATCAGTAACGATTAACATTTTCAAATCAATAACCTCGGACAGTATAATAGTAAAAATCAGAAAACAATTTTCCCAAGAATATTTAATGTAATTCTTATCAATCTGATTAATGCATAAAACTTATTGGATGTAAATCTCATCAGTAAAAAACAGTGTAAATTAATCAGAAAAGTATGAAAAATTTCCTTCACTAATTTAAGACATTAAGTAACTTTATAATAACATTGCTACAAATATTTATATTTTTAGTTTAGTAAATGTTTTAAATATCTAACTACCAATTCAATTTCTAAGAAATATCAGATTTGCAAATATGCTACATATTTGTGTTTGATTAAATAATTAAAATTACAAAATATTTAAAATATGTTCCAGAAACCTTCAAATTATTAGATAGAAATGAACATCACTTTTATAATGGGAACAGTGTTTTAAGTAATCAAACAGAGAATTGAATTTAAATATTAGCACTTACATAAATAATTTCATTAAAATATATTTTTCCATCGTTTCCACAAAAGAAAACTTTCAATGACATGCTTATTCAAACATTGCACTTACCAAAAACTAATTGCTTCATATTCAATCCATTAAAGGATTTCTTATCTCTAGCACGAAAATAACTAAACTCAGAAGCAAGTTTATTGGTCATCAATTTTTTTTCATGATACTTAATGGTGCAATTCCCGGAAGAAGTTCCCCCAGACAAGCTTAAAAAGTGGCACTGAAACAAAACAAATAAAAATATGAATATTTCATAGTTTAAATTACTGTATTAATTTTATCAGCATGCCAAAATTATATAGTCATAACAATAAAAAAAATTATTATTTACAGCATAAAATTCACATAAGTTTTAGAAAAATTAATCTGTAATATATTCCTACCTTTAAAAAAGTATTTATAAAAAAATTAAATATTTAAACAATACAAAATCAAATCAACTATAGTATAATAACAGTCCCATACGACACAATTTCGTCCAGTAGACATCAATATGACATCATGAGGTGGATGAACTCTAATACAGTACAAGTCTCATTTTGATTCAGCTTAGATCAAAATGTGCAATTTAATCTTTTACATTTTGGAATTAATTAAATAAATGAAATTACAAAATGTTTAAAATTTGAATCTTCAAATTTTAAACATTAGCAAAACAATAGTTATCTTAATAGGTAAAATTTAACATTACCATTAAAAGAACAGAACTTTATTTGAAACTAGGTTCAGTCCATCATAAGTAATTTTTCATGTACCGCAGAGAAGAATATAAAATACTTACCATAGAAAAAGTGAATTTCCAATCAACATTTAATAAATAAATGATATTTACTGTGATGAAATGTATACATCTTTTTTAATAATATTCAAATTATATGAATAAAGAAGACAGATATTTAATGGAACTAAAAACCAAGTTATTGCTTGAAACGTAGATGCCATTCAGTTTACTTTTGCCTGTAAAGTCTTTAAAGTCTGTAGAAAAGTGAATTACTACAAAATAACTTTAAAGGAATACAATTAAAAATAGAAGAATATTAATATTTCTTTTTAAAACTAAATCAGAGCATCATACATTAGATCAAATTAATCAACAAAATTTGAATGGAAATCCACGTATATTATTCATTCCAGAAACTTTGTTCATTGTTCTGTTTATGTAAGCATTTTGTTTTTAATTTCACTGAGAGCACGAGTTTTTAACTTCCTTTCAGGGTATACACATACATGCAAATCGTTTGAGTTTCAGAAATATCAGACACAAAATTTCACAAATTTAATTTTTTACAGTAAACTAAATTTTTCTCATACAAAAAGGTTTAAATTATATTGATTTAAAAATAATTTTAGTAGAAACGAAATCAATGTATTAAGAGTTTCATTTCCTATTATAATTTAGGATTTTTTTCCTGAAAATGAGCATTATTCTATTAATTTACATAGATATATAAAGTATAATTAAAAAAAATAATTTATTTTGAAGATATTATGATCACATGGTTTTTGTAAGAGTATTAAAATAAATAATAAAACAAAATATCCAGCTTTACAAGCATTATGGAAGTAGGAAATTTTGCTTCCCGATTAAGTGTACACAAAATCTTATAGAAAATCACATTCACAGATCACACACAGCCACACTCTAAATGCTAAATCACTGAAGATGTAAGCAATTCATACTATATCATTTTACATAATGTTAAGCATCTTTTTTAATTAAAATAAAAAAATCTTATCATGAATCAATACTTCAAATTCTAGAACCTTTAGTAGACAACAAATTTAAATCTTCCAGAAGATTCTTCAGGAAAGTAAAAATTCCGAATCTTGTATAGGAAATAAACATATCTTCCATTTAACTACAAAATAAATAAAAAATTATTTTCAGGTATATATTTTAAAATCTCTTCATTTGAAATATTAGTCCAGCATACATTAAAATAATTGGGTGATATAATTTTTTCTTGTTAAGTAGCAATATATTGAATTATGGATTTAAAATTTGATATTCAATTACAAAAGCACTCAGATTTTTAATTCAACAGTAAAAAGCATTTTAATTAAACATTAAATCTTAGAATTAAGACTATCCTAAAAATAAATTTTATAAATTTGAATCAAATCCTAATATTGGTTAATATTTATCTTGTTGAAATCAAGAGATAAATACATAAGTCTTTGTCTGACAATATAATAATAAATATAAGTAATTTTAGAGAGAAGAATATTTTGAATTACAGGACATATAAAAATGGTTTTTATTTAAGAAAATTTTGTGGTATAATAAATTTTCTTCCAACAATTTTTATCCTAGTCGTAATGTTTGCATTTTTTCAGCATAAAAATAACTGGAAAATTTAATGATATAAAAAAAATTATTACATTCTACTATCAAGCACATTTTATAAATAAAACAATATGCATCTTTTAATGTTAATTTAAAATAATTACAAATGTAATTTTTTAAAGTAAAAATATACTTAAGCATGGTAGTTTTTCTACTCTTAAATAATACTCTTCAGCTTTTAAACCTTACTTTTATTATGACTTCTTTGGAATAAAAATAAGTTATTTAAAAATACTGAAATATATGAATCGATAAAAGGAAAGCAATTATTTTTTTAACTTACTTCGTTAAACAATTCTTAATGTAGCAATAAGCGACTGCAGACTATGAGGCAAGCGATCATTTTAAATTATGGAAGTAATAAGCAAAAATAATTACAATTGTAGTTAATTACCTTCTTTTAATATATGCCCAGATAACATCCATCATGAATGTCTTAAGTACATCCACCATGGATGTCCAAATTACATCTATCATAGACGTATAAATTACGTCTAGAAAAGATCCAAACGTTAATACTCCAAAACTCATTCATTGTGGATGTCAGTCCGACGTTCAAATGTAGTCGGCAAAAGACCATCCAGTTCACATCTTACCATGGACGTCCTTATGACATCCAATAGGTATCCAGGACGTCTTTTGGACTCTATGGATCTTTAAAAGACGTCTAATAGACGTATGTGGTAGTATGGGTAGATAGATATATGTGTGGTGGGATTGAAAGCGCCACCTGAGGGTCATTCACATCAAGTTCACCACTGGACATATAGAAGAAGAGAGAGAACGACGAGAAGAAGCGAAGTGAAGACGTTCAAACCATGGAGGAAAGAACATAAGAGGAGTAGTTCTAACAGCGAAATATCATGAGCGCCGGTGAAGAAGCTAGCAGACAAAACCGCGCCCACTCTGTGTTTCAAGAGACACAATACATTCGTATTGAGTCACAATACATTCGTATTCGCAAGAGACACAATACATTCGTATTGTATAGGAAAGCATTATTTTCATTTAAATTGCACACACTGAAATAAAAGGGATCTAAATTACTTACTATTTTTAAAAAAGTTATTTTTATTGGTTGTTAAGTGCTTATTTTGTATTTTTGCTAATTATTAATATAATGTATTTCAATAAAGAAATTTTAGACGTATTATTCATCTTTTTTACTTTGAGATAAACACTTGAATAGAATGAATTAAATATCATAATATTATATTTATAATCATGAAGAATGTCAATTTTTCATTTCTTTATTGATATTCAGTGGCAAAGTTTCCTACCCAAGTTATTCTTTGTGATTTTATCTATGCATGAAATACTCTGCTATTTGGCTATAATTTTTCCCTTTCTAAGAAAGAATTATGCTTCTGTATATAAATTTATTTATATCTATATAGTAAAAAAAATTTTCCTTTGGTGTATTTTTAGTCGAATATTAAAAAAAAAAAGTTTTTATTATCAATAATTTGTAAAAAAATTTCGTTGAATAATATAAAGTAAAAAAAAAATGTAATACGAGAATACGAGGGTTACTCAGAAATTTTTGAGATACGCGCAGACAAGACTTTACAAAATAAAAATAAGGATTTAATTTTAAAACACAAAGTATTTTAACACAGAAGACGATTTTTTGCTAACTTACTTCAACTTGCTTAGCGTAGAATAAATTTTAAACAAAAGAGAAAATGGAGTTGATGACAGAACATTTCCGCGCTATGATTTTCTAAGATTTTAAATCAGGATTAAATCAAGAAGAATGTGTTAAACGGTTGCAATTAGCATTTGGTGATGAATCTCCAACTCGTGCTACTGTATTCAGATGGTTTAGGGAATTTAGGAAAAGTCGCAATTTTCTTCAGGATGAAGAACACGCAGGGAGGCCGCGGCCGCCATTAATCCCGGATAATGTGTCTGCCATACGAAAAATGTTAATGGAGGATAATCGCTGTACCTATCAAATGATACAGAAGGAACTTAACATTGGTTCCGCAGCCATACACAAAATCATTCATGAAGAATTACATATGAAAAAAGTAGTTTGCTTTTGGGTTCCCCTGAGCACCAATAAGAAAAGCGTGACAGAATCAGTAAAGAAACTCTTAAATTGCTAAATGATGGTGGCCACCGCATCATTTCTAAAATTGTAAGAGGTGATGAAACGTACACACCGTTTTTTGACGTTCCAACACGTTAAGAAATCAAAGTATGGGTCTTTAACGATGATCCCACGCCAAAAATGGTGAAAAAACAACGCGCACTGAAAAAAGTGATGTATACCGTTTTTTTCAGAAGTACGGGATTGGTCAAAGTCATCAAGTTGGAAGGACAGAAAACAGTAACAGCAAACTGGTATACCACTAAATGTCTTCCAGAAATTCTACAAGAACTGAATGTTAGGGGACTAATGCTTCACAAAAACAATGCACCTTCACATACAGCCGGATTAACAGTTTTGTTTCTTACACAAAAACAAATTAAATTGAATGAACATCCGCCATATTCATCGGACCTAGCTATGTGAGACTTTTGGTTATTATTTAATCTAAAATAGAACTTACGTGGACGTCGTTTTCATTCAGAAGAAGAGATTGATGTGGCTAGAAATGCATTTTTTTCATCTTTTCCAAGAAATGAATGGCTTGAGGCATTTAATCTTTGAAAAATTCGTCTACAAAAGTAAATTGATCCTGGAGGAGACTACATAGAACACACCTAAAATTTTGTAAGCATAACTTTAAAAACGTAGTTGTATCTCAAAAATTTCAAAGTGATCCTCATATTTCTTTTTTTTTTAGTACAGCTATGGAGATTGAACAAAGAAGTTTTTGAGGCATGTTAGAGAAGCATTAATTTTATATTTTAATCTGTGGTTCTTAAGTTTTGAGTTTTAATTTTTTGTGCATTTTTAAAAATGGTAAAAATTATATTCAGTTTATGAGGATGGATGTATAAGTTAAACTATCATTGAATGCATAAAATAGTATAAGATTATATAAACTCATTTTAGAAAGAATTAATTATAACCATCCTATAAGCTTTATTAATTTAAACAAAAAAAAATTTTAAACAGAAATTTATTTTCGTATAGTTTTTTCAAATTTTGTGTATTCATGTTTAATAGTGCTGTTGCATATTTTTTAAATTATTTTTATAATTTGTTTTAGATATTATTGTATAATATATCATTTATTAAATTAGTTCATGATATATTTTATAAATGTGTAAAATGTAGAATTAAAAAATTTGTATATTATGAATAAAAATATTTTTTTGGAGTTCTGTTGTCGATATTTAAAGTAATGTAGTTTCTTATATGAAGTAGTTTTTGATGTTTAGGAAGTATAAATAACAAAGTTCTTTCAGAAATAATTAACTTTGAATTATAATTCTCGAAAATAATGTTAGATCATTATTTGATATTTATTTGTAAATATGTAAATAGTATTCTCTTGTTATTTCAAAAATCATTTTATTAAACAGTTTTAGCTTTATCCGTCGTTATTTCCAATAATAAAACGACAGAAACACACACAAACACATACACTCTCACATATATATAATTTTTTCCTGCACATATTAAAACATATTTATTGTTGTGTAAATGACAAAAAGTTCAAAATCTTTCGATGACCATTTATGTTGAGACAGTATCAAACACTAGTAAAAATACCAGACTGCCTCTTATTGCCTCGTCGTTGAGTTAATGCTCCAACAATGCCAAAATCAAAAGAGCCTATCCAGATGTTTCACTACGAATAAAATGCAAGATTGTATCTATATAAATATCTTTGAATTTATGCATAACATTTCTCCTCTAACTTTGAATTGCATTTTGTTGAAAAGGAGTGTTTTGTTATTTGTTTTGAAATACATGTATTCTTAATATCATTAGAAATATACACAACAATAAACCATTATTAAGATAACGGAGATGCGCTGTTAGTACTACAGCTTTTGTCTGAAAAAATGCAAATGCTTTGTCAGTTCTTTTAAACGAAATGTGTTGCTCTTCTTTTTTGGTTGATGATATTAAATGTTTCAATTTCTAGGCTTTCTTTTGTTTCTAAGTTTTCTAAAAATTTTGTAATTGTTGTTAATATATGGGCAGTATTCAAACGAAGCAGTAATTGGAATTAAATGTCTAAGGAACTTAATGAATTCATTTTAGTTCTATGGGAGAAAAATATTTTTCTTTGTTGACCCGAACAAGAATTTTAATTGTATATATAGTGATTATAAAATATTTCTTTGTTGACCTAAAAAGGAAGTAAATTAATGTTTTTTATATTACTTGTTATGTATTTTGTAATAAATTTTTCGCCAAAGGCAAACTGGGTAGAAATTGACCGGAAAACTGACGCCGGCAAACTTTGCTGAACAAGTGACAGTGACGTCAGATAACATCACAAATTAGGCGTTCCAAGAGAACTTTTAAGTTTCCTAGAAAGTTAAAAATATCTGACAGGGCACCGGCGACAAAGCAAATTATTTAACTTTTTCTTTTGTTTTTTTTTTCTTTTTCTCCCTTCGAAGTAATGTTTGCTATTAACTTTTATCAATATTTTTATGATGAATATCAGCTCAAGAAATTTTTCGCAAAGATCATTAAATTAATTTTCTATTATTAAATATTAACTTTTCACTAAATTATTTATAACAAATTACATTAATTATTAATGGTTATAAAATAAAGAAAATTTATTTTAAATAAAGAAAATTTTAAAATTATTATCTTTTTATTTTCTTTATTTAAAATAAATTTTGTTATTAAAATAATAAAATTTATTTTACATGAAAAATAAAGAAAATTTTTTTACATGAAAAACAAAAAGAAAATTTATTTTATAATAATTAACATTTTCGTAAAATTTTACAAAATTTATTAATTTTATGAAATTATAAAGATCGAAGATATCTGTAGGATTCAAAAGATAGAACTTATTTTGACAAATATAAAAAATATTCTATTCTAGGAAATAAGTCAAATGTTTCTCAAAACATTTGAAAAATCTGAAATGGGTTTGTAATTTGTATTAAAATTAAACATAGATTTTTTTTCTTTTTTTGAGAAAGAAATAAATTGTATTGTATTTTTTGTAAAGAAATAAATTCAAAATTTTATATATATTTTTATATTTAAATAGATTTTTAAATTAATTTAGATAAAATACACAGAAGAACATATTCTGTATTTAAATATGTACTGTATTTAATATTATTGAAAACATTGATTCTTGTGCTTAATATATATAACCTAAACAATACACCTTTTAATTTTGCTACACCTTTGCTGCTGAAATTACTTAGGTATAATAGATTTTTGATAAAATAAATTCAATATTAAATTTTAAAAAAATGTGGAATTAAAGTAATACTTGTCGACAATTCATGTATATATTGCTGAGCAATATTCAGTTTAAATATAGAGATCCTATAATGCAAACATTTTTTGATTGAGGATTAAGGTCTTAGAAAGCAATTATTGAAGTCAGTGTGTATAACTACTATTTATTTTTGATTATACAGCTAATAGTATAGTATAGTATATTATAGTATATATATATATATATATATATATATATATATATAATTTACATGATTTTAATACTATTTGAATTGTGTTGATATTTTGCTTGCCTTTATTTAAAGACTTATAGTTATTTTTATTGAAATATTTGTGGTTATTATAAAAAAAAATTATCTCAAATATTTATTTTTAGATTATTTTTAGATTCAAATATTTATTTTAAATATAATATATAATTATATTATATTTAAAATAATGATGCAATTCAATAAGTTAGATTGAATTTAGATTATAAAATATACACTAGTTTTGTTGAATAATGATAACTTTCAATATTTTCAAAAAATAATCAAAATACAAAAAAATGTCAAAAAAATAACACATTCTGAGTTTTAATGTAAATAAATTAACATACATATTTCAGATGTCTCGATAAATAAACAGTCATAATTTCACGAAACTGATATTGCCCATCGGTCAAAATATTAAGTAATTCAATATGATGTAAAAAGCTTCATTGGTTCAATTCAACTAAGGCTCCTCCTAAATTGAGCAATGACGTCACATGGCATGATGTCATTATATCTTCTCCGTAAATTGACCAACATTTCTCTGAGCACCGAGTTCTCGGAATTTTACCGGAGAATTCTCCAGTAGTATGCGCCAGAGCTTTGGTCAAGGAGTGTTTTTACTGGCTTCATAAGATTTTTCGGAATTAAAATGAATAAAGTAGTTATTAATTCCATCATATTTTCCAATATGCAAAATGAAGATTACAACTAATTTTTTCAACATTTTAAAAAAGTAAAATTGATATTTTAAAGTGCTTTTTTTTAAAATAATATTTTTATTACCTTAAATTGTTGAAACATAATCATAAAAGGTTGCGAAAATAAATATATAATTAAGTGCACACATTTATAACTCGTGTTTATTTATTCCACATTTGAAATACTTTTATTAAAAAGTTATCGTTATAAAAATTTTACTGTATTTGTTTGTGGCAACACTAAAGAAGCGCATTTTGTGCGAAGATCTGAGTCAGGTAGATTTGTGCCATTTTCTTCTTATCATAATTTTGTGCATTAAGCATTAATAAATAAATTCTGATTGTTCTTCATTGTGGCCAAATCTATTTATTTTTGCAATCGTAAGTTTAATTTAATTTATTTATTTATTGTACTGTGTTTATATTAATTATTGTGAGTAATGAATAATCACTTACACGAAAGATAATGATAAAAGTGTTTTTACGTTTTATTAAATTTCTAATGTTTGATTTATTTTAATTAATATAAGATTGGACAATGGATATAACTTTTGTTAAATATTTTTTCATACTTGACTGAAAACCTTACAAACGTATAATTTTAAAGATAAAATTTGCCGGTTTAGTTAAGCCTAATCCTGCAACGCCTTCAATTTAAGTGATTTTTTTATGTGATACAATATTTTAAATTTATAAATATCATTAATGTAATTCAAGAATCGAATATGTCCAATTTCAGTACAAAATTTAAAATTCGATCTTAAGTGCTTAATAATCTATACTTGTTAATATGTTCCAATTAAATAATTCTTGTTCTAAACTATTTAGCGTGTTAAAAATTTATGTCTAAACGTCCAAATTTAACTTATTATTTTCCGATTAGGTATCAGGTTTTTTGAAGAGGAACTCTTACAGGGTAAGTTAGTCTTTCACATACATTTACTCTTATGAAAAATTGTAAATCAGTATTTTCAAATCTAAGACTTCGATTTTAAAGAAGACTTAAAAAAAAAAAATTTTCATTCTATATTAGTCGCAGTTTTTTTCACTTCGTATTTTGTCATAAGTTTTGTAGGATTTGATGACATCCATATTAATTAATTTACTAAATATATTTTGACTGAGCAGTGTAATATGTGCTTGAGTCTGTTTTGTTATAATTAGAAGCTGTTTTGTTATAATTAGTCTGTTATTCGCTGGAAGCTATTCAGTAAATGCATATTTTTATATTTAAGAAAATCTGCAGCACTGAACATAGTTTATAATTATAGTGTAAGTTTCTGTTTTCTATAATTTGCATATTCATTGTTACATATCAGCAGTTTTTTTGTGGTTGAATCCAAAAACTAGGAATCTGATTTTGGTTAAAATTTGAATGTTTGGATTTTAATTTTGTAAGAGTTTTATACTTTTCGATATGATGCATACATGTTTTTTTGTTTGGAGAATTTTTTCTTTTATATAATATTTTAAGTGAAATAATTATGAAATTGCTACAGAAACAATAACATTGTATCTAAGCTGGTTATACATTTATGCAGAAATGTTTTTATACAAGTACAGATATGCAGTTGTCATTTCAATGAATATGAACTTGTATAAAATTTAAATGAAAATAGCTTTTTGTATATAAAATCATTGGATTATTTTTATTTCTATTTGACTTAGATCATTTAGAATGTATTATATATAATTGCTTTCAAAACTACTTTACTTCCTGATATAACATTGTGCTGCCCTTTGTTGGCTCCTCTACATCATATTGGCACCTATATTTTTGGTGATTTGAAAGTTAAGACATAATTTTCTTTAGTTTTAAGTTACTGCATATAATTTTACTGATATTTATATAGATGTGTTACATTGTATTTATTTGTATTGAGTAATAAAATGTGCTTTTTATTATGTCATTTATTACAAAATTCTTGAGAAGATTCTTGTTTTATTACAAAAATATGAGAAGTTTTTAAATATTTTCTGTGTAACCATAAATAATATTGTAAATATAATGTGATCATTCCATGTCATTTGTTGATAGGGAGTTTTTAATTTTGGAAGAAAAATTCATATCTTCTTGGGTTTTTTTTTTTTTTTTAAATTTTATTACTCAATCTTTATCTAACAAAATTAAAGTAAAAAAATTGATTTTAGTAAGAAGAAAATTTAGTTTCAAAGGTTATTTCTAGCATAAAGCAACAGGTTTCTAAAGCAATCATCTTTTTTCTAATGTTACTATTATTTTTTATTTATTTTTTTTGGTAAAGTATACAGAAGTGATAACTGAATGTAAAATGCTTTTATCTTTATTTCATGTTTGTGGAATTAGTATGGTATCAGATCCTAGCATGAAAGTGTAAATTTATATTTAGAATCCAATTTAAATTGTGTATCTGTCTCAAATTAATATTGTATGTCCAAAGTGATCATAGAATAACCAATCAAATTTTTTGGTATCCTTTAACTCTTACAGTATGGAAAAATCACCTATTTATATATGCTTGCTTAATTGATTTTGAGATGAAATGCTGATAACTTATCGAATATAAAACTCTCAAATTGATATTTCTGTTGCTTACAACTTTATGTTTGTTCTAGTAGTTAATGTTGTGAAGTTTAGTTAGTCAAAAACAATTTTAGTTTCTGAAGCAATTTTCTATAATTTGAAATAAACTGGTTGTGTTACCTTTGACAAATCTTGTACTGATGTCAATTAAATTATTATTAGTAAGATCACACATTTTTTTAAAATTTTGGAAGTTTGTAATTCTTAATTTTAAAAACTTATCAAAAATAAGTATTCTTAAAGCATTTTATAAAGTTATTGATTATTAATTAAGAACTGAAAACAATATTTAAATAAAAAATTTATACTATTCTTTAGTATAAATTTTCTATTTAACTGAACTATGAATAATTAACTAGGAAATAGGTCTTCCTCTATATATATTTTTCTTCCATGCAAGTTGCATAATTCTATAGTCTGAAGCTAATTGTTATTTTTAACATTATAATTATGCAATCAAATAAAATTAGATTCTTAAAACAAATTGCAATGATCATACAAATATCAAGATTAGTATTCCTATTATCATTCAAAAGTATATTTTCCTTTGCAGTGTGAATTTTAATTCACTATTTAGAGATAAGACTATTTTTTGAAGTTAAATTCTAGAATAGGGTTGTAAATTGTTTTAAATATTTGTTACAAATTTGGAAGTTAATTGAATTCAGGTAAATTTATTTTATTTAAATTTTCATTCTCAAAGTTTTTCTGAAATTTCTATTTTAGTTTTTGTAAAAAAGACGCCCATATAAAATTGATGGCAATCATAGGTAAAACTGAGTATTACGATTTCTTAGCTTGGCGGAAAAAATTTCTATGTGGAGGAGACAGGATATTGGAAATTGATTGGCACCCCAGAATAGGTGCCAATAGGCATAAGAAATCTGGTTTTCCCCCTAACACTAAATAAGAAAACAATAACAACCATGTAAATAAAGTATGGTTCTCCCCTTTATTTCAAATTGCTTGGCCTAATGATATACAAGAAAATTATGATAAGAATTGATTAAAGATTTCTATTTAAAAATATTTCAGAATTAAAAGTAAAGGAAATAAAGTAGCTAGTTAAAAATAAATAAAATAGTTATTTAAGATAGAATGTTACTACATAAAAGTACACAAATTAGAATAATTTTAAAAACTAGAAAGATTCTATAATTTTGCTTATTATTGGAAATTTAAATATTTAGCATACAATTTTAGGAATTCTAGGCCCGAAGGAAATGATTAAAATAAAATTCTTACCTTCATTTTTCATCCGACACTACAAGCACAGTAATATTCAAAATGAATATAAACGTCGGATCTTAATTTCTGGCATGATATCTCTAACAAAATACAAAACAAATATAAAAGACAGGATTAAAATTCTGGTGTTATATCCAGAGCGAAATTTAAAAAATGTCAATATTCCATGCTACAACTAAAATGAATTAAATATGAAAAACAAGATTTAAATTATAATACTTTACATTTAATAAAGAAAAATGGAAATGGCAAGAACTTCCGGGATGTGTAACGGCAAGACATTCCGATGCTGTATTTAATGGCTCATTTTACAACTAATCTGTTTCAGTGATTTTGGGGAGGGGGCAAGGAAAAAATTACCAAATTTTTTCCAGATATGGTGGCCTGAGACCGTAATACTCAGTATATTGTAATCTTTATCAATATACAATTTGTACAGTAAATTTTGAGGAAAAATTTTTTTACACTGATTCGGCAGTGTGGAATTGCTATTTGTTTCTAGAAAACATAAAAATAATCATAGTTTATAGGAAAAAATATCTGTCAAAATTTTCTTATGCTATTAAAATGTTTATTTTCTACTAATATTTTAAATGAATATTTAAGAGTTCTTCAATGTTAAAATAATAAGTGTTAATTATGATTTAATTTTTAACTTTAGAAATCATTGCATGATTTAGTTAAAAATATAACTATTTTTTTGATTTTTCAGTTGATTGCATTTTTAAATTAAAATAATTTCAACTACTAAACATTGTATATTCTTTTGTACCAAAGCTAGTCCATTTTAATTCTTAATGCATTTGACATGGAATGACTTTTTTTTTTTTTAACCATTATAAGCATAAGGATATTCATTCTATATCTTGAATCAAGAACAGGATTCAAATATGTTTTAAGTTTTATAATTTGGTAAAATCCTAGTATACATAGCACATTTACTATGATTTTTAGAAACATCACAACAAAATGAGATATCAATGATTGGTGCAAAATAATGATTGTTGCAATCAATAATTGTAAAATTATACAAGTCTAAATGAAAATTTTAAAATTCTATACCTTTTTTAATTTTTTCCTCACTGATTCATATCCAGATAAACACATATGTCAATAAATATTTTTATCTTTTGTAACAGTGACCAAGATTGAATAGAAATACTTTACTTCCATGTGTTATAATACTTGACAAGTACTCAATTGAGTTGGTGTGGGAATGCAGAAAGCTATGCTGTTATTTATATGAAAATTTGTAAATGATTTTCCATGAAATGTCATGTATTTTAGGATGCTTTGCAGTTTCTTGCCATTTGTTAGCAATATTTTACTGCTAGTTGGTCTATCTTGTTTTTATCAACATCAAGTTTTCCAAACATGGCAAAAATAAGCTTGTCGGAAAAATTATGCAATTTTCTCCAAGAGGCACCCTATAATATATTTTCCCCCTTTTCAACAGTCTGCTGTCACGATGCTGCTGGGCAAAGTGTACTCTTTTAGTATATATAACGTTAGATATTGAGATATATTTAAGGTCTCAAAATTCCAAATCTCAAGTTTAACTACAAAACCATATGAAGTTATTTTAAACCAAATTTTTAAGAGCATTCATTAGCAAATAACAAGAATGTCTGCTTTTCTTAAGCTCATGATTTTTATTGCAAATTTTATCTGGCAAAAATGTAAAACTCCTATCGTAACATAAGTTGCTGTGTATTGCTGTCTTGCTGTTTCGTTTTATTTCAACACTGCTGCAATTGTTTCCAAAATCCTAAGGCACAAAAGTTGTGAATCTCTAAATGGCAATGCATAAAGATATGCACTGAATCTTGCCAAATGAATTATTGATCACAAATATCACTGCTATCTCAAATGCCGCTAAATCCACTGTGTTACGTATATTAGGATTAAGCCTATAAATTTCATACACAGTGTTTTAAAATATATAATTCTTAGTGCATTGTTATTATTGGTTCTCAATTAGATTTGCTCTTTAAATAAATTAAATGTTTTTAAAAGGTTGACATGTTTCTTAAAATTCTTAAACAATGTATTGGAAATATTTGTTTTGCTGAGATATTTGAAATGTGTAATCTTGTAAAGTTAAAAATTGAAAGAGGTCCATTTTGGTATTTTATTATACAACATAAACTATATTGTATTATTTAAATGATTGTGAAAACTTAACTTCTAATTTGGAATCTAAAGAAATTTCATAGTTTCTTTAATTGATCAACTGAAGGCTATCCTTTTTACACATTTCATTGGTTCTTGTATTTACGGAGTTAAATATCAGAATAAGCTTGGTTATTTTTTATGGTGTATACAAATTAGATAAATCATGTTCGTCAAAGCTGCTCTGTCGGCGTTAGCTGTCGCTGGAGCACTATGGAGTTTCGACCACAGAACAATGGACAAAACTAAATTGCAAGGTAAGTTTTCCATTTTTTTTTATGTAAATTAAGTTAATGCTTTACTGTAAATTTTTCCCTCTAATAATTTTTTGAGGTTTAATTATGGTTTAACTTAGTATCTAAATTTAATAATGTAAACTTTAAAATAAGCTTAAGTTTTCTAAAATTATTCTTATTAAAAATGTTTGATCTTGCTGCTACCATATATTATATAATTTACTTACTTTAATCCTCTCTATGACAAACGTTGAATATGAAAAGTTTACTTACAAAGTACCTGTTGATTCTTTGATGCTAAAATTGGCAAGAAAGTGGCAAATCTAAAGCTTTTTTAGAGATTGAATTTTATAACCAAATTTTTTTGTCAAACCAAGGGGTACCCACTTCTACAACTAACCCATTACAAGTATTCTTTTAAAAATGTACTAAGTATAGAAAGTACATTGAATAAGTAATCATAACATTTAAACTCGGAAGTTTTAAATATTTTGTAAATGTTTCTTTAATTGTTAAATGAATTTTTTTCCAAATGTTTTTGTTATATGTTTACTTAATATTGAAATGTTAAGAAATTGCCATTTTTTTCTGAAATTTTAATTTTTCATTCCCTTGATACTCAAGATTTTAAATTCTAAAATAGTTATTATTTTATATATATCACAAATTTTTTGTCTTTTTTTTTGTTCACGTTTTTGTGTTTTTATTAGAAATAAATTACAGATAAAGTATAAATTATTTAATGGTTTCACAGCTACTAGACAATACTATTTACAATAGGATATATATCCACACACATTGTTACATCACAAACGTACAAACAAAAGTTGGAGATCGTCACATCCAAACATGAAATCACACATCCAAAGATCAACTTTTTCCTGACTCTCCTGGTCGTTCCACTACTTTTCCTCTTCCTGTCAGACTGGGGACTGTTTTGAATTGCCCTCTGGTGGGACTTTTGATTTCACAATGTATATATGTAAAATATCTTATATATACAAAAGTATTTTATATTATATGTGAATTATAACTGAGCTTTTATGGATTTTTAAGTTTTTTATTTACAAGTTTGAAAACTTAATCTTTTGCTCAACTTATCAATTTTTGTGCCTTTTTTTAATAATAAAATAAGTGCAGAATCTAATTAGGATTTCAGTTTCATACATTTTAATTTGCTACAGCACCTTCATGTGTACACCTTAACAAATAAGATGTAATATATCTTAAAGCAGTGTTTTTATTAGCTTTTATAGTATAGAGTATTGAAGTTTATAAAACTTATTCTGTTTTCCACTGTACCTGATTCAAAACTAATGTATCAAGCTTTAATTTTTTTATAATTTTGCCTAATATTTATTTAAATAGATATGAACTACTCTTGTATAAATCACATAAAATCTTTCCAACTCATTTGACTTTATATAGATGTTATTTCATAAATCCAAGCATCATTTTAATAACTTAAGCTATTTGAAAATTTATTGTTTTCCTAATGTTAAATTTTGTTAACCTTTTCATGTAGGAGGCTTATCAACTCATTTGCGTTACTGTATGTTACAATATTTTTCATGTGTATGTTCCAGACTGGAAGGTGTTTTTAAGGTTAACTGATTAGAATTATGAACGCATTGATTTATAATTCTGAGTAAATTATGTAAATGGCATTTGTGTTATGTATTAATTTACATATTGCTTTAGTTATAGTGCCATCATATGGCCTATGATTTGGAAACAAACTTTTTATCATGGTAAAGTGCTATGAATTGATACAAATTGTGAATTTTTTCACATTTTTTGTGTTGGACAATTATATCTCGCTAACCTAAATTACATCACCTTGTGTAGTGTATTTTTCAACATCTGGTCGCAGTTTTGAATATTTCATTGTACTTATTACTTAGATATTCCAAAACTGTGAGAAAAGAATTTCACACAATTATTACAAATTGATGTTTAGTGGGGCAGACTGTATTTCTTGATTTATGACAAACGTAACATGATTGTACATGCATGAAAATTTGTTTAGAGTGCCATTGAAGATTTTTCCTCCCCCTATTTGACTGTAATTTAAGTGTGTGATGTGGTTAATTTAATTTCAATATATCGATTTCATTTTTGTTCATATTGTACAAATTATTTTGAAATAGTTGAATTAACATTTAAAGTGATGTTTCTCAAAATACAAATTGAAAGAATAGAATTTTTACTTGTAGTGTGTAGAAAGTGAGAAGTATGGAAGTGGTAGATTAAATTTATATATTTTAGTTCTCTTATTTTTTATTATTTGATTAAAATTGTTATTTGAAATAATTTATGTAATTTATTGAGTATTGTAGAGATAATTGACATGTTTTGGTTTTCCATAAATTGTAATGCTAGTTAATTAGAAATTAAAAGTTCTCATAAAAATGGGTGTTGTTTGCACCATAGGTTTACCTTAATTGCCAGTTGTTTCTGTGATAGATTACATTACACTGATGTTTTTTAAAGGTGAGTGCCGCTGTTGATTAATAAAAATAAGTTTTCATAAAATTTACTACTTTGCTAAATTAGTTTTGTTCTCCTGGTGTCTCCTGCTTTAGATTATGTGATTTTAACATACTTAAAATCATATATAAATTAATCTTAGGAAAATTAGTTTTATAATATTTCTGTAGTAAGTAATTATAATGAGTTGTTCAAAATTTTGATATTTGAACTATAAAATAGCACAAGATTGCAGCATAATCGTTTACAGTTCTAGTTTGAGCATGATTAGGATTTTGATAAGTCTATATTGTAATAAATTACATAATTTAGATTGGTAAAATTACCTGTGCAGCTCTTGACTTGGAAAATGGAAATTGTATTAAACTCGTACTGTCTTGGAGGATTTTAAAATTAAATCAGTAACCGGCTTTGTGATGAAAACTCCACTCAGCTTGCCTTAAAAACGTTTGAGTTTTTAATTAGCTGGGCTTATAAGTTCATAATAAACCTAAATGCATATATGACAACATTTCTACACAATACTCAATAAAAATTTATATATACATAATGGCAATTTCAATCTAATAACAAAGTAAGATTACTCATCTAATTATCTGTTGCAAAAGAATTTAAATTCACAAATTCAATTTATTACTGTTCACATTAACATCTTACATACTAAAATTCAAAGCTTTAATTTGGTATGCAACAAACACTTAATTTTCAACCATATATAAAATATGTATCAATGGTTAAAAAGCTAACATTCTTGCTCACGTTAGGTTATATTATAATATTGCAAAAATATACCTTTGGTTGCTGTAAACCATAGTGTTTCTTGCATTTATTGCCATTGTGGTTTCTACTATTCATAAAACCATATGCATGAACCATGTCCTTCATTTCAAATTAAATCTATATTTCCTACGCCATAAGTTACTGTTTCTAAAATCTTCCAGGAGTGTAGCACATGTGATGGCCTGGGTAAACAAGTTCACGCAAATCTTAGAATTCGAAATTTTGATGTGATTACTTGAAAATTGTAAATAACTTTTGAAGTTTTTACTTACCTTATTGCATTTTTTTAAAAAGGTATTTTTTTTGGCTTTTTATTTTAAATAATTTAAAATTTGCAATGAAATTCTTCAAAACTTTAATTAAATATTACTTCTTAATATTGCTACTGGGTGGTGTCATGATCATTATTAAAAAAGTGAATTAATAACTGCTGACTAAAATAAAGATCCATTTCAGCCACAATAATTTCATGATCATCCAGTTTAGTCGACTAGATGTATTTGGATTTATGTGTGTGAAATGAAGTAATCACCAACAAGAATGTCGTGTTTTGCAATCAGTTAATTTTAAGATTATTTTTCTATTTGTTCCTGTTTCTTTCATATTGCATAAAATTCACAAATATTATTATACAAAGTTTTTGGTTAATATATTTTCCATCTCTTAGTGAAAATGGCATTTAATTTCAGTGAATCTGAATGAATTTGTTAATGACAAATGCTGAAATATATTTAATATGCTTGGTTGAAAGTGTCTTTATGCCCAGTGGATTCTAGGAAAGTGATGCAAATATGTATTTTTGTATATTTTTGCATGTAAATAATAAAGAACTGAATCTATTGAAGGTTTAAAAAAATAAAAAAAGCCTAGAATATAGATGTGAAATTGTAAAGTTTTAAGAGTTAGGAAGTAAACAAAAAAAATTAGAATTGCTTTTAATAAATAATATAAATATTATTTTGAAAAGAGGTTATGTGTCTTGAAATACTAGATAGGAATCTATTGAAGATATTTAATTATTTTGTTAGAGTTGTAAATTCTTTGAAGATTGCTTCTGAAGTAATCATTAAATATAATTCTAACTTAATTGAAATATATTGCATGTACATAATATGCATTTGATTAGGAGCAATTTTTAAAATAAGAAATATATATTTAACATGAATGTCAATACTTACAGGGAATTTTGGACTTCTGGAAAACTCCTTAAAATTTCTGGAATTTGATTCTTCAAAATCTGTACAAACCCTTAGTAAAGAAAGCTCTCTAACACAGCAAAATATTAATTGGGAAATGAGTTTCATACTGATGTGTATACATGATTTACAGACCAAAAGAGTTAAGAAATACATTGAATTGTGTGGGTTTTTATTTTATATGGGAACATTTGATTATGCTGTATGAAAACTGTTTTGTATTCTTTATTTTATTAGTAATATATAAAACTTTGTAAAAACATGTACATTTGATAAGAATCCTATTTCAAATCTTTTATCTTAAAACTTATCTTATTTGTTAAGAAAACATTTAAAATGATGAACTGATGATATAAATGCTTTTATATGGTAGCAGCTGCGGTCAATTTTTAATTAGTAAATTCACTTAATTTTTATTCATGTTTAAGAAACTTAATTTTTATTCCATATTTATATATTTACTCACATTTTATATTGTAACTTTATATGTGAAATATTTTAAGCTTAATGTAATATTGCAAATATTTATGAATTTTAAATTTAATTAATTTAAATAATTTGTTGTATATAATATACTTTAAAAATTTTATTTTTTTGTATTAAAAACTTTAATACTGTGTTATGCTTATTAATACTAAATTTCTACTTATTAACAATTAGTGGAAAAGTTTATAAGTATTATTAATTTATTCTTTTTACTGTTTATATTGGTGTTGGTAGAAAATTATTTGCAGAATCAATAAGTTATGTTTTTTCTTAACTTTTTTTAGCTTGAACACATGTGCAACTTGTGAACTATTTCCTGTTTGGCTAATGTCAAGATAAAATGTAAGCAAAGTGTTTCAATGGATCCTCAACGGAAGCTTTGCTTAGACTTTAACACCAAGTTTTTACAATGCAGGTGTACAGTTTGTGACCAGTTAACATTCTGGTCACCGAGGAATTTGTCTTCATCCACTATTTAAGTGGGCAATGACATAATTTGTATTTTAAATGTGTTAAGTTTTTGGATTTTAATCAACACCACTTGCTTGACAGTGTGGCCTGTTTTGGGCCTCCGGAATTTGTATCTATGATCCTTGCATATTACGTAGCTTAGCTTTATGTACATTGTTTATTACTTGTTTCTGTTGGCATTATGCTATTCTGCGAAGAATTTTTTTTAATATATATATGATTGTCATATGTTAACATGTTTTTAGCATTGTGGCTTAAAACATGTTTATGTAAAGATGTACTATAATCAGCTCAATAAGGACATTTTTATTATTGTCAAAAATGGAATTATGGATTATTTTGTGTTGACAAAATTTATTTAAAAATGTCCAGAACTCCCTGTGAATTATGTGTACATTGTGCACAAAATATTTATAAGGGTATTACATATGCAGCTGAAAAGATATAAGCTTGTATGTACAACTATGAAAGTTATATTTATCATATTTCCATATCAACTAATGTTTAACAATTATTTGTTTCAGGAAACAATAATTATTTAAAAATGCGACTAAATAGAATAAGTGAGCTATATAATTTTGCACTTAATATTGCTCTCAGGATATTTCTGATTTTTTTTACTTGTAGAAGAAATCTTTGCATATGCTTATAATATTTTAATTAGTTACTAATTAAATATTTTTTGGGTGATTAGTTGAACCTTCTATTGCTATGTATTTCTGTATCAGCAATATAATCAATATCATATACAACTTCAAAAACTATACTAACAAATTTTTGCTGAAAATATTGCTCTTGATTTAAAATCTTTTCTATTCTTAAGTATGAAAGTAGAATTTTATGTTAACTTATACAGATTAATCGGCTATTTATTGAAGTTCAAAACAATTGTAAAAAAATCAATCGTAGAACAAAAAAATTCATAGTTATGTATCTTTTAAAATTTTGCTCATAGCTCACTGTTCTATTTAGCTCATTATTAAGAAGCTGAATTTAATTATTTTTCTTCTTTATAGGTTTAAGTTAATAATACAACTGGCATTGTCTTAAGGTTCTTCAAGGTAAGTATTTTACTTATGATAAAATTCATAAAACTGTTGATAAGACCATAAATATGAATGAAAAATGGTATTTTAATAAAAGGAAAAGAATCTCAAGTTTTGTAAAATTTAGTGTGCTTTAAAACATAATTTAATTTAAATATGCATGTAACTTTATATAATATAATGGTCTAAGTGAGTTGGTCAGTTTTAAGTTTTGACATTTTCAGTGGTTGGTTAGCAATAATCAAAATTTTCTTCTTTAATTCTGTTTTTTTTTCTCCAACAATTTAATTCTGATTTCTTTTTCACTTTGATAATAGTGGCATCTTCTATATTTTTCATAACTACAAACTCTTATGTAAGATCATTATGCTTTTGCTAATGATAGCATGTAATATTTTCTGTTTCGCTTATTAGTGCAAAATAGTGAATTTTAAAAGAACATTTTTATTTCTGAAAGAAAATAAATTACTCCAGAGTAATATTTTCTTCAAATTTCAGAAGTATGTATTAGTCTTCCTGCTCTTTCCTTCCTGTAGGAATGGAGTATTCAAAAGTTTTTGATCTCAGTAGAAATCAGTCTAATCTTTCGAGTGGGATGGTTATAATTTTTACCTTTCAATCTACTACTAATTATAGCCATGCGGCTCAGTTTTTGCTATTATAAATAAAATGAAGATTTTTCTAAAAGTTAGAACTAGAATTTATATGAATTAATAGAAACAAAAATTTTAAGTTTGTTTTTTGTTAAATTGTCATGTTTAATAAAACAGTTGAAAATATGAGAGCTTTTTAATTCAATGAAATTTTAAATGAGCTATATTTTAGAAAATTTGCTCATTGTAAAAACTAAAAAAGCATAACATATGAAATCTATTTATTTAACCCCAAAACAATTGGATTCTTTACTATTAACCTATAATTTTCCTTAAATTTAAAATTATATATTTTGATTTGTCAATTACTCAATTTGTGGAATAGAAGCAGATAAATTAATTCTATTCTCTGTAACATTTATGATAAAAAGATTAATGTTCTTGTAAATTGCTATTTAACTATATTATCATATGCAAATAATAAACTTATAAGCATTATATTGATATGATCAGAAAACATGACTGCATTTTGGAATCTATATATTTAATTCAAAGTTTCCTATATAGAACTGCATAATTTTAGCGCATAGTTTTCTAAAATGTGGCAAGTATGGTTTTGAAATAGTTCTAAGGATTATATGTTTAAATAAGAGTAAATCAATAACTTATCAGTAACACAAAACCACTAATCTGAATAACATTGCTTCCTATAATTTATTTCAGGGTGTAACACTCCTTATGCTATTTATAACTCTTCCCTTGTGCATATATTCATGCTTATTTTCCTGTTACTTCAAATTTGCCCAACTGCCAGTTGAATGATAATCGTTTTTTGTTCAACACTCCTTAGTTTTAATTCTACCTCCAATGAATGTTTATAGTGGTTCTGAGTCCTCTTCGAACTGTAAGACTGTTCAATTGGCACCCATGCTTATAAAGCAACCATACACCATCAATCAAGCTTAAATATTTTCAATTTATAAATGCAATAAAATAGCACACTTTTTTTTTTATCTATTTCACTTGTTGCACAAGTATTTGTCATATGGCTCTGACTCATTTTGGACTGATATTTTAAATAAAGTTTACATATTAAAGATATTTCAAATTTGGGGAAATTATTAAAAAATTGCATTTTAAATTCATCTAATTAAATGTTCATTAAATTCTTATTTTGTGATATATTATCTAAAGCTAATTAAAAATTTTGAATTTTGGTGAGCTAGTTGTTTGTGTAAATTTATTTCTTATTATATCTTCGTATTGGACTAAAAATAACTGTAATAAACTACTTCTTTTAATAAACCAAATTTAATCTTAAGATTTTAATCATTAATGCATAGCTGTAGGCTAACCATGGAGAATCCATTGTTAGGGGAAATGCTATGCCAAAAAAATTTGATTTGAATAAAGGTTTAAGCTTGAATTAATTTAAGCTGTTTAAATAATCTACATTGTAAAGATTTTTCAGAACATTTTAAAATATGATCTATTTTCATTTTCTGTTTGCCATTTTATGTTATATTTGTTGCTAAAATGATTAAAATGCTTTTTACAGTAAATAGGTTTCGTATTTCAAACACTTAAGTTTTGATAATTGATATTAGTTCATTTTCTAAAGCATAATTGTAGACTTGCCTTGGCATGTGTCAATGTAAAGGGGAAAAATTATGCTAAATAAAAGTGATTCTATTTTAGTTGATAATATCATGAAAATATCAACTCGTGTCAAAAGAATCCTACAGTTCTTGAAATAAATTTTACATAAGTTTTTGCAGAAAATAAAACTTTTCAAGTGTATTATCCACAAGACTTTTTATTAAAAGTTAAAAAGGCACATAATGCTCAGCAGCGTATAATCTGCTGCAATTTTTCTATGAATATTCTGATAATGTGGTGTAAAATAAAATGCATATACAGTGTGATTAAAAATATAATGACTTGTACACAGAAAATATTTATCATGAAAAAGATCTGTTTGGATCCACCTCAACGTTAACTGCGATAATCTGAGATGAAAGCATAACATCGATCAGGATCTGAGAAGATTCTGGTGAAACTTACCAATTTTTAATTTTTAATAACTTTAAAAATGGGGTTAAGCATATTTTAAAATAAAATGAAATGAATTATTTTCAAACTGCACACTGGATACGTTTTTTTTATACTTCACATGCTTTGTTATCCATCACCCTACATTAATGCATTTGTTGCCGTTTTTCATTTGCCCTCCCTAGAACTTTTAGCTTAAAATTTGTGTATAACTTAAACACGTTTTGAGTTCCATATAACAATATACAAATTAAGATTTTCCAAAGCAAAACATTTCAAATTAAGACAATATGAAATGACGTTAGCTAATAGCAATTAATATCGTCACAGGGAACCAAATAGTCGTTTTTGAACATAATTTTATACTGCTTATTATAGTTAAAATAAGTCAGCTAGGTCATTACACCAACTACTATTTATTTATGGAACATAAATGGTATTACTTTCAAAACGTTTTTGTTTGTTTTTCTGGTAGAGAAGGTTTTTTTATCAGATTATCCGTTTAGTCACATAATACACTCAACGAAATACTTAACTAATTTTTTAAGTTTAACTTGTTGAAGGACAATTTTATATTATTATCAATTTCCTATCTTAGGAACATTACAGAAAAAAAACATTTTATTTTTTATATGTTCTAGTTTAACAATGTTAAATTTGATTAGTATTTAGCATGGTTTTATTAAATGGATCTTTTTAATATAGACTGTAATAAATAACATTGTGTAAAAAAAGTACTTTTTTAACTATCATAATTTTTTCTTCCTTTGAATTTATTATATTGCAACTAATTTCAACTATTCTCTCCCTAAATATTCTGTTTGTTCAAAAAAATTTTATTCTACATGACTTTTCTACAATGTAAAGGTCAAGAGTTAGCTTATTTATTAGGGGGATAACTAGTAGGTAACATATCTGATGGGTTTTTTTTCTTAATTCTATCCATAATTATTTACAATGATTTGTGTTATATGCTTGTGCTGCAATTCATTGTGTTCTCCATGTTATGAGGGTTTATCACCCAGAAATTTTCAACATTAATCATAAGGCAAATGTTGCTGAAAGCAAAAGTTGAGGGTATCAAAAAATTTTCCCTAATCAATCGAATAATTATTAAATAGTTGTGACAGCTTTAGAATGTACAGAAGTTTTAAAAATATCATTCCTTTAGAAAATTCTTTTTCTCCTGTTTTGGTTATATCTCATTAACTTTTTACTTTTACAAGATAGTCTCCTTTTTCAGGCTTAAAATACAGCCACTACTTGATTTGAATATTTATTATCAAAAGAATGAAATTTTAAAATTTATAACTAACCACCTTAAATGCCTGAATATCAGGAATCTTAATGTAGGGAAATGAAAGCTTCAAATTTGTAACAAATTATTATTTTTCTAATCTAATTATTAAAATATAATGCTTTAATTTAAATGTGTTTATGAAATATTACTTTGAGTATTGAAAAGGTAATCCTTTTATCTTTGACTAAGAATAAATTTTTTTACAGGCAATTCATTCAGTTACACCATGTCTTACCGAAATCAGTACAGTGGAAGCCCTTGGCAACAAGGAGGACCACCTTTTGGAGTTGGAGGATATAATCAAAGTTATGGTGGGTACAATGATAATTATAATGTATCGCACCAGATGATGAATTCTGGCTATAGTCGAAATCAGGGAGGTTATGGCAGCGGAATGTATGGTAGTGGTATGGGTCAAATGAGAAACATGGGCTACGGTGGTCCTTCTCGTCATTATATGAATGATAGAATGAGTAGCCGATCTTTGCCTCGTGGTCAATTGGCTCGCAAGCGTTTGCCACAAAGAAGTCCTGCAAGTGCTCATCGCTCAAAGCGTCCTAATATTGAAAGTGATCGGCGATCTGCTAAGTCTCGACGACACAGAGATTCTCGAGGTGGATCAAAAGAGCGCCATGATCGTAGTGATGAAGAAGATGATACCTACAACCCAGAAGAACCCACAGAAGATCTTTCTGATGCTGAATGTGAGTCATTTGAATGCTGGAAGCCATCTGATGAAGATGGAGAGACCGAAGAAAGCAAACAAAATGGTGAGCAGGAAACAAATGAAACGTCTGAATCTACTGATAAAGAATCAAAATCTGAAACTGGAAAGAAGCATTTATGCTATGTTTGCAAAGTTAAATGCTCTTCCAAAGAAATACTCGAGAAACATAATGCCAGTAAGAGTCATACTAACAAAATTGAAGAATTATTAACTATCAGAAGAGAAAAGAAAAAAGAAGGTACAGGAGAGGATAAAGAAAAATCTGATGATCGTAAGAAGAGTTCTAGGAAACCAAATAATTGGTGTACTGTTTGTGAGTGCACATTTAATGGCAACTTCCTGGCTCATCGCAGAACAAAAGAACACAGAAAGAAGCGAGATAAGAAATATCCAAAATGTCGACCTTGCAGGTTAGGATTCAGCAGTTCGGAGGAATACAGAGATCATTATAAGAGTGAAGAGCATAAATTGAGATCAGCAGAATTTCATTATTTGAAGAACCTTGCATCTGGTTCTGATGATGACGAAGAAGCTATTAAACCTGTTAAAGTAGAAGAAGAAGAATTTGAAGAAGTAAAAATTGAAGAAGACACTGAAAAAGAGGAAACCAAAGAAGGTGAAGAGGAATCAACTGAAGACAAGGAAAAAAGTGAGGAAGTAAACTCTGAAGAGAAGGAAGATGAGAAAGAAAAAGATGATAAAAAAGAGGAGAAAAAGGAAGAAAAGAAAGACGAGAAAAAAGAAGAAAAGGAAGAAAAAAAAGAGGTCAAGAAAAAACCAAGGGAGCCAAAATCCGTGGGGCAATCATTTGTTGTATCTGTTCAAGGATATTATTGCAAACTTTGCCATAAATTTTTCAAAGATGTTACAGTTGCTAAATCGAAACATTGTCGTTCAATAATGCACTCTGAAGCTTTCAAAAAGGCAATGGAAGAAGCTATCGAACAAGAGGAAGAAAGGCAAAAGCTTGCTGAAGAGCAAGACAAGTTAGATAAAGAGGCTGCTGATGCAGCGGAACGTGCTGCTGAAATTGCTGCAATTGAAAGAGCAGCAAAGGAGGCCATTAGAAAAGAGGCTGCTGCAAAAAAGGCCAGTAAGAAAGAAGATGATGATGAAGATGTTGAAATGGCTGAAGTTACAGAAGATGAACCTAAGGATTCAGAGAAAGATGAGAAGGATGAATCAAGTGCTGAAAATGGTATGAAAGAAGATGAAAGTAAGGAGGAACTAGAAGAAGTTGATGAATCAAAGGAGGATGCTGATGAAAAGTCTAAAGAAAGTGATGCTAAAGATGATCAACCTGAAGAAGAGCAAGAAGAAACAAAAGAGGAAGTAACTTCAAGCCCTGCAACTAGACGTCGTGGACGTGGCAGAGGACGAAAGAGGCGTTAGGAAGTTTTTGAGTACAAAATAATTTGTTTGTTAACCTGCATTATTAGCAGTTTCAATACTGCCTAGTTGTAGGTTTATTGTATTTTGACAAACCTGTGTATGAAAATGTTTGACAATGCAAGTGAACATTTTTGTATCTAATTATGACTGTAATCACAAACTTTTAATGTAAACTTTATTTTAAATCACCTATTTTTATTGATTTTTGATCAACTCATCATTGATAGTACAATGTACTCCTCTTTCTATTCAGAAGTAAGCTAAATATTAAGCAAGTTTTAAATTACTTTTTTGTCCGTTTCATAGCCTCATTCATTCCACAACATTCTTTAAATGTCAACTTCAAATTTCGTCTTGTTCTCTTGTCCATGTGATGTAGTTATTCATCTGTAGCTTTTTAAAGAAAAGATTGCTTAATAAATATGATTTTGGTTCAAACTACAGTTTTTATTTCAGCTTTTTTTAAGTTTTACACATAAGTTACATATTATATCTATATAGTATATTGTAATTATTGTCACTATATTGGTTTTAAAGTAAAAATTACATCACATGAATCTATACAGGGTGAAAATAACAGATTTTTAAATAAATTGATGTATCAGTTAAAAGATATTTTATAATATATAAATGGAATTTAGTACTTAATTTGTTCTCATTTATTATTCTCACATTAATTAAATACCTGAATAAATTTTACACCTTTAATGATATTGTTTACCTTGTCAACTGTTTATAGAAATTAGAATTAGTTTTTTTAGTCATCAGCTTATTACAAGCTTTTTTACTACAGAAATTTAAATGAAAAATTACAGGATTAAAAAATAATTGCCATTAAAACGTATTTTGTGTGATTTTAGAAATGATTAATTGCTTTCTAAAATCAAGTTAGTAATTTTAGAAAGCAATTAAATATTGTTCACACTGATTGCTATTTAATGTGTATTTTAGTGAGGCTTTAATTGAATATATTAAATTGTATTCACTGACAATTGTATTGTTCAAATCATTTTTAAAGCAGCTGGTGGTTAGCCAATAAATTGCACTTTAATGCAATTACCTTGTATCCATTCTAAAAGGAAACTAGATAACTAATTGACTCAAAATTATTTTAATAATTCAAAAGTGTAATTTATTTGGACCCTCATACAAATTTAATTTTTTAAAAAATTCATTTCTCTCAATTGTAAACGAGAAAACACGATCTTCTACTGAAAACTATGAAAATGAAGGTAATTTAGAGAGTTGAACCATAAAGTAAGTAAGGAATTGGCAATAAAACACATAACCCTCCTATTTCTACTAAGATAGACATTAATTCATTTTTAATAATTTTGACAATGAACGAAGCCTTGATATAAAATACTTTGGATTTCTAGGGAGAGAATAAAGTTAACTATCGCCATGGTTTAATTGGTAGTTTAGCAGCTCCAGCTATACACAAGTTAGCGTGGAATGAGTTCAGTTTTGAAATTTGTTCTCCTATACAAGATATCTCTGTGAAACCAAATTAGATACTTTTTAATGACACTTTAAAAAAAAAAAAGTCAATTTTCATATGTTAGATTTTTACATAAATCATGAAAGCAGTTCTTAATAGTTCGGTTTTTATAACGGTGACAATACTCGCCCCTCTTAATGTACATGCTGGTTCACTTACGAAAACTGGAACTGCAATAAAAATAAAACAAAAATTTGCTGTAAATTGGGTTTTACATCAAGAAAAGTATATCTTGTCTAGTTGGGAAATATGAGCGCAGTGGGATGCGACCGCACTCCTAAATTTTTGTTAATTGAATTTAAAATTGGGAGATAAAGTGATTTTGATATTTCAATTATAATAGCTAATCTTGGTTTATTAAACAATCCTTGACCAGTTATGGGGAATAAACACTTTTTTTGACGGTTGCACTGAAAGGAGAAACTTCCTTTTAACTGTAAACGATTTACTTTTTTCCATTGCTGAGAGCTGCTGCTGAATATAAATTTGCTGGAATTATCTATTCGAAAGTTCAGTGAAATAATTTCTCATTAACCTAATCAATCATTAAAACTCAACATCATTTGATAATTGGGGATTTTTTGGTAGGTTCCAAATTTAGTTGAAATTGTTCCTTTTGGATTCTGGGAGAAATCCACGAAGAGTTCACAGAAGAGAAGTCAGGATATGGATTTAAAACTGTGTAATCTTAAGATTTTCAAGTCTTTAATTTTGCCCGTAATTCATAAAAGAAAACCTATTAAAGGAGTGCAGAGTGCGAAAAAAAATTTAACTTTAGATCCTTATCAACTTGAAATTTTTCCACTCAATAAAAGAAATTGTAAGTTAAGAAAAGAATGGTACAATAAGAATAGATATTTAGAATATAGTTCTTCAGGAATATTATTTTTGTAGTCGTGCGTTTTCAGATTCTAATAAAGGATGTATTGAATTTGCACTTAAAACTAACAGATTTACTGGTCAGGAAGGCAGTTCAAAGATTTAAATCTAATAGATCATGCGAATTCTAATAAAAACTCCAAAAATTGATCAATTTTGCTGTTAGTTCTGATTCCATCTGTGCTAAATTTGAGAATCAGTATTCAAAAAAAAAAAGTTGCAAATATTTGAAGAAAAATATGAAATTGTTTAAATGCATCAAAGAAATGTTTGGTGAGGACACTGAAAAAAATGTGTTCTACTAACAAAGGCAGTTTTTTGGAATTAATGTGAATATGAGAACTAAAGTTTTTAAAAATGAAATCTTATTCTTATGTACACAACAATATCAAAATAATGTTCTTAGTTTGTTCAAATCCCAAATCTGCAAAATAAATAAGTCATGCTATTTTTCTGTAATAGTTGATAAAATTTAAGGTGTTCCCCATTATGAAAAAAATAGCTGCAGTTTTCCGTTACATTTATTAAGGTTTGGAAATCTGCAAACCTTTTCCTGTTTTACAAAACGAAAAAAAAACTGGTGGAGAACCTTTGTATGATCTGTTGAAAGAAACCCTTGTTCTTCATTTGGATTTAGATTAACGAGCTCAGTGTTATGATCAGCAGTGTTATGCAGCGAATATGAAACTACGATACAATGGTGTAAACTCAACTTAGTGGCACTGCAACCTCCATGGGTCCTAGGTCTACAGTGCCCATATCTGTTTTCTTGACTGAGGACCATAGGGTGTGAAACATGTCCCAGTTATGTGGTCAGCTTCACACGAAACCCTCAATCTTAAGTTCACAAGAATATTTGTTCTCAGTTTTATCGATTCAGTGAAAAGATGAATCGACTTTTTCTAGCCCCAGGAACATACAGTGGTGTAGCAGCATGAATACAGTAGGATAATCCAATGGCAATTTACGTTCATTTTTATCCACACATTTTAAATTAGTATTATGTTAGTACACCTCATCCATTCTTATTGTGAGAAAACAATTTCAGCTCCTTAACGCACTGCATTCTTCTGTAAAAATGTCAAAAAGATACTTTTTTTTTTTTTTTTTGAAAAATAAGTTGATCCACAAATACATTTTATGGAGTTGCTGAATGGTTGTCATAAATGTACTGTTTGATATTTTTAAAGTTCTATGATTTTAACATTTGAAAGTAATGCTTTTAACGGCGGGAAAGTCAATTAACATTTAATATGTATGACATCATTCGAATTTTTATTCACTATCCGTTTACGCAAGGTTGAACATTGCAAATCTTCCATGGCACTTTCAGTCACCTAATCTCAATTTTGATGTCAAAATGTTATAAAGTTGCTTCGAATTTATTTATTCTTTCTGCAAATATGAGATTTTTTAAAAATATGATTAAACTTTGAAAAAATTTCTATCCTTGACCAAAAAATGGAAAAAAAATAAAATCCAGAGCAAATTAAACTTGTGAATAATATTGACAAGATGATGCTCAATCATAGAATGAATTGCAATTCTAAATGAAATTATATTTTCAGTATCTAACAAAATTCAAACAAGATTTAAAGAAAATGGTAATCTATATTGATAGCCATTAATTCTGTATTTTCTGCGTCAGCAAATGTACACCAAGATGAACTAAATATTTCGCCTATATATAATTTCTATAACTTGCAGAAAGTGGATCTGCTGTGTTATTCAATTATAAAATCTGCAAACACAAAAAATAGCGATTTTAAAAGTAGCTTGAATTGCTTTCAGGAAAAAGCACCTATACGCACAAAATATTTAACATTATTTTTAGATTTTTTTTCACTGTGCCAGTAGTTTCAGCCATTTGTAATCACCAGAAAATTAATTTGTTTTCGAAGAGAAATGAGAAGGCGCGCTTTTCATCCCAAGCTGTCTAAGCTACTGAAAGTGGCATACCTCTTGATTATAGTTATATTGTAAGAAACTTTTCCTCTCTACAATTTGACAACAGATTCTAAAGATATTTCTCAAAATAATATACTTAAATATTTCTTAATTCTAGAAAGAAAAAGTAAAGTACATCCCCAAATTAAACCACAAAATGCTGACACTAACAAGTGACGCTACTCCAAATGACAGAAAAAACTATTAATCTTGTAAAATATATGACTGGGAAATTTCGAATAACCATTTTGCAATTTTATTTTAAATAAAAAAAACAGTTAATATAGTCTTATAAACTTTCATTTTATGTAAAATAACAAAAGTTATGAACTTATATCCGCACTCGTCCTATAAATCACCAAGTTAACTAAATAGTTATTTCTCAATATACACTCACTTCCAAAAGTTATGCACGAAGATATGAAATGCAAAAATATCAACAAATACTGCTTTGACAGGAAAGTAGCATATATATTAACGCATAAAATAAAATCACAATAGTTATATACAGAAATGAAACACAATATTACATTTTTGTAAGTTATCAGATAATGACATACTGGAGATTTAAACAGAATTATGTATAAAGCGAAAATATAAACAGCATAAAATGAAATTAATAGGTTATGTGATCCCACCCATCTATATACAAAGTTTACACCTTGTGACCATGCTTTCAATTAGGTGGTCAACCACTGCAGAATTAAGCTATAGCAATTTTTCTTGTAGAGCAGTTTCCAGCTCAATAAGAGTGGCTGAAGCTGGGAAACGTGAAGATGCAGCACGGCCGAGAGCATCATAAAGATTTTACTATGGGATTAATGTTGGGCGAATATGCTGGCCACGCCATACGCGCAATCCCTTCACTCTCCAGGTAGTCATTGACGTTGTCAGCTCTATGGGGACGTGCATTATCGTCCATTAAAACAAAAGTATGACCAACTGCTACAGCGTACAACTTCACAATTGATTCTAATACTTCATCTCGATACCGGACAGTCGTCACAGAATCCCGTTTAAAGATGTGCAGGTCGGTGCGGTATCCCAATGAAATCCCTACCCATATCATAATGCTTCCGCTTCGGAATGCGTGATGTTTTGAGGCTGATTGCGTGTTTCTTGTTCATGCCATATCCTTGTTATCTGACTCCAGAGCAAATTTTGAGTCATCAGTAAACATGACATTGCCCCAGTCAGACACAATCCAATTAACATGCTCCTCTTGATTGAAGGGATAGACAAACAAAAACTGGAGGAACCCGGGCGTATAGTCTACTCATATGTAATCTTCGGCGTACAGTAGATGAAGATATCACCTTACCAATGGACGCTGTAACCATAGATACCACACGTGTGAAGGTCGTTCTGCGATTCCACTCGACTAAAATCACAATATATCGATCTTTCGCGTGGTTTGTAACCCTTGGGCGACAGGCTATGGACCTTCGGACACCTGTGTATGTGGTTTGAAATTGTTTACATAAACTTGAAATTACAGAAAGATGAACGCCGAAGAAAAAAGTAACATATGAGATCGATTGTCCTGCTTCAATGCGCCCCACAGCACGCCATCGCTCAGAATCTTCCCTTCATCTTCTAGAAATCATAGAAACACGTATGTCTTGAAAACAAATTGTACGAAAGTTTTAATACTTTCTATCAGCACTTACATTCAACTTCTGTAAACCCTTCATAAAGCTGGTATCTTATAAGACTGCCCTTTTTGCATATTTCTTGACATGAAAGCGCGATTCGCTGTTACCTAAAAATCTGCATACTTCCATCTACCTATGTAGCGATTCGATTGGCTTCCGGAAATTAGCATTTTCCTCTCCGTGTTAAATCTCAATATATATTCTTATGTTCAGTCATGTTATGGCTGAGCCACGGCCAAGCTCTATAGAGGTTTGTTGAGCTTTTGGGTGAAATGTTTCATAAACAAATTTGGCATTCCATAAAAAAAGTAAAGTTACTAGATTTTATGGCTTTTATTTAGATGTGTGACATTTTTTGAAAGCTTACGGCATTACAGCTGTGTATATGTAAAATTACAAATTAAAAAACAATGTGCAAATGGATTATTTAAGATTATTACACTAAAAACTCGACCTATTCTTATATAGATATATATATTGAAACAAAGTTTAAATAGTTTCATAATACATAAAATATTTAAAATTCACATCGAGATTTTCCGACAAATCATCTATATCAGACAAATCAAAATAGCTGTTTGGATGTTTTAGGAAATTCAAAGGCAATAGTGTCAACATGAATTTTAGTAATTTATTTACAATTTTGGTAATCGGAAATTTCATCTAATAAACTGATATCTTTTTTGAGTCGTTCGATCATTACTACTCTATTATTACATACACTGGAAATAAAATTAAAACTATTTAAAAAAATTCCTAGGCTTAAATTTTCTCAAACTGAGCTGTTGGAACATTAGAAATGGAGTGTGTGGATTTTAAACATTGTATCAATACGTAAGAAAACTTAATCCTTGAATAATAAAAAACAAACATCCTAAAAAAGTCAGCTGTGAAAAAATAAGTACAGCCTTCCTTACAGTGTTTTGTCCTCACCACATACGCTTGGGAGCAGGCGATTTTATCACACAATGGACTAAATAAGAAAATTTCCCTTGATTCAGGTTTAAATGACTCTTGTGTTCTATTAAAAAGAAGTTAGGATTCATATATGAATGGTGTGGTTAATATATAAAATTGTACAACAGTATCCCACTAAATGGGATTAAATACGTGGAGATTTTCAATGTAATACATTTTTTTGGCAGTACCTATATAAAATCCTTTTAGTTTACATAAGTAGCTTTGTCTGCTGAATTTCTGTCCGCGATTGAATTGAGAAGAGCAGCACTGTGAGCTGTGAAACTTACTTCAGAATGTCTGTGTTTGACGTAAAAATTACATTTTATTTTGAAATTTTAATTAGAATATTTCTAATTTAAAACTTTATTAATGCTGGTTTGAATTTCTAGTAAAGTTGCAATTATAGTACATTTAAGAGATGAAACATTCCGATTCGGTACTATTCTCTCTTGAAAGAAACGAGTGGCTCGTCCTTTTAAAATTGTCCTTCATTTTTTTATTGGAAGCAGAAAAAAATATTTACTGAATCCGATTTTCTTTTCACCATTCTATCTGCGTAATTAAAAAAATAAAAACGATAACTTTTATTTTTTGTCCTTTTCAAACGCGCTTTCCAATAAGTCACAATTCGAATTGGAATAGGGATGAAAAGAGGACGAGTTTTAATCATTCATTGTACATTTCATTCAATTTGTTTTTAGTTAATTTATATGTGGCATTTCACTTCAAGATGCAAAACAAAGTTTTGAAAAGCTGTTAAATTATTCCATGATGAGTAAATTTTAAAGCTTCATATTTTCACATTTAAGTTAAAATCTTAGTATCAATTTATTTATTTATTTTTTTTTTTTTAGGTTTTTTTGTTTACTTTAGTATGCAGTAAGAAAATATCCAAATTTTTTTATTTTTCAAATTAGTTATTAAAATAATCTCTTGGGAAAAAATGTCCAAGGAAGCTGTGTCATCTAGATTTGTGAATTAGTGTTTAAAAACAAACGAATGCAATACTGTATTTTCCCGTATATAATCCACAAAATCTTTTTTTTCAAAAAAAAAAAAAAAAAAAAAAAGGATCTCATAATTCGCAGCAATTTTTCTCGGCGAATATTCGAAAATATATATTGCTGACAAAGTGTGTGTGGTGTCAAATAAAATAAGAAATACACATGATTTAAAATATAACAAATAGTATAGAAAGAGTATTATGAGGAAAAGATCTGTTTGGGTCCACCACAACGCAAAGTGCGTAAAACAGATGAAAGAGTTCGACATCGATCAAAACAACTTATTGATCTTTAGTTAGTAAAGCCTAACTTTAACTTGTAAAACTTTTTAATAACATTTAAAACGAGGTTAGTTATATTTTAAAAATAAAATATATTTGTTTTGTTAATAATTAAATTAAGGAAATTGATTATTTTCGAATTGCGCATTGAATGCACTTTTTCTTTTGTACCGTGATTGCTTTGTTTTTCATCTTACATTAATATGTTTATAACATTTTTTTTTGTCTTCCATATAACTTTAAAATTAGCTGAAACAAATCAGTCCATTTGTGGCGCCATCTGTTATTTATATTATGAAACACAAACGGCATTTCTATTAAAATTTTATTGTACGTTTTTCTGATACGGAATTTTTTTTTTTTTTTTTTTAAGATTAACCGCGGCAGTGTATAGTACACACAACAAAATTCGAAATATTTTTTGACACATAATCTGCGGATTATATACAGGAAAATAATTTTAAACAAAAATGAGATTAAATACATAGTTTTGCCATACTTTTACGAGCTATTTAATGAAAAAAAATTGGTTAATATATTTTCTGGGAAATTGATTATTTGAACTACATAAAATCTTGAATAATTTAGAGCTCTTTGAATAATTAAAGAAAATTATTGTGCATTCTGACTTACAAAACAGAGAGAGAGAGAGAGAGAATTAGATTCAACTAATATTTACTTGAGGACAATGAATCTTTCAGTCTTAAGGAAAGTTTTTATACCCATAAAAATTACTATATAATAGTTCATAAATTTAAAATAAAATGTTAAAAACGAAAAATATCCAATCATATACTTAAAAAGTCAATTTTAATTATGTATCAACTCTTTTAAAAAAATTCATTAGTTTATTTTTAAATTTCATTTAATTTTTCAATATTATTTTTGTATTTTCCATAATAATATGGATAATTTTAATTTCTTTACATATATAAAGTTTTTATAGGATATGAACTACCACTATTTTGGAAATGGCTTCAAACAGTTTTCCAATTTTTTTTTATTGAAGGAAATAGTATAAGCTACTTATTCACTGAAGTAAATACTGAAAATTAAATAAAGGGAATAAAAATACATTTCTATACATAAAAATACAATAAGAAACAAATTGTTTATGGCTTAACACATTTAAATTTCCTAAAACTGCCAATACAATTATTTTTACTGTTAACTTCTTGAAATATTTGTCTATTTTTAGATGTGATAAAAAATCACTTTAGCTAATGAGACAGAAGTGATTTTCCTCGTAAGTACTAAAATAAACTAAGATATATTAAAGCTATCAACAATAAAATATAAAAAGATATTAAAAATTTATGTTTAAATATAAATACTTTTGGGCATTTTATTTTGGAATTTTTAAATTTTACACTTTCATGCTTTAATCTTTTAAGAAAATAACTATATTTTTTCTACTCCCACATTATTTAAACTAATAAAATTTTTGTAACATAATCAAACATCAATGTAGTAAAAATACATAATTAGAATTAAGCCTTAGTGGAATTTGTAAATTTAAAATACAACTGATACAGTATAAATTTTATGCATTTTTTTTCAATAACGTTTGTTATTAAAACTGTTCACTTGAGAAAAAGAAAATGTTTTCAAATTATTAGCATAAAGTTAAAAAATTCATTTTTCTTAATCCAATTTGGTTAAATACTTCTTTAGTAAAATAACAAGTAAAATTTTCAAGCTTATTTACACTTTTTTCTGCCTCACTGTAATATGTAATACCAAAACAAGTCAGAAATACATATTAAGCAGTCAGCAGAAGATGTTTTTTTACCAATTATCATATGAACATATAAATATCTCCCTCAGATATGGTTGTTTGCTTAGTTGGCAAATCCTTTTTGAAATTTTTAAAAGAAAATAAAAACAGAGCTATTTAAATTTGACACAATTAAAAGAATATTATTTAATATGTTGCCATCCACTCTGTCTCGTGGTCAGAGTACCTGACTGCAAATAGGGAGATCCTGGGTATGAAATAAAATTTGGGCACAGATGTATTTTCTCTCTCTGTCTATCCTGTCATTGTATGAATGAATTGTGAATGGTTACCTACCCTATAAGCAGGTACCTATGACATGAGGAAGTCGGACTCTACAGCAAAATATAGTTCAGTTGGAAAAGAGGAGCAGCGCCCCCCAAACAACAACATTCAAAATGTTTGTGAAATTAATACAGGCTTTTGGTTTTTGCCATATGTTTTGTAAAAGTAAAAAAAAAAAAAAAAAAAAAAAAAAAAAAAAAAATGGAGAACTAAGGGATATAATTAGTAAAACTATTTTGACATCTGTAGTACCACCAATAGATGTATAGTGATAAAAATTTTATAATAAATGAATCAAACTAAAATAGCTTTAGCCTTTATTCACATTTCATTTTATTATGACTATCCTAGGAAAGTTAAACAGCGAAAACTATAAAGACTCGTTAAATTCTTCATTGGAATACATTTTTGTACTTGAAGTAACACGTAGAAACAATCCTTTGAACAGAAACAATTAGATAGTTTGAGTTAAAGGCAGTTTTATTTTTAATGTATCTTTAATCATTTACAAGATTAGATGTTTATATTATTATATATAAATACTTGGTTCTTCAGTCATCACTATTCTGTAACAATTTCATATTACCAAGTATTGGAGTGAGACAGTGACACAATTTTAACTAATTTTACATATCTGTCAATTCCTATTAAAAACAATGTATTTTATAGAATGTTTTTTCATATTTTAAAACTTTTTTGTTAATTAACAATTTTTTAAATTTTCAGAAAGTAAAATTGAAACAATAATTTATTCAATATAAAATTATTATTCATGAAAATAAATCATTATTCTCTTTAACTATTAACGCAAAAGACATTAAAATGAGGATTACACACACAAGACAAAAACGGGACAAAACACACGATACACGTGAGACAAAAATTACAATTTTTGAAAAAAAAAAATAAATAAATAAATAAAAATATTCTAATTGCAATATTTTACACAATGGAAAATCTAATGTACTGCATTAAAGCAAATACTCTTTAGTGTGGGAAAATTAACATATAATGGATGCAAAATTTTTTTCCTTATATACCAATGTAATAAAAAAATTAAATTTTTTTAAAGTTTTTCGAATTGGAGTTTTGGATACTTTAAATCTTATAAATTATTGGTAAAATATATAAATTTTAATGATATGAATTAATTTTTTTAAATGCAATTTTTAAAATAAAAGTCTTTTAACAGTTATTTTTTAATGAAGACTAACCCTAAATTCCTAAAAGAAAATTATATATAACTTACTGTAAAAATAAGAAAAAGTTGGTTAGATAAAGTAATAGTAAAAAATTAGAAATATTGTAAAAGATGTAATCTTACAGAATTTTTAAATATATATAATCATAACTATTATTTTACTTCCTTTGACATAAAAAGTTTTATTTCCTTTGACACATTAATTATATTATTTCTATAAAAATGTTCTACTTCAATATAAACAAAAACCTATATGTTTATAAAATTGATAATTCCATCAACATTTATGATTGATAAAAAGTAAACAATGTAAGCTTTTAGCATTGACATTTACTTCAAAAAAATGTCTGTCCCTGCAATTTTAAAGTTAATTGTTTTATATTTTTACTACATTTATTCTACAAGATATTTATTATGTGAATTCACATTAAAAGCTTAACATAATATTCAAAGAAGATGTTATTAGTTTAAAATATATTCAAAATTAACTTGTTACTATTTAACTGAAAATTAAACATCAGAATAAATATACTGTATACTTCTTGATCTAAAATTTTTTTATAAAAGCTTGTGAGAAAAAAATGACAATGAATATTGTGAATAAATTTGAGAGAAATCAGATTATAAACATGACATTGCCTTAAAATTTATGTTCAGCATTATTTGTAGATTTGATAAAGCATCCTCTAAACTTGATGAATATTTTTACATCTGGTAACACAAAAAATTTCTGCAACAAAACTGACTTTTTTGGTGGTGAAGGGATTACACTCTGGATTGATGAGTATGAACTTTGCTTGTCATAAAACTGCCTTAGAGCATTTTTAACACAATTGATAAATTTTGGGAAATAAAGTTATTTTTAAATTGAAATTGTAGTACATAAAGTTGTTTTGTTAAAAATTAAAATTAAAGAACATTTTCATATAAAAAGGCAACAAATATTGATATTATTTCATATTATCAACATTTTATCACACTCATGAAGGCAATGAATTAACCATGAATGAATGATACATTTTTTTAAAACAATTATATAAGAGACTAATGTCTCATATACAAACAGGAACCTTCATAAACATAGGTCAGTGTGGAATGCTACAATGGAGAAAAGATCATTAATTGAAAAATTATGTTTAGAGGATATATTATTCACTGACATTAAAATTCTTTATAGGTATTTATTTTTTTATACTAATGACAAAATTATGAGTGTTACATAATTTTCAAACCAAATGGAGAACTTATATTTTTGGAAATCAGTTAGTGAAATTTATTAAATATTAAAAAGCAAAACAATGCTTGAAGTCATAATTAAATGTTAAAGATTAAATTTGAAATGGGTGACATTCTAAAAACTATATTAATATTAAAAACAAAGTATCATTTATGTATTTGAATTTATGTTCCAAGGTACTGGTAGATTGCAAAAAATAAAGGATAGGCAAAAAACAAAATTTACAAATTTGTGACACGTGAAAATTCATGATAAACATCAAAATCTTATTTGAGAATCAGTTTAATGTTTATGGAATTATCAATTAAATTATTTCACTAGCTTTATTTTATTTCAACATATGAATGTTAACTTACATTTATGTGATAAATTAGTACAACATATTTTAAAGGATAAAAACCTGACAACTTTTATAATTTTAAGATGAACAGCTTTATTTTGAATGATATAATAGTTTTAATAAACCTCCATCTAGTTTTAATTTTGATAAAAAAAAAAAAAATCCTTTGTAGTAATGTACACACATTATGAAATAATTTTAATATTTGTTAAAAACCCTAAAATATCTTAAGAAAAGAGTCTTTAGTATTGTTAAAATTTGCTTTAAATGTAAAAAGGGACATATTTAAAAACAATTTTTGATCTTTAATTTATATGTATATAATAATAGTTGCATAAAATAATATAAATCATAAAAGATAAGCAATCAGCATTAATGATTGTTTCATATAATTATTTTCGCTGGCTGGCGTCGTTTCCATGAGAAGTCAAGTAAAATTACTCCAAGTAAAAAAAATTACGGCCTTGGACAAAGCATACAATTTTATCTTTATAGAAATTTTCCTGAAAGAGAAATTCGTTAGTAGCCTATAAACTTCTTACGATGACCAGGCATTCAAAAATATGTTCCGCTATAAATCTTTTAGTTGAAATAAATAAAATATCATTTAAACATTTTAAAACCGATCTAAATATAATTTAAATACATACATATTTAAAAATAAAAATTGAAAATATATAATTTTTGATATACTCAATTTGTTTTACTCAAATTTTGACTATTTTTGAAAGAACTTTGTAATTTATATTTCTTAACTATAAAGAACTACTTCATATAAGAAACTACATTACCTTAAAAATAGACAACAGAACTGCAAAAAAATATTTTTAATCATAATATACAAATTTTTTAATTCTACATTTTATACAGTTATAAAATATATCACAAACTAATTTAATATATAAATAATATATTATAAAACAATCATATCTTAAACCAATAATAAAAATAATTTAAAAATATGCAACAGCAATTTTAAACATGAATACACTAAATTTGAAAAAAGTATTTGAAAATAAATTTCTGTTTCAAATTTTCTTTTTTTTTTGTTTTGTTTAAATTAACAAAGCCCATAGGATGGTTATAATTAATTCTAAAAGGAGTTTATATAATCTTATACTATTTGTTGCTCTGTTAAGCACAAATTTGCAATTATAATTTAGTTCATTTAAACTAGACATAATTCATGGTGTCATATCATTATAGAAAGGATTCAACACATCCACATTTCGAGTAGTGGGCCGTGACGGTTCTGTAACAATGGTGACTTTATTGAACACTCCTCGTCCAAAATAATCAGCAACAACGGCAAATCCATCATCCGCCCGTTCCAACTGATGATGAAATTGCTCATGTAAATCTTTGCTTTGTTCCTGAGACCTTATAATTCCCAAGACCTTTTGGTTTTCTGACAAACAGAGTGGGCATTCAGAATCATGTTCTGCACTGTAACTTTCAAAGCACTGTTGATGATAGGAGTGCCCACAAAGGAAATGCACAGATGGCAATTCTAGTTGATGAGTACAACCACTGCATTTAGAAACTTGAAATATTTTTGGATTAGTTCGCAATTCTTCCATCTGAGTTCTCATCTTTTCCGTCTCTTCTCTGTATTGTTTAATCAATCTTTCATCTTCAGCTATCTGCTCATTTTCTTTTTGTAAGTATCTAATTATATAATCTTTTATTAAATCCAATGTTGCTGTGTGGCTTTTTGCCATTATGTCGACTACAAGTATTGGTGACAAAAGATTATTTCGTTCAATTTCATTTAAGATAGTTAATACATATGGTTTCTGACCCTTCTCCTGTTGACAGAAAAACCATAAGGCCTGGACCCACAAATTTGGATCGTAACTACCAAACCTTTCACAAGTTCGCATTATTGCATCAAAGTCCCCATTCTCTATATGGTAGAAAATTATTTGTTGATATAATTTTGCTTTCTCATATAAATGTAAAATACCTGGTTTAAAATCACTCATTTGACACAAAACTAAAGCCTGATTTATGCTATAACTAGCATCAGAATTTCTGAGCATTTCCATAATTTTCACCTCGTGTTTCTTTTTAGCAGTAACATCAGTTTCTTTGCTGTAAGCTTTCAAGCATAATTCCAAGTATGTATTATAAACAAGACTAGAAGATGTAGGTCGTACTTTGATCATATGCTCTAAAAATTCAAGAAGTCGTTCAGAATTATTAACAAATATATGAATGAATTCCTCAGGATTAGCAGATACAACTTTATCTGGCATTGATGTTAAAGGATTGTAATCTGTGCATAGCCTCTTTAAAACTTGAGTAGTTTGCTCTGGTACTTCAGTCATTAATATCTTCCCATATGTTTTTAAGTTTCCTTCAGCAGCTTCAAAATCTAATTTAGAAATATATTTAAGAGCTTTATCATAGTCTTTTAGATCTTCTAGAAGGATTTTTAAATACCAATCATGCTGGTCATGGTGTTCAGCTAAATATAATGCATGTTTATAATACCCTGCTTGTCGGCACACTTTCATAGCTGTTTCGACATCAAAATGAATCTCTCGATCTTTGGTCATAATAAATTCATCTAACTTTGAAATATCTTTCAATTTGGTATAGCAGTTAAGTAAAAGAGTTGTATGATCTTCAGTTGCTAAGTCCTTTTTGTGAAGTGCTTGTAAATAAGCAGTTAAATTATGAATTCTCTGGGCATCAAGGAATTTTCTGATAACATAGGAAGCTTCAAGTTTGCCAATTGTTTTGATATATTGGGTTATAGCTCCATCATGATCTCCTTTACTATAGAGATGGTCACCATATTGTCGGAAAATATCAATTAATCCATCTTCGTCATACTGTTGACTTTTAGCTAAACTAATGGCTAAAGCATACTGATTTTTTTTGAACAACATATCAAGTTTACTCTGGGTGTCTTTCTCTTGTAAGGAATAAACTTTTCCATCCTGTGACAGTACATATAAAGATCCCCACTCAGATATAACATCAACAACTGCAGGCAAAGGAGCTGAATAAGCTATGAATTTATTTTGAATATCATACACTGTCACAATATTCATCTCAACTGGCATAGGAGACATTGCTGAGGAATGAACAGCTTTACTATCTTTACCAACAACAACAAGGTAACTTCTGAACCAATGCAATAATACTTTTTCCCCATCAAATGCCAAGCATGGTCCTCTGCCATCATGCTGATAAAAATAAACAGCTTCTTGACGACCAATTACAAACTGATGATCTTGCTTGGCATCGCTTAGGACAGAACATTTCTGTACACACCCATGATTATCAAGAAGTGTTTTAGTCTCCTTGTCTTTTACAGATAAGTTGAATGAATAAATTTCCTCAAATGTAGAAGCAAACAGGAAGGTTTGTTTACCTTGCGTTCTGAATGCAAGCCCTGTTAAGGCGCTATTACTTGCTTTAAAAACTTTTTGTTTACTTTGTCTTTCACGAGTAATGTCTCCTCTGGCGAATAAAATACTTCCATCAGCGAAACCTGCAGCAAGAAAATTCATATTTTCATGGGCAGCGATGGCTGTGATAGGATAAGAAACACCTTGAGGCCTTATAATCCTTACACATAAGGGTTTACCCAACCTATCTACTTTGTCAACATTCCACACTTTAATAATAGAAGTATCAGCAGGTTCATCATCTCCAACCGTAATTAAAATAGGATTTAGTCGCAACTGCTCAATGTGGACCACTTTCAATTCATAAGCTTTAAATGATAAAAGTTGAAATTGTCTATTGAGAAAATAAACATTACCTTCTGAATCTCCTAGTAGTATTTGTCCCCTCCCACTCGTAGAGCAAGTTACTTTTATATCTTTCAATTTTTCATATACTTGTGATGTTTCATGGTCTTTTACAATATCCTTCTCGAAAAAGTTGAAACGCCGCCACTGTAAAAAAGCCATGTTTATAAAATAAGAAAGTGTGTGTGATCAAGCATTCATCATTATAATAGTTCTCTACTATAGTAAGAGAATTTGCATTCGGTTGACAACAAAAGTGATATCAGAAGACAGTAATAATTGAAGTTGTAGTTCATATCGTATAAATTCATATTCCTACTGAATAATTTTCGGGTTGCATAATTTTTATAATGGAGAAAAATAAATTTTTTAGGTGAATAATATTATTGATTTTTAATGTAGGATTCTAATTTTATATGGTCCACAGTATGTAAAAAGAATATATAAAAGTATTGGTTATTTTTTGCATTCACTATGACCGAATCATTATTCATTTAGGTTTGAGCTGCTATCACTGTTGTTTACATTTGTTCTAGTTTTTATATTTTGACATTTAATTTTCCAGATCAAATTAGCAAATAATTGCGAAAATGCTAAACAAAATTTAAAATTTCCAATCTGGAATTTTAATTAAGATACATATGTTGTTACAAATATCATTTAATAATGAGATTAGCATAATATTTGATTGCATATGTACTTCTATGTATGCGTGTGTCTTTCTCATTTTATTTAATTAACTCAGATACATGATTGAACACTTTCAGAGCGAACTTTTATGAAAATATCACTTCATAAACCATAGAAAAAAATTATTTGTATTGAACTGATTTTGTTATAATCCCTCATAAAATGCATTCTCTAGCTCATTCTCAAGAAATGCCGCTAGTCACAGATTTTTGTAATGTTAATTTCGCGAGGAATAGTGGCTTGCATTGTCAGTATGTAGCTCATGCACGAGAAGATAGTCATACGTGTAATGTTTGTCACAAAACTTTCGCTGAGAAAAGCAATTTGAAAATTCATTACCTAAGTCATGCTAACGTTAGTCCGCCTGTAAGTGTGATGTGTTGTAAAAGCTATAATCAAAAATGCCATTCAGATCAGAATCATACTTCTAACGCTGAAGAAAAGCCTCATATATGTGAGACTTGTAACAAGACTTTCCCGTCAAAAAACGATCTCTCATCTCATAGTATAACTCATGCAAAAGAAAAGCCTTATATGTGTGATATGTGTAGTAAAGGATTTGCAGATAAATGGCATTTAAAAAGACATTATTTTATTCATACAAAAGAAAAACCTCATGTTTGTGACATATGCAGCAAAGATTTTGCACGGAAAGATCATCTCCAAAAACATTATCGTACTCATTCCAAGGGTAAATCTCATATGCAGTAGATGTGGTTATAATCATGTGAATAATACAATTGTAGAAATATTTATGCAGTATTTATGAATTAAAACTTTAGAGATTTAAATTCTTCAATCTAGAAATGTTTTACTGTCCTCATAATGTGCATCCCATGTTTAATTCATTGAAATATTGTAATCCATTTGATATCACTATTCCTTGAAAAGAAGTATTCTGTACTTTTAGGGATATACTCTTGTAAACACATTTTGAACTTCATTATGTAAATATATTCATTATATATATATATATATATATATATATATATATATATATATATATATATATATATATATATATATATATATACACACATACACATTTGAATTTGTGATCAGTACTCTTTAATAATTTAAATATAAACTCATTTGCTTTATTATGACCAATTATTGTTGTGATAGTGGTATAGATTAACTTCTTTGTGTGATAATTGTATAGTGTAAATTGTTTTGGTGAGCCATGTTTAAAGTAAGTGGGTATTAAAATCTGTAAGAGTTTTAAATTGAATATAACCTGATTAGAGAGTTTGCTATTTATAGCTTCATGTAATCGAAAATTATGCTTCAAAATTATTTAATACATAATATATAAATAATTTTTATGTTTAAATTTTTAATAAAAAATATAACAGTTAAAGTGGAAGAAAATCATGTATGAGAATTTGATGTAATGTATGAAAATGTAGCATGGAAATACTTATAGTATGTTTTTCTATAGTTAATATTTTTATGACACAATCTTTCATTTTTGATATTAATATGAATACAGAATAAATTTATAATTTAAGTATATTATTATATTAATCTTTCTTTGACATTAAATCTTTAATTAATTAGTGCTTAGTATCACAAACTTTAGTATATTTATTTTTGTCTCAATTATATTGTCAGTTACAAAAATTTATTAAATTATGTACGACTGTAATACAAGCACATCTTTAAATCTGATTAAACTTTAAGTGGTACAAGTTCGGTATCCCCATATAAGATTTCTCGCCAAATCTGGCGTCCTTTGTTTATTGCGTAGTGTTGCCAATTTCAGCTTTTGTTTTTATTTTAGTGTTGCCAAATTCAGTTTTAGTTACTTTTTTTTGTTGCCACTATTCAATTTTCTTGTGTTTAACATAAATTTTAAAGCTATTTAAAATTTACTTCAACTCTCATTGTTCTAGAACATTCTATGTCCCACGTTTTTTCTACATTTCTATTTGAATTGGAAGCCATTTGTCTTTAGTTTGCTGTAGGTGCAATTAAGGGATGTGCTTTGTTGTCACCAGCGTCTAATCATCGTAAATTTTTCTTTTTTACAATTTCTTTTACATTAATTCTTTTTATTTGGTTTATTTAATATATATTTATTATTATCTTATTAATTTAATTTATTATCATCTTCTTAATTTAATTTATTATTATCTTATTAATTTAATTTATTATTGTCTTCTTAATTTAGCTTCACATTTTGTTAGTTTATTATTATATTGCCATGATGTCTCATGCTCGTAGTGTTGTCGAGAAATATCAACAGATTATTTTATCTAAAATTAAAGATTTTTTAATCCTTTTTTTTCAATTTTATAAAGTAATTTATATTTAAAATAATATTTTTTGTATGCCTTTTTTTTTTTTTTTTTTTTTTTTTTTTGTTTTTTAAAATTTTATAAAGTGTAAATATTTTTAAAAATTTTTTTTTGCATGCCTTTAAAAAAAAAAAAAAAAAAAAAAAAAAGAAAAAAAAAACTGAAATGTGATACTGGTGACAGCGAAAAAAATGTCGAAATAAACATACCAATCGGCATATCAGCTAAACTTCATATCAAGTAAGTCTATCATTTATATTTATTTCCCTTTTTTAATTTTCTAAAATGCTTATTTTTCGATCGAACTTCGGGAAATTTCCCGTGTTAGCTTATCATGCTTACATTGGCGATGAAAAAAATTCGCCAATATATGGGGACACTGAACTAGTTCCCTTTAAGCTTTTCATTTATGAATAAACAATATTTATAGATAATGTTTAATTTTTAAAATAGTATGGTTAACATAAACAAGGTATTTTTAAGTAACATTGATTGTCTGTAATGTGTTCTTTTAAATATATATAATCACAATGGCTTCATTGCAGTTTTATTTTTTAAAGTAAATTATTATTTATTGCTATCAATGTTTAACTCACAGACAGTCATTTAACACATAATTATATGAATTTGTAACAATTATATTATACTGGTAGTAATGGTAAGGTATATGTTTTATGAAACCATTGTAATTATTGATTATTTTACCTGTAAAAATATATAACGAAACAAAAGCAAATTGTAATTTAATGGTATAACATAAGGATGTCTATAAACAAAAGACTGCTTTTGAATTTTTTCAATGTACTTTCATTAATATGTGTAAGCAAACATACTCTATTACAGAAATCTATCTTTTCTTGCTCTTATGGGCAAAGAATTTTTATATAACAACTTCATTTTTAATTAATATTTGTAATTTTTCAATTAGCAATTGGTCTGCTTATGTTTAAATAATTCAATATTTACAAAACTTAAAATATACTATCATATTACACATTATTTTCCATATAGTCCTTAAATACTTGTATACATATGTCATATTTTTAATGAATATAACTCAAAATCTAGTTAAATTTTTAAAGTACCACTATCAATTGAATGATTTAGTTGCAAATTGCAAAAAATTATATGAAATAAAAGTTTTTAAAAATTATCTTTGAATCTTATTCTCCAAATTACATTTTTATCTCTCCTAAATAGAAAAACAGTGTTTCTCGAACTACAATTTGTGTGAAAAATCTTGATTTTAATTATTGTACTTATTTTGATTATATGCTATTTTATGCCAATAATGTTTTATCAGAATATTTTGTTTTTACTTTGCCATTGATGATTGCCTATCAGAAAACCATTCTTTTCAGTAATGTGTATTATCAAATAAAGCCTATTTTATTTCTACTATTATGTTAACAAGAAATTGCTTGTTTTTATAAGTGGGGGGTTGAAGCATATGGATAGAAATTCCCCAAAAGTTTCATGAATCTTTTTCAATAAATATTTCTTTTTTCTTTCTTTCTTTTTTTAAGTTTTGAAAATTTAAACACTTTTGTGTTGAGACATTAAAAAATAAATTTGAAGCAATTTTTAATTGATCATCATTGGTTTTCTCTAACAATCATTGCCAAATACTTGATCACTAATACTATCCTGATTAAATTTATGATTTAGCTAAAATTTTTTAAGCAAAACTGAAACATATCTGACAAGTTCTTATATTGACTGCACCTTGATATATATTTTATGGTTTTTATTAAACCCATTTATTTGATTCACAATCAAATTCTAGTTGTTTAATGTTTATTTTTTTTACATAGCTGAAAACTACTATATTCTCACATTTGATATTGATAGTTGGATCTGTTCTTAAGAAAAATATTTTAAATTAATTTATAGTGATTTATTTAACATAATAAAAATCTTTTGAATTAAAAAATAAAAGTGTAAAAATTTCATGGTACTCCTTAAATATATATAAAATGAAATTTGTGTCAAATTTCTAAATACCCTGTATGTATTAACCTTTTAATAATTCTTATAAACTACAAAATATTCACTTTCTTTTTATTTGAGACAGTGTTTACGATACAATTAAAGTAATGTTTTATTTATAGAGAAATAAAGTAATAAGTTTTGTTTTACTTAAATATCTATGAAATGATTTATTAAGCGAGATTTTATTAGAAAAAAATGTAGGATAATTAATGTCAAGAATTTATTCTCTTATTGCATTTAATTGCATATTGAGTTTAAGAATCAAGTTGTGATTTCATGAGTCCATGAATTTTAATATTTATAAAAAATTGTTTTTTGTAAATTTAAAATCCCTGGTTTACTATAATTTAAATTATATTCTTTTTAATACTTTCATTGTACTTCTATTGCAAGTCATGTGAAAGTTAAATTGAACCTAAATAAGCCAAGATGGTATTAGGTTTTTGATATTTTTAAATGTTTCAAATATTGCTATTTTTTTGTCTTATATGTATGGAGGCTCCAGTGCAGAAAATAAATCCATCTCAGTTTATTTATTAACTTAGAGTTTTAAAATGCAATGAGATATCAATTGCAAGAACTTGATATATGTTACTAACATTGATATAAAATCAATCTTGGTCCAGTGTTGCTAAGATTAAATTTATCTTGTCAAATACTAATTTAAGCCATCATATGAGTCAAAAACTCTTTATTTAACTTATTGCTATATCTAAAACTAATGCAACTAACTGCAGAAGTAATAACTTGATTTTTTATTTGTATAGTCTTTAATTTTATCATTAAAATGTAATATTATAAAGTAAATTAAATGTAACATTATATTATAGAGTAGTATAATGTTTTTGATTTTAGTTAAAATGTAGGTCAGAAGTTAATATTTTTAGCAAGGAAACCAAATATCAATTTACAAATTTTTGAAAATAATTTTATTTTTCTAAAAAGAACATCATTCTATAATTGCCATTTATAGAAACTTTGAAATTCATAGAATTCTTAAGAGTTTTTAACATAACTGTTTAACTTATTGACTTAAACACCAAGAAAGTTACTAATCTTAAGTGTAATTCTCTAAAAAATTTTACATCCACTTTTGTAAAAATATTTTATGTGAAAAGTGGATTTGGATTACTTGAGCAATGAAGCATCTACATAAAAAGATGAGTACAGGAATTATGTTCATAATTTAAGGTGTAATGGTATAGAAAATATATTTTTTATTGAGGACACACTTTTCTCAGAAAAAGTTTAAAAAATTTCTCTTTAGAAAATTACAAACATGTTTGTAAATTGGAAACTTAAGAAAGGATGACTCTCTAAAGCTTCAAAGTTCTGTTCTTTCCTAATTTCTCTGAAAACATGAGTATTTGTTGAATAATCATTTCAACTGTGAAGTAGAGTTTGTAAACTTGAGCCTAGTTTTCATTTCACATATTTTAACTTTTTCCTAGTTTCTGTGAAGAAAGTGATATAATAAAAGGTATAATATCTACTTTAATTATATTTTTAAAAATCCAGTCTATGTATTTTATCTGATGTGGCATAGAGTATTATGTAGTATAAATGTTTCCCATGAAAAATGCATTTATTTTGTTTTTTTATGCTTAAAACTAGAATAAAGATTGTATTTTAAATTATTGTTACTGATGACACTAATTCTACATTTTCTGAATCAAATATGCATTTATTTTATGTATGAGATGAATTGCATTATAAAGTTTTAAATACCTTTTTTCAATTTATGCATAGAATTACAAATTGGTATTACATTTTTTATTTATGTTTTGAAATTTCTTATAGCTATGCTTTGTTAATGCTTGTTAACAATTTCTTCGCCTTCACTTACAGTATAACACTGAAAATAGTTTGAAATTAAAATCATGTGAATGGTTTAAATTATTAATTATTATATGTACTAGTTTGAAAGATATCATCTTATAGTATTATATATAAATTGTGAACATTAACTAAAAATATTGTATCGAAAAAATAAAGGCAAATTAATGTAACATTTGACTTTTTATTTTATTTGTAATCAAACTTATTTGAAATGAAGTGACATGTTATTCTTGAACAAAATTTAGGTATTATATTTTATTATTGTAAATAAATAAAATGAGTTTTATATAATAAGCTTAATATTTAAAGGGTACTTTAAAAGTAAAATTTAATTCATAACAGTATATGTAAGTTCAGATTTACATTATTTAATCTTGGAAAAGTTTTAATTATAGCAATTATTTGGGAAAGTATTTTTAAAAATTTAGACAAATTATACAAAATAATTTATGTGTTAAGTTTATATTTCTTTTAAATTAATAAGGATATTTCAGAGTTTGTAAAAATAATACAAGAAATAACAAAAGTGAAATAAAAATTAATGAAGATTTACTCAATAAACATAAAATATTTGATAATTTAATATGTATGATTCATGTTTATGATTTTATTTATAAAAAAATGTTTTCTTATAAAATTTTTATCTCACTAGCTATGAACCACGTTCATTCACATATTTTGTAGTATTGTGCACATTATAATAATTTTATAAATTCATGACCAAAATTATAGTTATAATGGAATTATCTATCTATACAATATTAATTTAAAAGTTATTTTATAGATAAAAATATTTATTATAAATTTTTATCTATTATCTTTATTTATTAAAGAGTTAATCTCATAAATATCTGGAATATTTATGTGGCAAAATATGTTTTACCATTTTTACGTTTACAACAAAATAATTGCAATGTAAACTTCTGGAGTAAGCTATATAAATAAAATTTTAGACCAAAATTTCATTTTTCTAAGAAGAATTATTAATATTTTTTACTTAATAATGAAATATATCTGTCTGAAGCATAATATTTTCTACTTAAAGTAAATGTACACTTTTGGACCTTGCACCATAAAACCCAACCAACTGCTTAAAGTATATATGCTATGCATAAGTATTTTAAAAATTGTTTTTTAATGTGTAAGTATTTTTGAAGCAAATGCTTAACAAAACAATTTTTTCTCAAACATTTACGTAAAAAATTTTTTTGAAGCAAATTAACGAAATATTGTATAATTGTTTATTTGGAAAAAGTAACTATAGAAAGTTATTTTATCAGTTTCATAATTAAGTTTTTAACATTTTAAATTTCAAATTAAACCTTGGTTACTATTAATTTTTTTTGTTAAACATTTATTTATTTATATTTTTACTTAATACTAAATATCAATTATTAAAATTATAGTTATTGAGAGAATTGGTTTTTTATTATTAATGTTACATAGGGTTAATACAATAAGTATATTTGCAGCATTTTAAATGAAATATTAAAAATGAGGTACTAAAATTGGGAAAATCATTTGCAGAAACCTTTAACGAAGTTCATGTTAATAGTTTTTTACAATATTCTTTCTGGGAACTTTTCTGTCATTATAAGTTTTCAGCACATTATTTGGAACATAGCAGCTTATTGGCAAAATTGAAGTAAGATTCTTAAAAATTGGATAATTTGTCAATCTTAAAAATTGTTGGTGATGGACAAATGGTGTAAATTAGATCATTTCTTACCCAAATGCCAACTGAAACGACTGACAAACTGGAACTGATGAACGAATTTTGGATATATTATTTCGGTTGTTACATTTCTTTTTATAAGACAAAATTATTTTTATTAATTTTTTCCATTGTTTATAATTTTATGCTTTTTTAATATGCTCTAACACATAAGCTATTGTACTTTTTTTTTTTTTAAAAAAAAAGAAAAGCTTTTAGCTATTTAATCGGTTATAAAATGTAAATTTAAGTTAGAACTGATGAACCTACTTCTCCTGAACTATTTGATATCTATACCTTATATTACAGCAATTCAAATGTTATATTTATTTATTATTCTTAGTAATGAATTATGAAATTATTATCTATATCTACTTAAAATTCATAGAATTATTTTTAATTATATTTAATATTTACAGTTATGAATTATGCAATTTTAACGAAAAAAATTATATTCATATTTATGTAAATTTTTGCCGTAATAAAAAAAATTCTTGGTTAAAAGTGTTGGTAAAAATAATTAAACAATAAAGTACTTTTTTAAACATTTATTTTTAGAGTTTGATGGAAATTAACAGGATACATTTCAAACTACTTCATTTTAATGTAATAAAGAGGGGCAATCTGTACATTACAGCATTTTTTAGTTGCTATTTATTCGAGTAGATGGCACTAGCATAATTTTTTTTTACGGCAGTGGTCGCCTAACTTTTGAAGCTTTTGAACTATTATTATCGTCTTTTAAAATCCTATTTCAAATTACAACTTTTTGAAAAAATTTAAAAATTTTTACTTTTTATAAATGTACTTATCTTGTAAATGTAAAACCAGTTTTATAATTAAACTATATGTAATTAAAATAAATTAATTGAAATTATGCATAAAAAAATTAAAGTTTAGTTAGTAATAAATGATATATGTAAAAAAAATATCAGACTTTTTGTAATTTTAATTAAAAAGATGGATTTTTTTTTTTTTTTTTTTTTTTTTTGTCGTTGTCAACAGTTTATTAATACTAGGATAGTAGGTAGGGGCTGCCATTCGAATACATTTGTCCAAGTATTCGTCAGTGAGTCTCTACTTTTGTACTTACAATAAATGTCAGTGAAAAAGGACGTAAAGCTAAACGTCAACTTTATTTTAAGACAAACCTGGAATAAAATTAGATATTTTCTTTAGGAACTAATGATCTTGTATACACTTTTATGTTAAACTAAGTACAATTTCGAAATTACTACAGGAAAAATATTTTGCTACAACGAAAGCTTATAAAACACTATAGAAATTTATTAAAAAAATACCTTACAAAATAATTATTTTATTAATTACGAATACATATTTTAAGACATTAAAATTATTGTAATTTTCATTTTATTTGGATTTACTTGGAAAATAGAAACAATTCAAAAATTAAGCACAAGCACTTTTGTAAAAGAAAAGAGATATTAACAGTTCGTAAATTTCGGCAGATTCATGTATCTAAATATACAACAGAGTTCTAAATTCGTTTGATTAATTATAAAATTTTTAAAAAAGGCATTACTTTAAATTATCTTTGTAATTCCAAAAATATAATTTATTAATACAAAAGCGAAATATTTATTATTAGTAATTAAAAAAAATGATTAGTCAATAAAAAAATTCTAACATAATAGCGATCAAAAGTAATTTTTTTAAATTTTAAATAAATATTATGTTAACCTATGGTAGTAAATGGTGTGTTATGTTTAAATTATTTGTAATCCCTTTGTATGTGCGTGTGTGTGAAAATAATTTACTAACAAATAATGTCATAACTTTTTGACATCGAGTCTTACTTAGCTTTTCATTTAAAATTTAATGATTGACGCGAATTATCAAAATGTGTATTAAATGTTATGTGTGTTGATGGCTTTTCATATAACACACAATTATCTTGAACTGTATAAAGTCTGAATTTTAAATAAACCATTTTAATATAGCTCAAAAATTGTTGAATAAAAAATAAAAGGAATTTTTTTTTTTTTTTGTAACTATTATGTTAGAAAACTCACTATAGAATAAATTGCATGCTAAGATTTATTCTATATAACACAGCAACAAATTTGGAGAAAAAATAACTTTACGCGATAGATCGTAGGAAGAATAAATAACGGGGCTGTTATTCAAATTTATGAGTGAAAATATTTTCTATTCATTGTCATCAATGAAAAATCGCTTCAGTCAAATAAATCTTGATAATTTTTCATATAACACCTATTATTCACATACACATATTTCTTCATAATTTTATAATTTGCTTTCAGCAAGCAAATTTTTGAGATACAACTAGGTTTGTAACATAATACTTACAAAATTTTAGGTGTGTTCAAAGTAGTCCCCTCCAGCATCAATGCACTTTTGTAGACGAATTTTCCACTGATTAAATGCCTCAACCTATTCATTTCTTGGAATAGATGAAAAAAATGCAATTATAGCCACATCAATCTCTTCTTCTGAATGAAAATGACCTCCACGTAAGTTCTTTTTTAGATTAAAGAATAATCAAAAGTCGCACATAGCTAGATCAGGAGAATACGGCGGATGTTTAATTTGTTTTTGTTTTAAGAAATTCAACTGTTAATCCGGCTGTATGTGAAGATGCATTGTCATTGTGAAGCATTAGTCCCCTAACTTTCAGTTCTGGTAGAATTTCTGGAAGACATTTAGTGGTATACCAGTTTGCTTTTATCGTCTTCTGTCCTTTTAACTTGATGACTTTGACCAATCCCGTACTTTTGAAGAAAACGGCATACATCACTTTTGTCAGTGCGCGTTGTTTTTTCACCATGGTCGTCGTGGGATCATTTTCAAAAACCCATACTTTGCTTTCTTGACGTGTTGGAACGTCAAAAAAACGATACGTACATTTCATCACCTGTTACAATTTTAGAAATGATGTACCTGTTACATCATATAGCAATTTAAGAGTTTCTTTTTTGAATCTGACACGCTCTTCTTTTTGGTGCTCTGTTAGATTATGGGGAACCCAACGGCAAACTACTTTTTCCATATGTAATGCTTCATGAATGATTTTGTGTATGGCTGCTGATCCAGTGTTAAGTTCCTTCTGTATCATTTGATAGGTACAGCGATTATCATCCATAAGCATTTTTCGTAGGGCAGACACATTATCCGGGATTACTGACTACGGCGGCCTTCCCGTGTGTTCTTCATCCTGAAGAAAATTGCGACTTCTTCTAAATTCTCTAAACCATCTGAATACAGTAGCACGAGCTGGAGATTCACCACCAAATGCAAATTGCAACTGTTGAACGCATTCTTCTTGATTCAATCCTGCTTTAAAATCGTAGAAAATTATAACGCGAAAATGTTATCGCGTCAACTCCATTTTCTCTTCTGCTAAAAATTTATTCTATAGTAAACAAGTTGAAGTAAGTCAGTAAAAAATCGTCTTGTGTGTTAAAATAGTATGTATTTTAAAATTAAACCGTTATTTTTATTTTGTAAATTCTCGTTTATGCGTATCTCAAAAATTTCAGAGTAACCCTCGTATTAACTTGATAAATTTACTAGTTGAAATACAGAGAACCCAACATAGTTAAAATAATCAAGATTTCACAGATAAGGTGGTTGGCGCACGTATTCTGATATGACAATGAAATCCCTCTCAGGCAAATAACTTTTAAAACTCCAGAAGGAAAGAGGAAGACCAAGAACTAGATGGATAGGTATAATGGAAGAATGGCTAAGGGACATAGGAGTCAATAATTGGAAAGTCATTCCCAGTGATAGATCAAGATGGCATAACCTGACTGAGACAACCTTGGCCGGCAATCGGCTGTAGCGCTTGGGTAGAAGAAGAATTTTACTAGTTTTTTTTAATTATTATTGTTATTATTATTATTTTTTTGAGATTTATTACCGAATCATAAATATTTTTTCTTTCATCCTAAATAAATTTGAAGTGTCATTCACGTTCTTCATTAATTTTAGTTTTTTATAAATATGATTTCTTTATTGTTTCTATTCCAAACATGTAACGTTTATCCCAAAATTCTAAGTTCCCGAGAAATATCACGTTGGGAAATTTTTAATTTCCTATATATCATGTTGCATATATATCAATAAAATGTTGTCCACATTTTTAATCATACTAGTACATGATTAATAAATAATGAAAGGATACAATTCAACATGTTTGGGTATTATTAATCACTCTTGTCAAATGTCTTTTGTGGCATTTAAGCTGAAAGATAAAAAAGAAGTAATATTGATTAAAAATTGACTTAAAAATTTATAATGTGATAAGAAAAGAGAAAGAGCAAACACTACTGAACAATCCTTTTAATCAAAAGCAATCGCTATAATCGTGTTGTGGGTGGTATGACTAATTTTGGGTTGTTATGCTTAATGTCTCAAAGGTAATTATACGAAACTGTATAAAACTCATAATTAATTATTGAAAATCTTATAAGAATGAAAAAAATAAGATTTTTTTTATATATGACTGAAATAATTGCCTCTGAACAGATAATTATTTTAGCTTTATATAATTAATAATAAATGAGCATTGTAAAGGCAAAATTTGTAATCCCTGTTCGCAACTTAATTAAACATGTCAAACCACTTTTGGATAAATCAAATTCAAAACATTAGAAATAAATATAAAGATAAATGAATGAAGTATATTTTTACTAAGATAAAAAAGAAGAATGTAAAAAAAATTAGATGAAATTTTTAATCAACATAACTAAATGATGATGTATACACAAATGAAAGAAAATATGTATAACATCTCAATATCATGTGAGACTCACATGATCGTGCTAAAGTGTCGCAATAAGGCGTGGTATATACTCGACAAATGTCTGAATGTATTCCAAAGTCAATTCACATTTGAATCCACTGGATGTTGAGATCCTATTTCTGAACGGCGCAATGAAAGGCATTCCAAATATACTTAATAATGTTTATATCCGTGAATTTGGGTGGTCAAATGTCTAAAATCAGAGGAGTGATCTTAGAGCTACTTGAACATTCAAAATGGAAAATAATACGTTGCCTTGCTAGAATTTTTAGTCCACCAGAACACATAATGCTCATAAAATGCTGTAGATGATCTGAATAATGTTTATGTATCAATTATGTATCACAGATCGTTCGTACAAGTGTTAGAGGTCTATATCGTACTAACTGTACATGTTCCGCTGATACTACAGAGGCTCTATCATCTTGAACAATTCCCTGTTAACTTGTTGGATTCATAGATTTGTCAGGTTTTGCTTATAATCTCCCAAGTTCTTGCATCTTCTCTCTCCAAGTTCTTTTTCCAGCTACATCACTGATATTCGATATTTTACCAGACAATCGATATACGTGATGCGCATGTTGTATATAGAAATTCAAATTTCATCACATTTTCGCAGATGCAATGCCCATATCTGCACACCAAATTCAAAGTTATTCAATTTTGAATAACATGCCATTGTAGTTGCAATAATCTTCAGTTTTAACATTTCATGCATTGCAGACCTAGAACTATGAGCTTTGTCTCACATATGTTGTCTTAAGTAGGCACAGACTACCATATTGCATTGATGATTGGTAGTATATTTTCATATGCACGAGTCTTTTTAACACTTGAATTGAATGTACATGAAATTGGGTTGCTATTATTGTTACATTCAGTTTTTCACACACAGCGAGGTGATTTTAATAAAAGATAACATAAACTGCATTACCAATAATTGTAAATTTACTGAGAAATTAGTAAACATGTTTATAGAAAGTGTTTCAAAAATAAAACGCATATTTTCATCAGAGCTTTTACTATATTATTTCCTTACAAAACCTTCTCTTCTTCTTTCTTGGCACTACATCCTAATGCTGTGGACTAGGGTTGGGCCTTAGTCTGTAGCACAATATTTCTCCAAGTAGCTCTGTCTGTGACTATAATTCTGCAGTTGCATATCTTTAAAGTTTTTAGGTCGTTCAAGACAGCATCAAGCCACCTTTTCTTTGGTCTACCTCTTGGCCTGTTGCAAATGGGCTTCCTATGAGAGATCTCAACCACCCAGTAATGAAGTGATACTGAATGTTCCTAAGCCATGAAATTCTCTGTGTTTGACGAATCTTACTATATTTTTATGATTGATAAGATCTCCCAATTTATCATTAGTTCTAATTCTCCAACAATTAAATTGTAATGAACCAAAAAATTTTCTAAGAATTTATTGTTAAAAAATTAATAAGTCATTTATCTTTTTGTGTCATAATTCAAGTTTTGCCACCGTATGTCATCCCGCTACTAACCTCATAAAACATATAAAAATAAAGTTTTTATTCTGTTTATTCACCGAATTTTTGCTTGGAGTTGAAATAGAAATGACTAGACTAAATGTGGAAGGAAACTAAAATCAGGAATTTAGTTCCCAGGCAAAAAATATTATGTTTAGTTACCGAATTGGGAAAACAAATTTTATAATCAATGTTTAAACTGTAGTTAACGTTGATTTGATGCATTGTAACGTTTGAAAAATCAATTGGTTACGTTATAATTCACATAATTTCGGAACTGTGTTCACTTCAAGAATGGAGCTGTATAGTTCTTTCCTTCTTTCAAAATTGGCATCTCTGTGTAACCACTAGAGGCAGAGAAAAATATGTTAAAAGTGATTATGTTTATTTATTTTTGATTTTTGAGAATTTGTTTTCTCTGCCATGAACTTTAAATTTCCCAAAGCTCATCCGAGAAGAAAATGCATTGCAACTCGTATGGAAGGAGTCTTGAATTCAATATTGACTAATTTTGCGAATAAAGGGAATTTTCAAACATTCTGCACCTTATTTGGTTTCTTATAGCTGATTTGTATGAAATACTTACTAAACTAAATCTGTGGCACGACAACCCATGTGGATCAAGGCCTACAATGCCCATATCTGTTTTCCTGACTTATGGCCCCGAGGTTCGAATCATACGTCCCTGTTAAGTGGTCAGCCTGATGAAAAACTCCTAGTGTTTAGTTCCAAAACAAACTTGTTATACAGTTGATGGACTCACTAAAGGGATGAACGGCTGAGTCGACACTGCCCATCCTGAAAATTATAAAGAATTAGCGGAGGAAAAGTTAATATTTTGGGACCAGGTGAGTTGCTTTCAGATGCGAAAAATTTGTTTTATGAATGTTTTCGATCAAACATAAGAAATTTTATAGCCTGAATAATAAAACTCGGTTACAAAATCATATTTTCGGTCATATTATCAAGTGGGATTTTCCATCAAAGTGAATTGATAGTATACAAAAAACAGTGGACTTGACAGTTCGAAGCGCTACCACTAAGTCACTGGGCTTCTTACATGAAAGATCATATGGACAAAATTGTAATGAAATTAACAAAAATGTAATAAAAAATTTAGACTTTCATTTCTGTATTCGTAACTTTTTTTTTATTTAATTAGTAAAACAAAAAGTTTTATCTCAGAAATTTTGGTTCTTATAATTTAATAAGCATAATAAGTACGCAGTTATGCTTACATTAAATTTAGGCATTGATTCCTTTAGAAATGTGTGCTTTTAGAGTGAATTTAATCATTTATAAATGTGAAATGTTAAGGTAATTTCTTTTATTAATGCGCATGGTTCTTTTTCTTTAATAATAAAACGAAAATTGCATAAATGCTGTATGTCTCAACCGTTTTATTATTATGAATGGCTGTGGCTTGTATATAGCGAATTAAGGGCTCATTTCAAATGGCAAGTAAAGTGCCCTTTCCGTTCCCAGTGCATCGCTTTATCTATGTCGAGGTCTACTTGTAGTTATTTTAATAAAGAAACGCGATGATCTGACAAATAGTCTTCCCTCTCCGAAATGGAATACATTTTATATTTTGGAAATATCATCAAATGATTTCGTTAAAACGATTCTTTATATCGGGGCCACGGATAATAGCTACCTGATGTTTGACATACTGTGGGGTGGGACAGAGACGGCGACCCCCTCACTAAATTTGCAGTGATTACTGGCGATGAACTAGTTTTGTTTGTACTTTCCTTCTTCTGTCGAGACGATTCTGTCCTTGGCCACATGATGATCACTTTTACCCCTTTCTGTTCACCCTTGCCAGGTGATGCTTCTTCTTAAACCCGACCTTCACCGCTCAACAGAACAATCAGATAATGTTGTCTAAAGGATGGATTTAGGTCGTATAAAAAGCAATTCCACTCCATGTTTAAAATTAAAAAAAAGGAAAGGTACCGCTGTGAAGGGAAATAATAATATCATTTTTTTTTCACTGTAAATTTTATTTATAAGTGAATGTTACTCGATTATGCTTCGAACAAAGTTATTGTGTTGGAATGGTGTTTTATTTCAACGTTTACCTTGACCGTTCATGTAGAATGGATTTACAAGTCAATCTGTGTTGTGTTTATATTTTTTGATTAATGCCAAACAATGAAGTAAAGAATAAAAAGCTAAAAGGTATAAGTAAATAGTTGAAATTTAATTCATTAATTTATGAGGAAACTATATCACAATCTAATCACCCTGAGGTACAGAAAACTGTTTTGCGTTTATTTATTTATTATTTTATACATTTTGATTTAGAACAAATATTCTAGATTGTTCTTTTTTATTATTAATTTTGAGAATAAAAACTAAAAATTTTTAAAGTGAAATTTATATTTTTAGTACCATTGCTTCTTTTAAAATTTGTTGCGAACACTTTGGGTATAAGGAGAAGAGAACACAAATAATAACTAATAAAGCACTTCTTCCAAAACCAACTAAATATGGGATTAAAATTTAGCTTAGACACGAAGATTTAACTTAATTTAGGTTAAATTAATAAGGAACTAAATATCGGTGCTATTTTGTAGTGATATATAACCAGCTTTTCAAATCTCGTGAACAAAATTGTCACCCTATGGACTTCTGCTTCTCAATTTTTTTTTTTTAAATAAATAAAAACTTAAAGCATTTCTAAAATTATTATTATATAACTCCTACATCATTGAAAGGAAATAATATTTTTAGTGTGATAATAAAGCTTTGAATTTAATTTATTTAAAGCATGCTAAATATTATTAAATTAAAAAAAAATTAAAAATGCTATTTAATAGTAAGAAACCTTATTATTAAGACAAAATTATAAATCTATTTAAGAGCAGTTTAATTGTAGCGAAATTATTTTATAAATTTTAATTTTACTTTAATATAACTAAAAGTTATTATGAATGTTCTTAATTAAATATGTTCTTAATAAAATTAAATACGTTCTTAAATAATGTTCTTAATTTACATTCATAAATAATGATGCAGGCAAGCCCTAGACTGTATTTAAGGTTAAAGGGTTCGAAATACAGGTCTATGATCCAGCGTCTCGTAATTTTGAACCACTATTAGTTGATGAGGTTCACAGCTGAGCTGGCACCCTCCTTTTCGCATCCACGCTACTCAGCTTTGGATGTTTCTGTCTAACGTGGACACGTCTCCAACCGACAGAGCTCCAGCAACCTAGAGAGAGCGAATGGAGTCACCCTTCTAGTTCCTACTTTTACCCCTAGGAAAGCGATGCTACACTTTGTTGATCTTAAGTAAAGAAGTATGAAGTTACTGAGTCATTGGGGTTCACATATTCTTTATATGATACTTGTTTCCGTTTGCTTCAAAATGTTTCTTTTCCATTTTGTTTCAGTGTGAAATATAAAGAAAATATTGTAAACCAAAACCAATATTGGCTTTGATAAATATGATAAATGAAACTTCTTTTTAAGATAAATTTGTCATTGAAAACTAAAATGAAATCTTTATTGCTTTAGATTGGACAGGAATTTTACAATTTAAAGAAGGAGCAAAAAGAAGATATTGAGAAGTATAATTAAAATTTAGATTTTGAGATTTTTAATAGTTGAGATTTATATATTAGAGATCTATATATATTTCATATATGGATATGATCTATATATTCATATAAGTAAATTTCAAAATACGTATATAAAAGACATTTCAGCCATACACTTCTGACACAATATCATTGTTTTTTATCACACAATGATATGTTTTTTTTTTTTTTTTTTTAAATCCAAATTTTTTCTCACTTGCTCATCTTTTGAGAAGAATTAAGAATTTTTATCATTTTGATACCGAAACTGTGAAGAATTAAGAGTCGGGCTTTTTTACACAGAATTTTAAAAACTAACTCTGGGAATAGCTAATAATGATTAATGCGATTTTGATGACATTTTTTTCTTACGACTAATTTTTATAACATTTAAAAAACAGAGCAAGCACTTAGTGCATTCATCAACTGTCAGTAGGTTTCATTTCCATCGCTTTCCTAATTTTGAGCTTTCTAATTTCTAAGTTAATTATGTTTAATTTGTCAAATGCAAAAATAATCTTAGCATAATAAACCCATCCTAGTCTTAAGGTTTTGGTTTACAAAATTTCATATAACTAAATGCTGTAAATTTCAAAGCGAAATTTTATACAGTCATATGCAAATAAAGTGCTCTGTCTCACTGGTGAAGTTCATAAGTTATGTTACCATAGACACTTTTAATCTCAAATAATTCTGTCTAACTAACTTATATGAACACAATCATGTGTAACGAAGGAGGAAATTTCCTCCTTCGTAAGTTTCTCTTCCGAAACCAGGAAATTTCCCAACAACCAGCGAAACAAGGACGCATACTGAAAGCAGAAATGTAATAATTATCTTTCGTTCTTCAACAGAGTCTAAGATCGATCACGGGAACAGTGGAAGATATCGAGCTTCCACTCCGAAGCGAATGATCCTACTAGATATGTATATATTTCAAAACATGCGTCATAAGCTTTTGGTATTGATTGCACCCTTTTGAATGAAAAGTCTCAGGTTTGATCACAGTCACTGTTGAATAACAGAAGTTAAGCATTGCTTTGGTGTTTTCTGCACTATTGGGTAAGTACTTGGGAGTTTTCCTAAGTTGATTTTTAGTTAATTTTTAACGCATGGCACTGTGAAATTCCATGCAAGATTCAGCAAGATATAAGTTGGTGACTTGCTGAAATTTCAAGGTTGACGTTCCTATAAGTCAATTAAAAGGTATAAACTATTGGTAAAGCATTCATAGCCAATTAACAGCTGCATCTATTTTTTAGGAACTTGTTTCAGTTCCTATTTTCCATGGTAAACGAAAGTTCACATCTTCTCAAATTTATTACTACTGGTCGGTCCACTGAAAAGATCTCAAGTTTCAATCCATAAATCAAGGCAGTAAAATAAATATTTTCGTCCAAAAATGGCATGACTTTTAATCAGTTAAATATTTTTCCCCAAGTATCGTTCCAGGTCATGACCATCTTAGCCAATTTCATCAGGTCTTCTTTATGTTGTTCTAATAGTTTTTTTTTTTTTTTTTTTTTTTAATTTCCGAAAAACAGCATTTGATTCGATCTTCAAGTGAGTCATTGTTATATGGGCAAAAATTTTAATTGTCCCTTATGTTATTAGTTACAATCGTGAAATTTTGTCTATTACATTGAGTTGATAATTTCACTGAAATGAATGAATGAATGAAGGGGTGTGTTGATTTAGTATATTTTGTCAGATAAGTTTTGGTATTTGAAAGGAGACTTGTATTAAAGCACTGTGTTGTGAGATCTGTAAAAACATATCGTTATCATTAAGTACAAGGTATCTAAAATAGAATTATCTAGTTAGCAGATTAGAAACATCACATTTGCTTCCAATTCTGTTGCAAAAAGTCATCTATAGAATGACACCAAATCATGTGTACAGCTTTAGGAATTGCTGTTGCATTTCATGACACTGAAAGTTTGCTACCAAAAGTTCAAAAACAAGGACCATGACATTCAAGAGGCAAATCACTCTGTCAGGTTTATTGATGTTGAAGCTCTGCTGCGAAAACTTGTGGAAGAAAAGTAACATTCAACCACTTGAGAATTAGTAAAGAAATTAGTGCTTTGTCCATTCATCATTCGCACTATGCATCGCATAAGTTTGATTACTGGGTGTCGTATAAGCTAACTCAAACAGATAAAGACAGATGTGATTAGACCTGAACTAATCTGATCGAATATTAATGCAAGGATAAAATTCTGACCGGATCGTCAGTTGTGATGAAAAGTGGATTTACTTAAACAACACAAGCCAAAAAAGTGTCTGGACTGTGCAATTGTGAACTTATTGGAAACGTCGCCAAACTCAATTTGACCAACAAGAAGATCATGCTTTGTATCTGGTGGAATTGCCGGTTGTTAACTACAAAGAATATCTGGAAAAAAGTAAAACTATCAACAATAAGGTTCACAGTGACATGCCAGTGCATGTTAACGTTGCTGTTAAATCCAAACGTCGAAGTGAGTTTCGGCGCAAGAAGGCACTATCCCATCTATACCACGTGTGTCTACATTGGACTCGGTGCGGACTCACATGGGTTGCCATACCCATCATGTAAGTCCGGCATCGCTGCTTCAGATTTCCACCTTTCATTACATCTGCAAATACCGCTCTCTGGTGCTATCTTCGATTCCGCACAGGGTGTTCGGAATGAGCTTGATCAGTTTTTGAATTCGCGGCCAATAAATTTCAGGGCAAAAGTCTTTGAAAAATTACTGTAACATCTGTTGGAAATCATAGATTTTTGTGGTGATTACTACCGGCACTAAAGGTACTGCTTTCATGTTTTTTCGAGTTTTATTAAGAAAAGTTTTGCTGGAAATCTTTCATTAGTGACACACACACGCACACACAGGTTGAGAACACATATATATGGCTTAAAGTAAAATTTAAATTAATTTAAAAAATATTGTTTAGAAATTCTTAGCACAATAAGTGAAAAAGTAACGTAACTTTTGAATTGCTCAAATAAGAAATTAAAAAAAAAAAAAAATGGGGAATAAGAACAAGCTAAAAAATTTAGAAAACAAAGAATAATTAGAGTGATATTGGCTAAGAAAAATGGAAATTAGAAACAAGAAAATTGAGAAGAAAGAAAACAAAAATCTTGCAAAATGATAACAATAAAACTTGTTCCTTCTCCTCAGAGTAGTAGGAGATAAGACTTAAGCGTTGCGAATTCATTTGCTTAAAATTTCTAAGAAGAATAAAGAAAGTATATAAAAAAGCAATTCTGGACGCTTTCGAAGGAAAATATCGATTAAATTAGAAAGTAAAAGTTAAAAGTTTCTCAAGCGAAATTACAAAAATATAATTGCACTTGGAGATGCAAAATGTTTATAAATTTGCAACAAGTTTTATAATAAATACAAATTTTAAGGGACGGAGTAAGTATTTTAAAAAAAAGATTAAAAGAAATGATATTGAATACAAACAATTAATGATATTTAACTTGTCCCCCTTTTCTATATTGTACAATACTAGTTCTAGGACATTGGGTCCTATGAGACTTTTAATGTGAATAGACTTTCTCAACATGATATTTTCTTTGATTAAATCAGATAATTTGAAATTGTTGGTCCGGAGAAATATTTAAATGTATGCTAAAACCATAAAAGTGTGTGTGTGTATATATATATATATATATATATATATATATATATATAAATTTTATTTATTTAAAACTTTTTATGAATGTAAATTTTTTGTGCTCTTTTCATATTATATTTTATTTTAAAGAATTAATTCTTATACGATAATTTTAAACTAATTCTTAAAAGATCTGCAGAATAATAGTTTTAAAAAGATGCAATTTATTCTTTAGTTTTAAAACATGAAATTACAAGACAATGTCTTGTTCTGTAATGTCAGAAATGGTACATTTAGTTATACTGGAAAAGAATGGCAACATACCATTCAGTAGGGTTTCGCAAACTCGATATTTCGCCGAAATTACTGGAAAACACTTACCTATCATTATTTATCAATAAATTTTCAGGTACATTTAATCGGAACAAAAGTGGGCAGTTTCTTTCACTTTGAGTTGTTTGAAAGAAAAATGTAGTATTTCATGTTAAACTCGTGGGAAGCGTTACTTTGAAAGTGTTTACGAAAACGTAAATACTTTCAAATTAATGACACTTAATTAAAAAAAAAAAAGTGAAAGGGACACATTAGTAAGCATTTTTTCCACTTGTCTAGCCTTTCGAGTTCTGGGAGAATGTTCGACAGTAATTATAAATTTTATTTATTTATTTAACACATTTCCGAGACCCATCGTCAAGGAGGCTGTGTTTAGGGAAATTGTGAAACAAAACCTGCCAGTCCGAGAGTTGGGTGAAGGTCTCTTAAAGTGTTGAACTCGTAAATTTTTAACGAGATATAAAAAATAAAGTTTGCGAAATATCGGGGAGATCTCTCTCCGCCAACTTCACGCCAAGGTCATTCCAAATCTTGTTCTCAATAAATGAAGGGGAATACCGGTAATACCATTGTTGACAGACAACGTGTGCATTGTTGTAAAAGCTTTGGTTGAATTTTCCCCCCATTAAAATAGACGCCATGTTTTGTGGTTAGAATATGGGTGACATTGTATTGTGGTCTATTTGAAGGAGGGGGGGGGTGTAAAAAGAATTCTGACTAATTTTTCCAATGTCCGAATATATATATAATTATTTAAGTTTTATAAATTTCATTTTTACAACAATATGAAATATTAAGTATGCATTTATTTTATACTCAAAATTTTAATTCTTTACGGTATCCTTTTTTTTATTTCTCATATAAAGTCCTAAGAACACTACATTTTGGCGACAAAAATAATTTTAATAATGGGATTGCGCAAGCACGTCATATATTTCCCTAAATTAAATTATTTTAATTATAATCAACAAAAAATAAGTACATGCATTGCTGACTAAAAATTCAAAAAGTAATTTTAAAAGAAAGGTTACTTAAAAGAAGTTCTCTATTTAAGTTAAATTAAAGATAAGTTTTAAAATGTTTTTCATTAATTTAAAGAGGATTATGTATGTACATATATATATTACAGTTCGCAATAATCTTGTAAAAAAAATAATTAATAATTGAATTCGACTGTAACTTAACTTGCGAAGCTATGCATACTTTTTGGTTTGACTCATGAATCGTTTTGTAATCATCTTTTTACCTATCAAGGATGATTAAACCAAGACTTATGATTTAAAATGACCGTTAAAACATTTCAACCATCTATACCAGAAATGGGAGTCAACTGATTGTTGAATTAGAATTCGAAGAACAAACCATTCAGTGGCCAACTCGGCACTCTTTTCTTCAGTTCTTGTATTGTGAATTGAAATACGTTGCCATTCTCTTACGATGCATAAATATGGTTCTCTATTTTCAAAATGTAAGATGATTGGAAGATTAACGTAAAATTATTCGAAACATGTATCGACTAAGGTTATGTTCAATAGCAAATAATTTTGTGGTTGAAGTGATTTGATCTGTGTCACATGAAGCATATTTCATAAGTTTTTGAGAGAAAAAGTATTAAGAATGATACTTGAAATTTTAAAAAAATGTAACTATCTTATATAGAATAATTTTTAATTTTTTTTTTAATTTTAAGGAAATTCAAATCGAAATGGTAGTTGAATGGTCCCTCCAATTCAACAAATCTTACGGTTGTTTCTCATCTTGATACGCTACAATGTTTTTGGTTTATAAAGTCGATATTGAAATCGTGAGTTTGCCTATGTAACTAGAGCTTATTTTGTTCCTAGGCTCAGCAATAATTTACTAATAATTGCTTTATACTTTAACACCTCTCCTGTGGAATGATATGTAATTCTAGAGAATAAGTTGCTACCTCACGTATCAAATTCATTTGCTGGGGATTTAATATTACGAAGGTTTCCCTCTGGGCAAAACGCTGAGTTGTATGTCTAGCGTTACGATACTCAGTTTAATCGTTTGTGAGTTCGACCATCATTTCAAGCATTAATGTTTGTGGTAGTAAAGATTTTACTTGAAGCATTAGATCAGGTCAAATTCTAGGATAATTTTTTGTCGTGTTGTGTTAAAAAAAAAAAAAAAAAAAAAAAAAAAAAAAAAACTAGAATAGAAAAATAAAAACTTTGGCAAAATGACAATGAAATATTTTTACTTCAATAAATCTTATTCAACTATTTTCGGTTTGCACTCATCTAAAATTTCAGATTAGATTATTGTACTGATCATCGAATTTTAAACTGTTAGTCCTGATTGAATTAGCTTTCGTTTACAATAAAATGTCTTTAGAGAATTAAACAAACACAGAGTGTGAGAAAAAACGTAGATCGTTAGAAATAAAATCAATCCACAGCATTGATTTGCTTTGAATGTACTTTTGGGCAATGTCAGCTAACATAGCTTCCACGCACAATCAAACTTGATCTAGTGCACCGTAGAATGTAATAATATTCCTCTTTAATCATTCTTTCATCAACCATCAAATATATTGATATTATGTTGAACAGGGAAACAGACTAAGAAAGCAATGCGATTTGTTGAATTAAGGAAATTTTTTGAACATTTGTGATGCGTGGGTATGCATAATTCTTTTGTAGTATGTGGTGGCAGGGAACATTTGAAATTAAGAAATTAAGAATTAAGACAGTCAGCAAAATCATAGAGACATATTGTTGGATTATTAAATAACCACTGAAATCCGGACCGATCTTATATACAATAAACTATAAACTAACTATAAACATACAAAATGATAATAACAAATCTTTCAACCGATGCTGTTATGTAATTGAGAATAGTTAAGGGAAAATCTGAAAACATTAAACATAAAAAAATTATCCTGAATAAGGCATCATTTGATATAACTTTAATTAATAATTAAATTACTTCACGTACGTAGTTTCGGGTACCTTTGACAGATAAACAAAAACCTCTCCAGTGAATATCGTAGACTGGAGTACCTTTCGTGGTATGATCAACAATGATTACACAAGAATAGCTTAACATCAGGTTTTCAGATAAATCCTGGTTATTTAATGCATTGAGATTGGACATATCCGTATTTATCACCATAGTGGAAATGCTTTGCAACTGCACTTGCTATTCACATGTCACAAAAAAAAAAATAAATAAATAAAATAAATAAATAAATAAATAAAACCTGACAAATTTCAGGTAATTCTTCTGATGAGAAACATCTATTATTGTTCAATTGAATCTGAGATTCAAACTTAGGGCCTTCTATTTTGAAGATGATTGTCTTATTTTTAGATCTTGGTAAGCTTCTGCTATGGATATATTGAAGAAATATGGCATAGGTGCCGTATAATCCAGGATGTCAAATTCTGACTTTGGCGATTTTTTTGGTGGATTTTCTTATGTATCTGTTAGCCTTATTTTTATTACGTCATACATAGGAAGACCTATAAGAATTATGCAGAAATTTCTATTTTGGTAACCTTAGTATTTACGTTATCGTGAAGGTCATAATACGTCATCTTGGCAACATTTCTTCACCGCTAAAAAATTTAGAATTTGGAATAATGGATTATACGTCACCTGTGCCAGAAATATTTATAAAATTTCATTAATTATAAATAATTTTTTAAATTTTTTATCTTAAGAGGTCAAAAATAGAAAGCCTTTCCGAAATATGTAAGTAGAAGGAGTACATTAATTTATTATTATGCATTCATTTTTAGGATATTTTGCTATATGTACAACAGTAGCAGATGTTTCTTGTATTCCATATGAACTAAACAATGTCCTGTCTAAGATATGAATAATACCTAAACATTAGATTAACCGAAAAATAAGTACAACAAAGGTGACTGGCTATCAAATGAACGAATTCCTCCCAAATGACTTTATGATTCTGTAATGTTCAACTCATCAATATCTTTGAAACATGGTGAAACTTTTTTACTCATATTTTATTAATACTTTCATAGGGATTCATGAGAGAAAAATTCGTGTCTTTTGGATTAATGGGATCAATGATATGCTAATAAGATAATATCTATGTAAATGGAGTTGTATTAACGAATATGTATAATAGCTAAGGTCACAGTGAGTGTTGTTGTTGCACCAGCAATCTTACCTGTACCTAGGTTGATTTGGGTTTTTTTGATTTAGATGGAAATTTTCAATATTTTACCTTTTAGCCCCAGAGGTATCATTTCACTTGGAGCAAATTCTGATTACGACATTTTTAACGTATTCCTGCAGTCTTTAATGAACTCAACTGATCTACAGTTTAGTCGGGATTCAAACTCATTATCCTTTAATGATGAGAATCATTCCTTCTGTTCACTGCGGCCTTACAATGAGCGACGTGAATAAAATACAATATCTGACAATCATCTAAAAGTAAACAGACGTTACAAATGTAGAGAGATAAATAGAGATGGAAGGTTTTTCGCTTCTTTCGACAGCAGCATAATTTCGCTTTATTTTTTTATTTTAATCTCTCTGAGCTCAAACAGTTACTACAGATAGATTTCAAGAACCAATGTAACAAATAACTCCTAGTTGTTTCATCACTTTCACTAAATAATATGTTCTGGGACAAACATCTTACTGACTTAATAGATTGCGCGAGTTGCAATCTGTAAATATATATATATATATATATATATATATATATATATATATATATATATATATATATATATATATATTATTTTTTTTCAAATTCGGAATTTTTGTATAATGAAGAAATGTTGCCAAGATGACATATCGTCACGTGCGCGATGACGTAAATACTAGGTTACCAAAATTGAATTTTCTGTATAATTCTTATAGGTCTCCATATGTATGACGTAATAAAATCGAGATTGCCAGAAACATAAGAAAATCAGACAAAAAAATCACCAATCTCAGAACTTGGCATCATGGATTATACAGCACCTGTGCCATTATTTTTTCACTTTAATTTTTTTATACTCATGTATACATACATATTCACACACACACACACACACACACACACACATATATATATATATATATAATAATATTATATAATATATATATATATATATATATATGTATATATATACTAATATTATATAATATATATATATATATATAATAAATATAATATATATATATATAATGTTTCTAAGTATGAAACTGAAGCATGTCAGTTTATGGTAATTAAAATATTTATAGAATTTCTTCTGATTATAAAAAATTGATATTTGAATTGTTCAGAGTGATTACATTGAACATAAAATGTGAAAGCTAAGAAACTTTCTGATGCAGTGAAAACACACAAAAATGAACAACAGATAAATGAAATTTTGAGTAACATTCTTTAGATGACCCATAATCTAAAGAGAATGTTACTTAAAATTGAATTTAATTACTTAAAACTTATTTGTTTTTAAATAATTTGCTGTTAAATTTACGCAGCAAAAGTTAGAAACCTATACTACAATGCAATCAAAAAACAATTAAGCATATTGAAGAGTAATAAGGGGAAAATAATAGAAGCAATGAAAGAAAAATAATTATTCATTGTAATCTTCATTATTAATTGGCCTATTATAAATTAAATATAAAGCGATGGAACATTAGGTAGCTTTGATCCAAATTCTTTCTTCTGTAATCAAATAAATGATCTCAAACAATATTTAGAAAAATTTTGCTTTCATAGATTTGCTTAAAGTACTTCCGGTTTCTTAATTTTCTTATTTAAAATTAATTTTATCGAAATGGACACAGGTCAGCTATAAATAAATAAATGGAATTTAGCTATCCTATTTTGGCAACGTTACTAAGAGTAGGCGGAAAACTTCGATTATTTTATCGATTTTCTTACTTTATCAGACTTCATTAGTTGGGAATATAAATGAATTTTTTTCATGATAAGTAATTAGAGGTTTGTCTTTGGCTAAATTATGTATTGTAACCAAGATTTTTTTTTTTTTTTTTTTTTTTTTTTAAATGGAGATTTGATTATTGTTTGCATAGAACCTGTGTAAAATAAAGTTGCCACTCTGTATTCAAACGGCTTTTAATAATTTTGGCAGTTGGCTTCAAACTAAAGTAATATAAGATAATTATTTTGTCTTATTTAGGTGGACAAAAATGTTCTATAAAATTTAATTATACCAGGAAATATTTTATATTTATCGCATAAGTGGGAAATAGGGATATTTATGAAGGTTTTTTTTTTACTGAGAAGAAAAGAAAAAGATAACTTGTGTACAATCAAATTTTCTTTGAGATTCATTTTTTATTTTTTGTAATTCGCATGGGTTAGCAAAAGCAAGCAATTTAGTCAACATACATGAAAATAATGAAATATGCTGATTTCAAAACCTTAAATTCATTTAATTTCATGGTTGTTTTATTTTGAATTACATTTGAAAATCAACTAAAATGACCTTCGTTGAATTTCTTTAGTATTCCAGAAAAACTGAGCAAGGTAAAAAAAAGACAAGTAGAATATAGAAAAGATAAACAATATTCCAAATTAAGTTCGAAACTAAGTACTATGCTGCAAAAACAACTTAAAAGAGAAATTGAATTCTGAGGCTATTAACCTTTTCAATGCCATTCAGTGAGTAATTCTGATTAGAACCTGGTCGTCCTCGGAATTATTTCGCCATTTGCAGTCCATTAGTAAGAAGAAAGTGGTTTTTATTAAATACTTTCCGTCAATAAAAAATATTCTATGTAAAAAACATGTTAAGACTAATTGCAGATTAATGATAATATCTTGACTGGTTTCGACTGTTCCCAGGCAAAAGAATTAAAAAGAACAAGCTATTTTTAAATTCTTTATAAATGAATTTCACTTTATTATATTAACTTCAAAATAATGTGGAAACAGGTAATACAAAAATTTTCAGACCTAGTTAAATCGAGTTTTAGAAAATAGTTACAAGAAATTAGTTAAAAGAATTTTATAGTTTTTATAAAATAACGAAAGAAAATTTAGAATTCCTATTTTTACTTACATACTTTTATTAATTTTTATAATTCAATTTAAAAATGATTATATGATGATGATGATAATTTAGAAGTAACAATCTTTATAAGCTATTGAAAAATAAATTAGTTTTCAAAAAATAACTAACGATAATTAATATATTAATTACGCGTGTGGTACATTTTAAAAGTTTTTAAGAGCTGTTTAAAATAATTGATTTTAGAAACGAATTTACTTGTAAATGTATTTTTCACAGAGGGAGTAATAATACACTGCCTGACAATGAAAATGCAACCCCAAGAAGGAGTTGCAAGAATGTGATGAAACTCGGCAACAGAGCGAGACAGAAACGACAAATCTGTGTTTCAAAACGATATATATAATACAAAGCGAGAACAGAGTCGGATCAGTAAGTTGTGGGACCACCGTGGAAGGTGATACATGGAGCAATACGTCTAAGCACACAGTCAATGAGAGTACGGAGGGCATCCAAAGGAATGGTTCTCCATTTCCTATCAATCATTTGACAAAGTACATCTTCTGAAGGAGGCAGTTGCAGGGTCTGCAAATGGCATCCAATCATATCCCAAGCGTGTTTGAATAATGAGGTCTGGCGAGCATGGTGGTCAGTGAAGCAGCAATACACCTTGTAGGGCATGTTTGCTAATGCGAGCAATATGCGCTCGAGTGTTATACTGCTGATAAAAGTCATTGACCACTCCCTGAAGATAGGGGAGTGTCACCAGCCACAGCACATCATTCACCTAACGTGGGCTATCATGCTCCAAACCGTGATATTGCGTTGTAGCTCTGTGGAATGTTCGACAATTGTTTCAGCATTGGACCTGTCTCCACGTCGACGCCACACTCGTACGCGGCGACCATCACTGAAGGAACAGAAGCGTGACTCATTTGAGGAAACGTCCTGTGCCACTTCGTCGTCCACATCGCTCTAATACATTGGACCATCCCAGACGTTGGCGTCTATGCTGGGGTGTCAATGGCAGCCATCTTAACGGACGCAATGAGCACAGGAACTAATCGACGGCAAATGGTTCTGCTCAGTATGGGAGCATCCAGTGTGTCTTGCACATGCTGCAGTATTTCGGTAGACGTCATCCCGTAGGATGCATCAATTCACTCGTGCTGACATTACTCTGGCTGCACCGGCCTTCGTTTTTCGCATAAGAAAAAGGGGGAGGGTTTTCTTGAAATTTTTTTGTGCAAAGTATGATTTATCGAAATAATCAGCAATGTTCAATAGTTTTGAGGCATGGAGTCAAATAAAGCTCTTAATGAGAAGCTGTTTCCTGCCACATTCCTCCAGAAGAAATCTTTCAAGATATTGGACAGTTTTGTGGTTGTTAGGCGGCCAGAAACTTTTCTAACTGAAGATTTTTAAACAAGCTCGTTTGGGCCCATGTCAAGATAGTCGACTGGTCCTTTCACTCATTTGATTCTTTCTTCTGAAAAAAAGTTCTACATCAAGTGAATGTGATGTGGCTTGAAATTGTCAACCATTCAAATGAAGTCACCTATAATTGTTGCAGCGTAAAGGAAATCATCAGATCTAAGGGTGTCATACTTATATCTCTGGCCGGTCAGACTTCCATATCGAATGATGTGGTGGTTTGTTGGTCCATCTATAGATATGCCATCATAGACCATCACACGTCTACTAGTAAATCTGACAATTCCTTCTACGAACACAGGAATTGCTGGTGGTTACGGTTCACATCCTTCTAGATGAAAATATGTTTATTATCAAGATGAGATAGCAAATAAAACGCAACTCATGGCAGAAAGAATATTTTTATATTCAGTCCTCCTACGACCTTGCTCTGCTCTTTGACTTACATTTCCAGCCTCCAAATGGCTCCAGATCCTGAAAATCACTTCTTGAAACTCCAATGGCTTTAGGTATTTCGGGTTGTGTTTGGTTCCCCTTTAGCCGACTAACCATTCTTCAAGTTTGAAACCATTCAAAACAAAGAATTTATTGAATGTTAGTCTTTGTCTTCTGCTTTGTTTTTAGTGAGTTAAAAGCTGAATTTCAATAGTTGCCCTTAAAGCATATTTTTTGATGCAAAATTAAACAAAAATTCGTACTCCGAAATTTAAAAATGAGAAAAAAATTTCTATTTTTGACCCTCATTTTTGTTTGTACCTGTCTGTTACCATGGAAACAAGATAAGCTGCATTTTCTAAGGGAGGTGAAAGAAGAAAAGTACCAATTTTGGCTTATTGAATGACTTGAAAATAACAGGAGATACTACTGTAAATACTACCAATTCATAGCATTCTGAACACTCATTTACAATGGGCAGCTCTTATCACTATAGCAACCGCCATTAACTAGAATACTTGAAAGAAATTATTTTTGTGAAAGACAGATATTACCTACTATTTCTAAAGCATCTGCTTAGAAAGTAAAAGGAGCAAATACCTCACAAGGACTAAATTATTAAGTTGTTTGTGGCTTGTAAATATGGTAAAATATTTTAAAAATATAATCGCAAGGTCAGAGTGCATTGATTTAACTTTATTCTACTTTAAACACATCACTGTAGTAGTAACACAATATATACTTTACTCCGGTACTACATATCAAATCTCATCATGCAGTACAAATTTTTAACCACTAACAAAAGTAAAAAACTTTATAGCTGACAAAAATAATTTTCTATTTATGGAGCTTTAGATAATATTAAAAAATCTTATTATATTTTTATAACTTTATTGCAATAAGCAATTAAGTTTGTGATTAAGAATTGGGGTCAAAAAATTTCTTCAGCGTATAATTTTCGAATATTATATATTGTATCTCGATATGATTTTAACCATGAATTGTATTTAATGCAAATAATTGAGATCCGAAATAATTGTCGTTGTTTGGAAAATAATTAATAAAACTTCTTGATAGATCTTAAGCTGATTTTTGATGGGTAGCAAATTTTGCTTTTCTGTATAAAAAATACGGGGGCTTATTTAAAACCAAAAATTTATATAATTAAATATATATATATAATTTATACAATATTAATTAAATTCTAATGTTTTAAGGAAGTAATTTGGTTTTCATCTCGTAACAGTTGTAATTTTTTTACTGCTTTATAAAATGAGGCAGAGTTTGTTTTTGATCAAATTCTTTTTTTCTTTTTAATAGATTATTCATAGTTATAGCACGAGTATTCTTGTTGTTATTTTTCTACGGATTAGAAAACATGTCAGCAAATGTATATCATGTAATACAAAAAAAAAAAAAAAAAAAAAAGGCATTTAACTGTTTTTTACTATTTGAAGGTTAACAGCCTTCAAATTATTATGAGTTTCAACCTTTTAAAATACGATATGCTGATTATGACTGACTGTTCAAAAACATATGCACTGTTTCATTATGAAGATTTTAAGTTATATTGTTTTCACTTAATTATTCTTATTTCTGTAAATTTAATGTTCAACTTAGAAGAGCTCAAGAGTAACACATCGGAATATTAGAATTCTTTACTCATGAAAGTACGAGTCTGAATTTGATAAATTCCATAAATAGGCATATCACAGAAAGTACATCAAGTGAAGAGGCAGTACAAGTAATTACTTTCCTTATTCTTATATTTCACGAATTATTTAATAATATTCTATATTTATGAAACAATAAGGAGAGAGGGAATAAAGTTTGCGTCTTAAATTTTATATTAATTAGTACTGTGTTAATATTAAATGGTACTTATATAGTTTAAATTTTTTTTTACATTTTTTTTACTTTGTAGAGATATATCAAGTAATATTCCTTAAATATGGGTTTAAAATACATTAAAGTCAACTGCATCATAGATTACATTTTCTTCAGAAAAAGTAGTAAGCCGAAAATATACTCTTCTACTTATAATGATCACACAAAAAATCAAAGTTAGGAAACATTTTCTAAATTAACAAGGGGTTGAATTAAAATTTTTTAATTGTATTGACTTTAATGGATTTAAAAAATGTACACTGTGATCAGTAACAATCACATCATCAGTGGCAAACTATATTAATAATTTAAGTCTCAAAAGTATTCTTCCTTAAAGTCAATGCAAGAGGGTCACAAAATTAAAAAAAAATTGACATCTATAGTTAAGGAAACTAAATTATATTCGGTTACAGCTTTATAATGACTTTTTAATTATATAATATTAAAAAAATCCCTAAATAATGGATAAAATATAATCAAAAACTATCTTTAATTATTATTTTCTTAAAAATTATTTTGATAAGTAAAATTATTTTTTAAGCTTCTAAGGTATACTTTTTAAAATTCATTTTATATGTGAAGAATGTCATTCCCTTTTTTATTTATAAAAGCATTTTTTATACATGGAATTTCTAAAAAAAAAATAATTATAACTCTAATAAAATAAACTCATAAACCTTAATCAAATCATTAACTCTTCAATTTTCTCAATTTATTCATAAATCAAGATATTTGACAAAGCTTACTAATGGGCGAAACTATTTAGAAATCGTAAAAGTTTCAAGAAAAATGGCAAATTTTTCTCACGTTAGTAACTGGAAAATAGTTTTATGAGTAAATGTGGACAGGCTGACTGGATTTTAGCTCAGGCGGGGGTGGTAGGGATAAGTATTACGTGAGTTGAGGTAAGTTCGTTGAACTATGACGTAATTTGTCTGTATGAAGGGGCTTGTACGGTTATATTTGCAAAGTCCTCATCCCACAGTTAAATATCAGTTACGAGTCGATGAACCGGTTGTTGAAAACATTTCATGCAGTGGTATTTTATAAGAGGCTATTCAAAGGGGTGCTAAGGGGATTTACTTTCCTCGTGATTCAAATGCTTTAAAGATTGCAAAAATTAAATCTCTGTTGATAATTTTTAACAAATTTATAATACGAGATAAAATATTCAAATTATATATCTAGTGGATGGATTTCAAAAACATATAAAATTCGAAGAGATTAAGGATATTCACTTTAATTAGAATACTTAAAATATTACTTTTAAAATAATTAAATATATAACTTAAAACTGTAAGGGATGAACTTAAATTGGTGTTCAACGGAATTTTAAGCCTCAAGTTAGAAGTAAAACATAAATGAATGTAAAACTTAAATTATATATTTTTTAATTTCTACTGATTAATTGAAAAAAATATTATGCATGATAATATCATACATAAATTGCTTGAGATTTGGCATTCTATAATGTTTGTCATTAAATCATTTAAATATATTTTCTTAGTTAAATTTAAAATGTTTCCAAAATTAATTTTTGAAATAACCTGACTGTGTTGATAAAGTATAGATATATCTGAAGAATGAGGAAACAAAGCTATATTGTTTTTATTTAAAGCGAAATTATTTTATTTCACTTATTAAAAGCCTAAACTTGGAATGATATATATATATAACTATTTAATGTAAATTAAACTTAGTAAATTTTTGGTGCGTTCGTGCATTACTTTTAAATGTTACTTTTTGTATTTGTTATTTGTTTACTGCATAATTTTATAGTTATGGGTATTTTCTCTTACTACAGTTTTAAAATAAAAGCGATAAGAGTAAAAAAGCAATTTTCTCAGCCGTTTCATAACTTATTCGAAGTATTTAAAATTCTATGGATTTATGAATAGTTTCGCAAACAGCTATTAAAATATTCTTAATGAAGGAGTTTACTGATAGTTTGTTGCTCAACAGGTTATCTCTCTCTCTCTCTCTCTTTGCACGCGAATTTTTATTAGAT